>VZRQ01009671.1:206247-224376 GCA_013397975.1 Machaerirhynchus nigripectus
AAAAAAAAAAAAAAAAGAAAGAAACAGAGCAAGCTAGGTTAGGCACCCGAAAAAAAAAAAGACATCTGGAGACACCAGATGCAGAACCTTTTACTTTCCCCTATAGCAGAGAAAAATTTTAAAGCAGTGCTACTTTCTCTGTGATGTTTTTCTCATGCCTTTTTCAATGTTACCAGTCAACTGATTATCACCATACGTTCATATTGTGTGCTTTTTCTTACTGTGAATTTTGAACAGACTGGTTTGCTTTACAGCAGGTGTGTGCCCCTACTTTTTTCAATACCCTTTCCCATGCCTCACCCAAATCAGACAGAAGGTGATCACTTCAGTTCAACATCTTTCACCAACCTTAGCTCCACATCCTCTCACATAATGAACTTGCATTTCTCTTGCAGAGTCTTCAGGAAAAGCTGAGTGCAGACTCCACCTTGAAAATCCATCTTTCCTTCTCCAAAGGAAGTTAATATTTTTATTTCCTTTCATGGAGGTCCATATTTGCCACCACTGGCAGAACTATGTAACCTAGAGAGAATGTTGCATTTTCTCTTCCACTAGTATTTTAGGAGCTAACATCACTGCAAAATCACCCACAATAAATAGTGAACACTTCCTATGTTGTAATAAAAACTATAAGCGTATTTCTGAGTTTGCATGTAACTGTTCAATTTTGTGATTTCTGTTGTGATACCAACAGCTTTATTTTAGCAGCCCTAAAGTCATTCGTTTTAGAATTAGACTACTCTCATCCAGGATAAATATTTGCCTCATTTTGATAGTTACTCTTTTCCTGAGTTCTCCTTCCTATATCTCCCTCAACCTTGCTAAGGAAGCTCCTTTTTCAATGGATTTCAGTATTATGTAGGGCACTGAACGAAACCCACAGGACTAAGCACCAAGCCAAGCATGAAGACAAGACTGTTGCTCTATGGAGCTGACTTTCCAGGCCAAAGAGAAAATGAAGCAGATATTTGTGATAAATAGGACTAATTTGATCACCTTTTACAGCAGCACCAATTACATGTAGTCAAAATAAGTAGGTTTTAGCATGTCAACAGAGATTTTATACAGAGATTGCCCAGCAATGGCTGAGAAAATACAAGTTTGTTTGGCGTTCTTTATTTTGAAATCCTGTTTCTCTATATCTTTCTGAAGTCCCTTCCCTATTGATGGGCATAATCAGTACTTAAAATTGGTAGATTAACAACAGGTAGGCTGAAGTGATCAGAGGGTGAGGTTTAGGACCTTGAACAGCGCCAGGAAAAAAAAAAACTCCCTTTGAAATCCACGGGATTAGTCAACATGACGGAAATGCCTGAGCATTGTCAGTTTTCCAGAAGGCATCTGAACATGTTGAAAACTGAGATCCCCAGGCACTTACATTTTAAATCACGTAAACAAATGTCTAATTTCGGAGAATTTATCAGTGCAATTCAGAAATAGCAAAGGAGCTCAGAAAAGCATCCAGTTTACTGTGTTTCCAGAGGGTTGGTCTAAAAGCATACACCTTTAACAGAGCAGCAGGATGCACAAAGCATCCTAGTTTTATTGTGAAAAAGCCTGAGTTTTGACAGGTCTGTAATCTTCAAGTACCAACAACTATGTTTCAAGTTCCACTTGAACCTGAAATGTGATTTCTCCTCATAAAAAGAGTCCTGGCATGCCTTTACATGTGCCATACCCTCAGACTTCCTATCAAAAGTTGCTTAACTAAACATATTTCCTTAACAGATTTCCACCTGAAAAGCATGAAGAAGTTTCTTAACCGCTTAACATGACTTAGGAAATTCAGGTCTATGATCTACTACCCTTAGGGCAACTCCAATGCTATATTCACACTCAAGCTGGTAACCAGGGCAGAACAGTGATCCAGACTAAAAATTTACAGTCTTGGTTATATTAGACACCTTCAGTTCAAATATCAGCTGCTTGTATGAATATACCTCAGGTCACATAAGCAAGTTCAGAAATTCTGCTACTGCTAGTGCAGACATAAACCTTGAGATGTACAAACTAAACTATGGACGTGCATGGAACACACTAACAGATCATGTTTTTAAATGGGTTGAAAGGCATTTAAAGAGCTTTTCACCAAATGAAATTTAAGACTCAGACCAAAATCACACAGTAGACATTGGGAACCTTTTTAAGAACTTCAATAGGCTTTGAGTCTGCTACTAAGCAACTAGTAGCCAAATAGAAAAAAATGTTATTTTTCTACTTTTAAATGTCCAGCAAGATTAATAGAAAGGTGGGGAAAACAATCACAAGGATTTACCAATGCTTTCTGGAAGTAAATCAGCTTGTTTTAATCTTTCAGTAAGAGAAAAAATTTACCAGCTTCTAGTTTTATGCATAATTGATTATAAAATTTTGCACAAAAAACCCCAAAAATCCCAAAAAACCCTGCCCCCCAAAAAAACCCCACACATTCCCCAGATCCTGACTTTTTCTTTATATTCACATTTACGATTAATAATGTCGTAACAATTTGTACCAAAGTAATCACAGAAGAAAATTACTCCTAATGCAGAGAGATGATGCCAGAACATTAAAATTATTGCTTCAGTTCTATTGCCACTCTCAACTCTAGGCATTTACTCCATATTTTTACTCTGCTGATCCCAAACATTCCTGTGATCAACTCAAAAAAAGCCCATATGTAATTGCAGGAGCCTCTTGAGCTGTGGCCACAGAGCTTCAGCAGTAGACAGTGTGGTCTTGCCCAAGTAAAGCAATGAAGACCAATTTTTCCACTGCATAACATCTTAGCTGTGGATAAACTTCCTCTGTAATACTCCTGCTGTTTGAGCTGTCTTCTATGGAGACATCAGCTTAAAGCTGATTTCCTTGAAGTTCAGATACTGTCAGGTATTCATTTTACCCAATAATCCAGAGGAAAGTAATGAGCAGATATCACTGTTACTTTGGCTTACACAATATACAAAGGCAACAGAGTCGTAAGGGCAATGGTACTCAGTAAAATCACACTTCCATCGACTCCCTACATTGCATCCAACATTGCATGCCCCTAGAAGAATGTAAAAACATGTCTTTTTCTGATAATATTGTCCCTGATTTCAGCAATTTGTACTGAAAGAACCTCCTTGGACAAAAATTACATTTTCAAAGGGGTTTTTTTTCAGATACCCTCTACTGGACTCATTTTCCATAAGAATATCCAGTTATCTTACTATATGCACAAAAATTTAGTGTTCGCAGCAGACTGCAGTGAGGAACTCCACTGCTCTCCTACACACTGAGTGACAAACAATCTTCTTTGGTTTGCTTTACATTTAAGCCCATATGCAACTTCATTTGCCATTTTATTGTCCTGTCTTTCAGTTTAATACAGTGATTTCCCAACTCTTCCTATCTGCTCCCACCTAAAACAAACATTATAGCCAACATACCGTCTCACCTAACGATAACTACTTCTTTTCAAAATCACTGGTAAATCTACAGAGCTGCCTGCACCTGCACAGTTGCAGAGTCCCTGAAAAACTGGAGAGGTGACCTTGCTATGCTGTGAAAACTGGCCAGTTATTCTGGCACAGTTTTATTTATTTTTCAGCAAACGACCTGTGTCTTTTAGGATCTGTATTCTTAAACAGTCAAATACTCAATGGTGAAGGATCTTGTCAAATGACTTCTGGAAATGAAAGAGGATTATTTCTTCTCAGCACTGGTAAGACCACACCTGGACTCCTGTGTCTAGTTCTGCATTCTCCAATACAAAAGAGCTGGGACTATTCAGTTCGGAGAAGACTTATGGGAGATCTCATCGGTGTGTATAAATACCTGAAGGAAGAATACAAAGAGGATGGAGCCAGGCTCTTTTTGGTGGTGCCATGTTATAGGTCAAAATGTAACAGGCACAAATTGAAACACTGGGAGGATTCCTCTGAAAGTAAGGAGACACTTTTTTCCTGTGAGGGTGACTGGGAACTGGAACAGACTCCCCAGAGAAGCTTGGAGTCACTTGCCCTGGAGATATTCAAAAACCATCTCCGCATATTCCTGACTAACCAGCTCTAGGGGACAAAGGGCATTGCAGGAGGTGGTTTCTAGAGATCCCTTCAAACCTCAGCCACTATGTCATTCTGTGATATCAACCAAACATTCTGTATCCACATGCTTGGATAGAAAGTGGAGTTCTTGCTAAAAACTCCAACAGGTTTCAGATGCAGTATTAGCTCCTTCATCCCAAGCTATTTTACAACAAAGAAAAGATCTGTTAAACTGATTTTGAGCCCATGGTTCCTAAGATTCGTAGAAAACTCTCTTAAAAGAGCAATGACAACATATTTTGAAAAGGAACTATTTCACATTTTAAAGCCTTTCCAAAAGAATTCCACAAGGTCTGCAAGTAGCCAGGTTAATTGGTTACATGACAGATGTAACTGCCCCCATTGCACCCCCCTCCCCCACCCATAAAAAACCCCCACCCAAACCAGTCTGCTCCTTTATTTTAAAATACCCTAATAAAAATAATAATGAAAACCAAACTCTATGTGCTCCTAGAATTATAGATTAGAAAACAAACCACTTTTTATTTTGCCAACTGACATCCCTCCTTCCTCCTTTTATTACACGTTATGTATACAAACTTGGGATGATTTAAAATGATCTAAGTTCCCCTTGCATCAGTTCCAGAGAACTAAATGAACAATTCTCTAGAGGAGGTCTGAACTGAACATCTGCAAACTGTTGCAAAAATAGCCAACACTAGAAAGAGTTCTGAGAAATGTAAGTTTTAAAAAAGCTGGTAGTTTGCATGGGCTGGTATAACTTGTACAAACTCCAAATCAGTAGTGCGGTCAGAATTACAATGCTGCACAGAAATCCATTTTTGAGGAGCAACACCTAGTAAAAAGTGGATCTGAAGATTTGTTTTGCCTTATTTAGTCAGGCCAAACAGTTCCATTAATGAGATTACGTGTGAGAAGAAGAAATGCACGTGAATAAGGTGAAGGAGTTCGGCTGTACCATTAGGAGGATTAGTAATTCTCAGCTCTCTATTTCTTACTTGTTCCATGTTTTAGTCAAGGTGTAAACATCCGTGGCTCTTGAAAGCGAGCTGGAGTGAATCGGTCTCTGTAAACAGAGAAGCCGAATGAGTCTCAGTGACAACTTGCATTAGGTAATGCAAGATACGTGTTTACAACACACTATCCTAGACAAATATTCCATTTCCAAAAATCACCTAAATCCCCTTATCCTTTTTTTTTAATGCCACAAGCATACAATCCTCGATTTACTCTTCAGCATTCAATTCTATCTCTCTAGTCTTTGTTCTCTGAGATACGGAAGTCCCTTCTTGCAGCTCCAATTCCTTCAACTACTTTTATATGAGTTTCTATATTAGAGCATTTGCTATACAGCTCTGATCTATCTTCCCATTCTAAACCTGGATAAAACTGTTTCAAAATCCGTAAATGTTAACTGGGAATTAAAGATGACCTTTCAAGAGCAACCACTGCAACAAATTTGAAAAGGACGATTGTTCTAAAAGTAATTTTGAAGCCTTTGAGAAAAAATCATTAAACCTTCCCACTCTCCCCCCGCCGACATTCAGGTGAAACTAGACATGAGCAAAGGTCACAGAAGCATGTATCCAGAGACAACCTGCCTTATCAAGAATCAACAGAATTATTACCCAGCTGGGGATAACTTTCTATTTTCAAAAAGGGGTTTCACGGAAGAAAGACCTGAACTAATCCCAAGAGCACAAAATGTACGATTGTGCTACCTCCTCCACACTTGTTTGGGATACCCCAAATTCTTTTTTGTTAGTCCAGATGTGTGTTTTACATGTGCTTACCAATCAAGAAATAGAAAGTATTCTAGGAATAGGCTAAGGAAAACCTCAATTTTTTCTGCTATTCCAAAAGATTAGTAAGTCTCAGCCATCCTTGCACCATATTTTTCTAAATTGTAATGGGATTATGGGCATGCAGAGATACTCGAATTTCACAGCTCATTCCTAGGATAGTAAGGGGATATTTCAACCACCTGGGTTAAATTTCCAGTCTTGAAGCTCAAAACACAAAAGATGGCACCAGTCAGTCCTTAGAGTGCTTCAGTACTAGACTCTCTCCCCTTTGTTGTTCTGTTGGTATCGAGAATACTAAAACTCTGTTACAGTAAACTAAGCCATTCTTTGTTCCAAAAGAACTTATCCTCAAGGTATTTATCTGTCATATAAAGTAAACATAGGGGAACTATTAACTTGTTCAACTATTGTTTCAACAACCCCCTTGGAAATTATTTCTCTGCAGCATTCTACTGAATCTCCCGTTTCACAGATAAAAATTAGCTTTGAGGATGCTGCCTCTCCCTTCAGATTGATGAGAGAAATAGAGAGGAGGAAAATACATCCCTGGCTGCCATCTTCAAAGGCCTATGTGGCTAGAGTATGTAGCAGACAAGGCAAACTTTCCTTCAACCTGCTCTTTTCTAAATGCCCAAGTCACAGATGGTAGAATCAGATTTGGACCTCCAGAAATTAAAGCACCAGGCTACTGCTACTAAAAGATGATCTCATACACATGCGAATCAGCAAGAATACTGGCTTTAGGTGTTTTCAGATCACAACAAGTTCATGGATAAAGACCACTTTGTTTATCATACTATTACGGAAACCAAGATGAGCTGAATGCATTACATGCCGAAGGTAATAATAAAGTGTATTTTCTACACAGCAGTATAATACTTCAAAAAACAACTGAGAAAAATCCTGGTCTGTTTTGCAGAGAAAGTCATCTCATAGGGAAAATGGATGCATAAGTGAGGCCTGCATGATTCAGCACCTTCTCTTTTGGGGCTTAAGCTGGGAAGTCAGTTTTATGTGTAGTTGATTTTCCAGCTGTTGAAAAGAACTTTTAAAAAGTATATTTCCCTCCATCTCCAAAGTACTGAGCCACTGTAAACACATTTAATATTTCAGTTTTTTTCTCGAGCACAAATGCTTGCTGCAGAAATTGTTTATAATTCACTTATGAAGCCAGCTGTGAAAGTCAAAGCCAGCTCTGCACAACCAAATGATCCCCCCATTAACTGGTAGTAACCTGCATACATCATAAAAGCTAATTTAAGCCAAAGGCCACAAGCCCTTAACATGTTTCCCTAGAGCAACACACAGCTTCTTCTAACTGATAAAGAGAGAGAAGCGATAGAAGTACAGGAAATAATAAAGGAAAGTGGTAAAACTGTTCACATGCACAAAAAGGACAGATAGAAGTAGACCACAACAATTGTACTCAGAGGACTAATGTTAGTGTCTTTGTGCTGATCAGGAATCACTGAACTAATTTACCTGATTTTCTTCTGCTGAATAAAAGCATTCATGAGCAAGTCCTCACCAGAGATGGATGAATGGATATTGCAATTCTCTCATTTAGATTTTTAGAATTGCACCAAAATTATATTCACTGAGAAAAGGATTGGATGGGGTTTTTTTAAAGTAAAAATGATATACTATGTGGTAGCATAAGAGAATCACCAAACAAATCAGACCCAGACATCATCCAAAACCTCATCTGAAATTTCTTAGAAGTAACAAATTCACAAAGGGCTTGTAAGCCCATGGAGACTATTGGAACTGACTTGTGATAGTTAAGTTGTCTGCAGTGAAATGAGGATCCACAGGTCTGCCTCTTGAAAAGAATGTTGCAGCCAGCTCATTTTATTCCTCATTTCTCTTAAGAAAGCAAAGTTTTATATCTAGCTGCACATTCCGAAGAAAATGGAGATCAATATAGTTATTTTCACTTTTTTCCTGATGGTTTGCCTAGCACATAATGGGAAAGGGCATTTTTCCAGATGCTGACCATGAATGAGGTGCCTGTACATAATAAGTTTCTCATTTTATTTTTTAAAAAGAAAAAAAAAATTGGGAAAATAAAACCAGTTTTAAAATACAAACAAAAACAATCCCAAACAAGCAAAACCCAAACCCCAAGAGATAATGAAACAGAGATGTATGTGAATAATTTGGTCTCGCCTTTCAGAACCTGGATGGAAATTAGAGTAGAGCCTGGCTCATGATCAGAACACCCACTTGACAAAAGAGGTTTACAACAGCCAAACAATCCACTTAACAGCGACAGACATGTTAAAGAGGAGTTTGTGTTATGTGACACCCAAACTTTCCAGCAAAGCATCTTTTTAAACAAGAACATATGCTGCAGAGGATTCCCGTATATCTCCCCTAAGAGGCTGAACAACTTTTAAAGGTGTTAAAACAGTTTTAATAAAAAAAAAAAACTAACATGCACTTCCGAAAGAAAAATTTATTTCATTTTAGGTAATAAAAGATGAAACAATTTACATTCACCATGTGAATTTGTTTGTGTCAGAGTAAAAGTATATGCAATCTAGGTATATTAATCAGGCAAGTATAGAGGGAAGGAAACCATGTTAAGACACTGATAATTACAGCACATGGTCTGCAGGGACTTCTCTCTTTCTCCAGTTACAACAAAAATTATTTGTAAAACAGTACTCAGATACAACTGATACTGAAAGAAGTCCTTAGAGCTAGTCAATACTGTCGTGACATCCTGCCAGGCTCTCCAGTGGCATTAAAACAGTGGACAAAATAAGCAGTCTTCAAGGATTTGGCCCAACAGTTCTACAATAATACCTCCAATGAAAAGCATCCTACCCCAAATCAGAAATTAACCCTGTATTTCAGTACTATAAAAGAGAGTGTGGTATTTCTCTTTTCTGGGCACGTTACATTAACTTGTAGTTCATACCTCACATTTTGAGCTCTTCTGAGCTAACATAAAAATGCCTGCTTACTACCATTTATTGCAATTAGCTTTGGAAAGGTAGAAAGAAAATAGAGTCTTTCTTCTTTCATATCCTGACATTTGCTGTTCTTTCCTTACATGAAAATTAATGACATTCCCAGTAACATCACTGTACAAATGTTACTGAAGGCAATAACCAGACATACAAAACCATTATTACCAGCCATTAGCTGTCATCGAAATTAACTATGAAACTCAAGACCTTGTAGAGATGTAATAAAAAAGGGCATTTTTTATATTTTACACCAGACATCTAACCATTGCAGGTTATAAAGACACTTAAATAATTCACGACACAAAGGCACACAAAAAACCTGTTTTTGTACCAGAAGAGCAGCTCCTGTTTAGCGAACTTTTACTACTGTTTTCAACTTAAAGGAGAGATCTACAGACAGATCAGATAAAATGCCAGTGGTATGTCTCTCTATACTTCAGTTACATACATTTTAAGTATCAGCTTTAACTGTTGCTCTAAATTTTACTTCCATATTAATCTTTCCCCATTACTCTTTTAGTAATTCTTTAGCACCAGCCGAAACCACTCAGGATCCACGCTGCATGATCCACATCAGGCAGTTTCTGACAGAGGTGTGGGAAGAGACATTCTCTTTACATCTATGTGGGGGAGTCTGGAAGCCAGAACTACCCAAGAAAATCAGTGCTTCTGCTCAACTCTTTTATGTATTCCAGACACAGCAGCAGATGCTATCTTTTTTAATAGCAGTGAATAAAATTGCTAATTAATAGGCAGCACTGAAATAGCATTTTAAGTGGGCTCAAACAGCAGAGCTTTACAAGCACAGCTGCAACCACTGCACAAACTCCTAATCCAGGTATTTAGCGACTAAATATTTCCATAGTGGAATGCACAGGCAGGATAGGAGAGAGATTTAGAGCATCAAGACATTTGGACAGCTGAGATTATTCTGGAGAGCAGCAAAATATGTTTCTTTCCCCTATCCCAAGTTCTGTCAAGAATGCATATGCTTTGCTAACACTTGGTTTATTTACACTTTTAGACTACTGTTTCCTTCAGGTTAATGTTGTGTAGTGCATGGAAACCAAATTTTTCAGGTAGGTTTCTTGACAAATTTTATTATATTTGACAGTAATACAGAAATTTAAGAGTGAAGCCTACTTTATATTTGGAATAACAAAAAGGCAGAACGTGGGCAAATCCATCTGAAGGAGATATTTTAAATTGAGATCTTCAAAATGAAAGGAAGAAATAAAGAAATGCAAAATAAACATTAAGGCCTTTTGATTCAAAACAAGCAAATAATCCAAACAACTAAAGCAGAGGCACCCTCATTGAATATTTGTGCAACAGAGATCTTAAATTACAAAGCTCACATGGAATTGGCAGAGTAATTTGTTAGAAACTTAAAACTGGCAGTTAACTCTCTGATTTTTCCTGATGGAGATTTTTAGGGTTTGGGGTTTTTTTCCCAAAACTTTATGAGATACAAACATTCTTCCTTCACTTATTCAAAAAAATAAAATACCTCAAATACTATGGGTATAGAGGCAAACTTGTTTTGCGTTTACTTGAGTTGTGGTTTTTTTCATTTATTTGAGTACTTATTAACATCTGTACACAACTTTTTCATTATAAATAAAGACATAGTCAACTTTTTAAAGTAATATTTCCATTAAACCAGTTTTCTCCTTTGTGATTACAGACTGTATTCAAAAACAGGTGCTGTGCATAATCAAAGAAAAAAAATTCAGAATATTCATACAAGGCTCATTCAGGCAAGACCAGTACTTCTACAGGAAATATTGTATGATAATGATTATGCTAATTTAAAATTATTCCATCAGGAGAGGAAGTACCTGCCTGCTGTGTTTTAGTTCTTCCCTCTCAGTAGAAACGACAATTTTTCTTTTTCAAATACAGAATTTGCACTGACTTCAATGAAAATGTCTATCATTGCTGCCCCGCCCCAGCCAAAGCAATCACTTAAGAGACAGTAAAAGAACAGTGCCGAGTATAAGCCTAGTTTCATCTCATCTATGATCTCAGATCTTTGAATCTGTGCCTTCCTACGGCTTAAATTATCTACATTTTGAAGAAATATGGAGTTTTTTCCCCTTTTAATTTAACATCTGTTGCTGTAATTTGAAACTCTCCAGTTCTTGTATTAAAAGAGATAATAACCAGCTCCTCCTGTTCATGTGCTGTCCTTTCCATTCATGATTTCATCAGCTTCATCAGCCTCTCAGACAAATCAGTAGAGGCACAACCTACTACTCACCAACTCCTCATCAAAAAAAGGTAATAAAAATGCCCACACAAAACAAACCTACCAAAATACATTGCCAGTGCCTTTCTCAGTGGTTGATAGGTTCCAAATTGCTTTTTTTTCACTGCTCAAGCTAAAATTGGTCATTGGTCATTTTGCTATATCTATATGCCTCATTTGACAGTTACATTGCAGAACATTTACTTCTTCAAATAATAAAACCAAAACCTGTAACAACAAAATTAAAATTCCTTTTTCAGGCAGGTGCCAGCATCACAAACTAATTCCTGTGCACAAAATAGCCACAGGTATACTGTCTCAAAATCTTCCAAGGAAAGTGACTTAAACAACATGTTTGTCCCATTTTACAGTTACAGATGCAATTTACCACCATCCAAGGTACCCTTCTCCTCAAGCATTTTCCTCTACAGATGTATTTTAAACCACAAAAGCCCAGGATTTGAAATGTTTCTACTCCTCATGTATGGACTTCTTACCTTTTTTTTCCCTCTCACTCTTTTTTTTTTCACTCATCCCACCTTACTCCCTGTAATTGTTAGAAGCAAAGACAAAAGGAGTTAGGCTGTCCTGAGTTCCTCCACTATTTCTCTCTGCATGTACTGGGCTGCATGTCATTTGTTCCCCTGACAGCCATCAGAGAGAACACACAGAATGCCAGGCCCCCGCGTGTCTGGAGTGCTTAGAACTACTAGGATGGGTACACTGCTAAAGCACAAGGAGATGAAGAATTGTTGAAGGACACTTTTAGGTACATCACAGCTCCCAGTTATGGATACAAAGCTCTCAGTTAGGGATAAAAGAAGGAAGAGGTCAGAAGAAGGGAAACAGACACTATGATGAATAAAGGTATCCATCTTTCCCAGAGGTTTCCTTTCAAACTGGGCTTTCTGCCTCAGCTGGAAAACAAATCATAATTAATATAAAGAGCTAGCTCCCTGAAAATCTTTTCTACTACTTAGTTTTCAGGCACCTCTATTTATGAAATAAATAAATATGAAATTAATGGATTGTCTTAGTTGCATTAAGAATTATGCTAGGTATTTTAAGCCATCTGTACTTTTTAATTATTCTAAACATTGAAGATGGAAGTCACATATTTCAGATGACCCTATATCACTCCAAGAGCTTTTCTCTTTTGCTATTTCACGTGGCTTCCAAACCAAAACCGCCAGCAGAGTATAACACTGCAATCTAACAGGTATTCTTCATACAAAGAGTATCCCTTAGAAATATCTGCAAAAGCAGGCACACACAAATATGCACAAAGGATTGCTGCAAGGTTGTGTGCTTGTTCTACTCCTATTTATGCATGATGTGAGAAAGGTCAGTATATAAAAAGGCTGTACATCATTTTGAGAGCATATACTGCTAAGGTGATAGCAACAAGTGTTAGCAGATGCTAATCTATATGTTCAGCTAAACATGCAGAGTGGTCAGGCAGAATGAGGATGTAGAGGCATCACCCACAAGAAAGTTTTGCAACTGTTGGCCAGCTGAAAGCACAGGTCGCTTCCAGTCTGGGACTACATACTGCACCACAGCATGTTCCTCACTTTGGAAAAACATAGTTACATTGGGAGGACACAAGAAGAACATAATGAATACACCAGGAGCACTTACAGATAATTTCCAGTGGCTTCTGCCAGTTCCAAGAAAACAGAGTTAAAGTTACGAGCTCGTATACCTAAATCTTCATTTCCTCATCAAGCAGTTGCTGAACTCGTTACCCCGGGAAATCACATGGTGTTAACACATAACCTTAAAAATTTTCATTTGTGCAAAATTTTAGTTAAATTTATAGTTATTATGTGTAAGTGTAAAAAGCTCATACTTCTTCATCAAAAATCAAATGTCTTCACACGACAATTTTTTGCTCTGTAGGGAATATATTTTCAAGACACAAAGGGCACAACTTCACTGGAAAGGTGAGTACTTTAAACTTATTCAAGTGATCAGGTAAGCAACATAAAATAAACTTGTTTCTTCTTTATGAATATTAGGTATTAGCATTGTTTATTTTTGACTTTTAAAGTTACTGTACATTTCAACATGCAGAAACGCAACTTCTGGACAAATAAGTTGAAATTCTTTGAACTATCAATGGGAAGAAGTGCTTTTTTTTTTTTTTTCAAACACGGTGGGGTTTCATATGTAAAAGAAATTCCACAAATCAGCATTTTAAATCTTTCTGTATTCTTAGTGTCAAAAAAGACATATGAAGATGGCCAAACAGAAGAAATTACTCAAAATAGACAATGTGTAAATGATTGACTAAGAAATGCTGCTGTATGCTTTTTTCTTTACTTTACTTGTGTATTAGTCATACATTTATGTAGGAGTCACGTTATAGCTAAGCATGAAAAAAATTGTGTGGTGATTTTAACTGTTGGTATTGTCCCAAAAGACCATGCAAAAATAGCAATTACTGGTTACAGACCTCTTTTAAGAGTAGCGTATCTGTGCTCTTGATTAATTGCATCTAAAACATATCTTCATATCTAAAGCAATTTTCTCCTCTCTCATGGAACAGAAATTTTTTCCAGATTTTTTACATTTTTAATTTAGATAGTCTCAGCATTGCTAATGAGAATACTTATCCAATTCCTGAAAATTTGACAACTTGAGAAAAGAACTGAAACTGACGACTGAACATGCCATCTTGTCCTTTTCCTTATTTGGAGAAAAACACTCATCATCCAGCCATGGAGGGCAAACACTGTTTTCCATAGTGAGGCTGACTTTGCCAACAAATACTTCTTTAGGTTCACTAAGAAGTAATATGCCCTTGGAGACTTTAATTCCTCTGATTTCTCTGTGCTAGAGACAGTTCAAGCAGCAGGTCCTAAAACTACATTCTCTCACTTTCCCTTTACCTTTTTGTTTTAAATGACTTGCTACCACTCATGAAGGAGAAATATGCTATTCTCTGGATTTCCCTCCACTTATATTTGGGCCTGCCTCAAATTTACAGATAGCTGTTTTGGGTAAACTTTAGAGAAAATTATATTAATTTACACATATTGCCCAGCTTGAGAACACACAAATGTAGATCTCGTTTTGGCAGGATTTTTCAAAATTTTTCAAAAATTTTTCTTATTTTTCGAAATTGCTATGAAAATGAAAGCAGTAAGGTAATTTTTCAGATTTTTTTCTTGTTTTTCAAAATTGCTATGAAAATGAAAGCAGTAAGGTAATTTTTCAGATTTTTTTCTTGTTTTTCAAAATTGCTATGAAAATGAAAGCAGTAAGGTATCATTTTAGTATCACACACAGTTAGTATCATTTGCATTCCGTTCCAATTATTTCACTAAATGTCTTTATTATTTCATTTAATTTTGGCAGGATTTAGGATTAACTAGAGAAGAAAGAGGGACAAGGCTTCAATTCTCAATCTTAATTGTAGACGAGCTAGAAATAATACCTTTATACACTATATAATTTCTCTTTTTTTCTTTAAGAATGTGAGAGCATTTGACCAATTTCTTTATTAAGATAGCACAGTATCAGCTCATTGATTTCCTTTTTCCTAGCTACACTGAGCAGATGATAGAACTGCTCAGAGTATATTGTAAATCAGTGTGAAGACTCAGCCCTGGAAACTGAGTGCCATCACAACAGATATAGATCCTCTGCTCGCTGGTCTAAAAGGCATGTGGTTTAAACTTTACTTGATTTTAGTTTTTATAAATCCAGTCCCTGACCTATGTACACTTGCAAGTAGAACATAAAACAGTGCATAGGAATTGGCCTTTTACAATGGGGTTACAGCAGTAAGAAAGGAAGAGCAACAGATATCACCTGCCTGGACCTGTGCAAAGCATTTGACACTGCTGCACACAGCATCCTTGTCTCTAAAATAGAGGGGCATGGATTCGATGCATGGACCATTCAGTGGATAAAGAACTGGCCGGATGTTCACGCTCTAAGATTTGTGGTCAACAACTTGCTCTCCAAGTTGAGAGCAGTGACGAGTAGCATTCCTCAGTGGGCAGTACTGGGAGTAGCTTTTTATAACATCTTCACCGGACAGTGGGATTGAGTGCACTGCGAACAAGTTTGCTGACAACAGCAAGTGTGATGTGGCTGACATGCTGGAGAGCAGGGATGTCATCCAGAGGGACCTTGATGGGCTTGAGACATAGACCCAAGAGAACCTCATGATGTTCAACAAGGCTGAGTGCAAGGTCCTGCACCTGGGTTGGCACAATCGCAAGCATGAGTAGAGGCTGGGTGGAGAATGGATCAAGAGCAGCCCTGGGCAGAAGGATGTGGGTGTGTTTGTGGAGGTAAAACTCAACATGACCCAGCAACGTGTACTGGCAGCTCAGAAAGACAACCACACCCTGGGCTGTCACAAAAGAAGCATGACCAGGAGGTTGAGGGAGCAGATTCTCACTCTCTACTCTGCTCTGGTTAGATCCCACTGGGAGTACTGCATCCAACACTGGGGTCTTCAATACAAGAAAGATGTGTACATGTTGGAACAGATCCAGAGAAGGGCCACTGAGCTAATCACAGGGCTGGAGCACTTCTCTTGTGAAGAGAGGCTGAGCGAGATGGAGAAGAGAAGGCTTTGGGGAGACCTTACAGCAGCACTCCAGTACCTAAAGACGCTCAAGAGGGACTTTTCACAAGGGCATAAAGTGATGGGACAAGGGTGAATGGCTTCAAGCTGAAGAAGAGTAGGTTTTAGATTAGATACTAAGGAAGCACCTCTTTACTGTGACAGTGGTGAAGCACTGGAACAGGTTTTCCAGAGAGCTTGTGGACTCACCATCCCTGGAGGTTGGGCAGGAATTCTTTAGAATCACAGAACGCTCTGAGTTGATAGGACTCACAATGATCACTGAGTCCAGCTCTTAAGTGAATGGCCCTTACAGGGATTGAACCTATAACCTTGGCATTATTAGTACCGTGTTCTAATCAACTAGGTTTCAAGGCCAGGCTGGATGGAGTTACCTGCTCTAGCACAAGGTTCCCTGCCTACAGCAGGGGGATTGGAACTGGGTGATATTTAAGGTCTCTTCCAACCCAAACGATTCTATAATTCTATTAATTGCTTTCTGTGTCACTCACATATCTGGTCATACATATCATGCATTTTGCAAGCTGGAGTGCTATAGATAGAAAAATGTTGGGAATTAAATACTTCAGCTGGCTGGCAGGGTATGGGAAAACAATTCTGACTTTCCTTTCCCTGAAGGGGAGGTGAGAATGATGATCAAGGAAAGCTCCTCCAGCTTCCTCCTTTGAGAGATCCTCCTGTAGCTGGCAAAATTCTCGTATTTCTAATTTCTTCAAAATAGTCTTGGTGACCATCTAATTTTTCAAAATTGCTATGAAAATGAAAGCAGTAAGATATCATTTTAGTATCTCACACTGTATCATTTGTATTCCATTACAATTATTTCACTAAATGTCTTTATTATTTCATTTCATTAAATTTTGTAATTTCATTTCATTAAATTTCTTTCTTCCTGGCTCATCCTCCTCCACAACAGGAAATAATTCAAGTTAAGAGTAGATGACTGATTTTAGTACAAAGCTTCATTTTTTTTATGAAACAGAACTGGTACAAATATGAAAATATTTGTGTGCAAAGCTGTAATGGCTCTTAACATAGCCAAATAGGATTGGTCAAAAACAGTCTATTGAAACTTCAAAGAAAAAGAAAAGCACTTTAGAGCAAAGCTTTTCAGCAGGTATTTACAATTTCTTTGGATGTTTGAGATGGTTTCAAACCCATACCTTATCAGGTAAAAGTTTTCAATTTGCTTTCGCAAAAACTAAGAATCCAATCTTCAGTTCTTCCTTTTATCCAGGATACATTATCTGGAATTGTCTAGCCGATGACACCTTAGCCATTTATCACAATTCATCCAGTTTGCTGAAGATATGACTGTTTCAACTTTAAAAATATGTAAGAATAAGGTTTTTTCCTTTAACAAAGCAGAAAAAATTTACTATTCCAAGGACAATTTTCCAAGTGAATGTGTGGAAACCTGACTGTTGTCTTTCAAATAAACTGAAATGTTTATGTCACATAATGCAATGCCACCTCTAACAGTTGAAGTAAGAAATATATTTTCAATCAGCACTTCCCATTCTCACAAAGTGTACTTACATACACACGTGCACACATTTTGCTGCAGGGTGCCTGCCAGGCAGGTCTCCTGCACAGGAAAATCCTCCCAAGGATTGTAAGCATTGTGAAAGAGTTAAATCCAATTACTCATTTCCTATAGCGTTCAACAGCTGTGATCCCTACAATATTACTATTCACTTGGAACTTACACACCATATTTATGTACTGACAGGGATTCTGCTGTTAGGCTATGAAATCTGGGCCAGCAAGCTTAGTGGTTTAGGTGTTACTCCTTGAAGATTTTCAGCTGAACCATGGAGGAAATACAAACAATATTCAGGCTATTATTCATGTATTCATGCAGACCTATGTATTAGACTATGCAGGCTGATATCTTCTAAAGTATCTATTTGCTTGAAGCAAGATATTAAAGAAGTCTAAAAATTTAATCATACATATTAATTTCTATAAACACACAGAGCAAGTTGAGCCAAAGATAAAATGACCATTCAGCCACTATGCACGCATCCTGTTCAACCCTCAATTTCCACTGACAGCTTGTCTGTATTTGCCTTGGCTGTTCCCTAACTGAAGTAAAAATATCTTGCTTGCAGCACAAATTCTTCCTTTGTACAGCAAAGCTCCCTGACAGTTTTCAGTGATGCCAAACACATCCCATATTTAGGCTAAGAGGGAAAGGAGGGTTGACAGTCGTCTCCTGGTTTGGGTTCCCTTTTATTTTTGTACTCAAATTTGGTGAAAAAGCAACAGTGCTGTCATGGGTTAGAACAATTCGGAGTTTTAGTTAAGAAAAAAAAAATTCCACCAGCCAAGGAAGTGATGTTTTTTGCAAGGGGCTGTTGTAACTTCCTCCAGACCTGACAGAACTGATTAATTGCCTAATTGGAATATTGACAGCTCTGTTAAGCCACTTAAGAAACTGGACATGCCTCTGTAAAAA
>VZRQ01009671.1:227468-239275 GCA_013397975.1 Machaerirhynchus nigripectus
GGAACCCCCAGATGAAAAAAAACCACTGTTCAAAGATTTCCAAGCAATTATAACCACGACCACCCAAAATGAAAACACATGGTGCTTTCTGGTTCTGGTGACAAACATCTGAAAAAAACGTTCAGAAGCAAAGGTTATGTTTTCTTTCCTACAAGCTAGGCAGAAATCAAACTAAAACATCAGCTCAGAAATTAGTTCCCTGGATGAGTCATGCCACTGAACTCTTCGGTGCTTACAATACGGAAGAGAATTCTCCATAGACAGAAACATCTGAGCATACTCAAGCATGCTTTACACCTCATGGCTGCCCTCCAGAGCTAAAAGGCTTTGTCTATCAGACCATAACTGTAAGTCCGATTGACAGGCTTATGAAGTATTTTACCTAAATGTGTTCAACATCTATTAAAGTAATCTGGCTTTATCTCTCACAATTGCTACAGAATTCATGGAGAAAGAAGAGGAAGCGCTGATGAGAAGGAATTGTCTTGGATGACCTATACTTTTAACAGCAAGAGGTAACTCTGTGCCTGGAATTGTGCCTCCAGAAGATGAAAACGTTATTCCAGGATTAATAGTTAGTCATTCCCTTCAGTCTAGCTAAGCAAGTTGGAATAGCCATTAAATTTTCAGAAAGACATAAGTGCGGGCTCTAGATGTCCAGCAAGCATTCCAGGTATCTTACCTGAAATTCTATTTCATGGGAAATCAGCATTATCTTATCTTTTATTTGAATTTTGTGCATCACTATGAAGTATATGAGAGAACTGCCCACATGTTTTACATATAGAAAGGTCTGTAAAGCTTCACAAAGGAGTCAGTGTTAGCAGAAGTATCCCGTTCAATTTCCAGTGTGGGTAGATGCAACAAACCAGATCTCAGTACTGGTCACACCAAGGCTTCCAAAACCACATTTCATGTCTCCAGGAGTGTTGATGTAAAACTACCATTATATTCTTTTTTCCTCACCTTTGTTGCTGGAATTCACATATTTGATATTTTCTCCCCAGTCAGAACAACTGGAAACCATTTTTTTCCAAGTGAAAAGTGAGCATCTCACATTCACACACTTCTACTTGGGGAAGCTTAAAAAAAATCCCCAAAAGCTACCAAAACTTGAGAAGGAAGACTGATCACCTCCTTGTTTGCAGTATCATGACTACCCAGTGTTAAACAGATACCAGTCTCCACAGAGTAGAGAGATGTCTTTTTCATATACAAAGCAGAATAAGAATTTCAAAGCTTTGAACATTTGTGTCTATCCTGCCCTTGAGGTCATTAAAGGAACAGATTAATATAAATTAAAAAATTACCAGCATTATCAGAAATGTTTTCTAAGATATTCTAATACTGTAAGTAACAATATTTTTTTCATTTATGCTGCATTATGCTGCATTATCACCAGCAGATGATGTAATTCTTCCTTCTTCTCCAAATGCCTTGCACTGAGGTCATTATAATTTCTTTAAAATATGACTTCATTCTTGTTTCCTTCCTTGGAGGACTGCATGGAGACTACCAATAATCCATTTATCCCATGTGAAAAAGCAACACAAAACAAACATAAACATTGTGCTATCAATCTTTCAAGAGTCAGAGATGTAAGAAAGCTAAGATTCCAGCAATCTTAATTATGTTTCCTAATATTTACATATTCATATATATAAAAGATCACACTACAGTCTTTAGCTCTATGCATTTCACTTGCTCTTTTTTAAAATCCTAAACTTCAGTATCATGACCATGCATGGCTCCACACGTGAAACATCTTGAGTCCGTCAAGAGCACTTCTACACACAGGACATGCTATTCAAACAGAAAATGCTATTTTAACTGTAGCTTCACTTCTTGGAACCTCAAAGCACTTCTGAAAAAGCTGACAAAGGTATATGTAAATTCCATTTCTGCATCTTTGTGCCCAAACAAAATAGAACTGTTCACCAGTTCTATTGTAGAACTTCCTGTTTTGAAGTTACTGCCTAAACCAGCCCAGATCTCTACTGCCAGTGACAGCAAGACTGCTGCACTGGGCATCGTGCCAATACTTCACTCTGACCTGTGCAGACAAAAACATGCTAATATACCTTTCATACTATCCCTGTGGATTAGACACAAATTTCTGTCGGTATGACTAAAGCTGAAGAGCGACTATAGTGTGATAACAAGGAAATAACATAATGACCTATAACGCAGAAGCCATAGAACTCCGTAAAGATTTACAAAAAAGTAATTTTTTAAAAAACTAATTAAGTTTCAAATTTGCCTCTGTTTGTCATATAATCAAGTATCTGTGGAGGCCAAACTCTTTTCAGTGGTATCCAGGGACAGGACAACAGGCAATGGTCACAAGTGGAAACACAGGAAGTTTCTTCTGAACATCAGGAAAACTTTCATGCTGTAAGGGTGACAGAGCACTGTAACAGGCTGTCCAGAGATATCGTAGAAGCTTCTTCTCTGCCAATATTCAAAACTCTCCTGGACATGATCCTATGGAATCTGCTGTAGGTGAATCTCTTTTAGAAAAGCTGTTGGATTAGATGATCTTCAGAGGTCCCTTCCAGGCCCTAGAATTCTGTGGTTCTGTTATTAAAAACTCCCAAAGGCTTAGGTGGATAATTATCATCTCTCAATTTTCTTATTTTACAAGCCTCATCCATCTCCACCAATATTGTCACATACCATTCCCTACACCAACACTGCAGGCAGAGGAAGAAAGAAGCCCTAAGGTGATCAATTGCAATGGGAAATCAAACTCTGCTTCTATTTGTAGCTGTGGAGGAGAAGAATATAGCTCACTTTTAGTCCTTAGCCTTTAATTTCTGTAAATGTCCCTGATTTTCTTTAAAAACCTCATGCAGAAAAAACTGTAAATTATCAACACATTACTTAAAATAAATGGCCCTTTTCACCTTTGGTGGGGTTGTTTGTCCCTGTGTTTGTGGAAGTCACATGTGAGCCGCTGTGTGGGTTCAAGTTTGGGGGTGCTCCCTTTGCTGGTTGTTTAGGAGTGTGAGGCAGGGAGGCTGACTCCAGACCAGGGCTTCCAAAATATTCTGAGAGCTTTCAAGGAAACGACACACTGAAGATAGACTACAGCCATCATCTAACCTCAAGAAACAAATGTGTGTCTGTATAAATATATATATACACGTATTTTGCTTTTATTTTCCCCTTAACTAAAAGTGCTGCTACCACCACTGCAGAGGTACTAAAAATGTCAAACACACAGATTCAAAGAATATTTATCATATGCATAAGATCATTCGCCACTAAGGGACGTGCAGATCCATTGGCACAAAGTGCTAAAAGCCTTGCATTCATGCATACAATCGCTTGGTTTTCACTATTTCCTAAAGTCAGAAATCAAAATTCCGGGTTTGATGGATTGCTGTTTTCACTAGTCTTTAG
Organism: Machaerirhynchus nigripectus; assembly: GCA_013397975.1. Classification (NCBI taxonomy): domain Eukaryota; kingdom Metazoa; phylum Chordata; class Aves; order Passeriformes; family Dicruridae; genus Machaerirhynchus; species Machaerirhynchus nigripectus. The sequence continues at coordinate 230,874 of VZRQ01009671.1, forward strand.
ATTCTTACGTCCTAGTGAGATGGCGACCTGACTGAAAACTACTTCCTCTCAAATTGTTAAGGATTTGTCATAAAATATTCCCAGGAAAATGCAAAGCAAGGCTCTTCAACACAATCTGTTGCTGATGTTCTCAAAAAGTCTTCTTCAGGCTTCTAAACTGCCTGAATGCTGAGTTCTGCTTTTGTAGCCTCCTTGCTGGCAAGCAAGGAAGTCCACAGCTTAGTAGGCTTAGCTGTGGCCATTAATACATTGCTTTGTTCATCAGCATCTGCTGCAAATAAACCTGAACAGGTTTTCAGCCAGTTGTTACACAAAGTGACACCTGCTCAACAACACAGCCTGCCCCAGCTCTCCACATGTTGCTTAAATAACACATGAAATACAGGGATGGTGTGCACATACAGCGTGCACAGTGGAACTTCAACCATGGGATGGCAATACACGTAATGAAACTAGAATTATGGTTAAATTAGTTAAAGGTACTATCAACTTATTGCTAGATGCTGTCACACACATCATTTACTGTTGTATCATCACAGCATACACGGATTAGCTCATCTCTGCATTAGCACTTGAAAATGACAGCTTACGTCTTTCCACCCTTTGTGCACTCCTCATAAATGTTATTTTTATACGACATTGGTATTTACATTGGGTTTGACCACAAGCCTCTACCCTGTTGGCAACTATTCAAAAATAAAGTCTAGATATTTAAATTGTGGTGGATTGTACTGCAAAAATGAAGTATTTCAAAACAGAACCATCTTTTACAGTTGTAAGATAGATTTTTGGCTGATGTTCCACTGAAAACTTTAAAAACCAAAAAGCCACGCTCTGCACTCAGCCTGCGAAAGTCTCAGGTCATAAGCTAAGACCCAGCACAGACTACATCTGACCACGGTCTCACAAATTCAGAAATCTGGTCACACAAACCTTGGAACTCTTGATGCACTGGTAACCTGTGACCTTGTGAGAATTCCTTAAGATGCAGTCTTTAGTTAGACTACACACTTATCCACAGGTTCCTTGCCTAATTTACTATACTGACAACTGCAAAAGCAGTTTTGTCTGTAACTTGCATCTACATCTATGAGACAAAATGAGAACATCAAAGTGTTCTTAGAAAATTGTGGGTATTACCAGAAGAACTACTATTTCTAAAATATAAAGATTCAAATCTACTAATATCCCTGACCACAAGCACATTTCCCACATTTTTCTCAAATTTTAAACAAAGTAGAATATAAATTAGATCTGAAACTAGATATAGAATTTTAAAATTTATTTTCAAAAGCTTTGCTTGGAAAAGGAAGATTTCTGTGTTTTATTATTAACAGAACCTTTTGGAAAGTATGCTTGGAGGCTGTAACTAAACCAAGAAGAACAGGAAGCAAGTCTAAGGCCAACTACTTCCTGAAATATATATGTAGAGGATGACAGGTGTATATGAATATTAATAAAATATTAATAAATAAATGTAATTCTTCATGGGGTCATGAAGCTTTTCACACGGGAATTTCATGGTGAAAGATGACCTCTGGGTTCTTTATCCATCTGAATTCAAAAGCTTTAACATGGACAGCAATGATAAGGCCTCAGGAAGATTTCTCTACCTTAAAGACGTCAGTATGCATGTAAAAGAAATAAGAGGTTTCTGAATGTTTTGCTTTGTACTGCATGGGTGAGCAACATCAGCAGACTTGAAAAATGCTTCACATCTGTGCATAATCTATTTATCCACACCATTATTATTCCTCATGAACTTACCAGTTATGACTGGTTTATAATTCAGCATTTCAGGAGGTAACTGAAAAGCTTCATTCACAGGGAATGAAGATTGGGCATCGGTGTAGTTAGATCCCTGAAAATAAAAATTTTAATAGAGTTCTGGTAGCAGATCTGATGGGATTCTCAGTTTCAAGTGTTATATCACACGTGACCTTTCTTTGATGTCTCATGGCGTGTCTGGGAGATGTATTTCAGCACTGACATTCAGAATATTTCAGATTAATCTTGTTCTTCATGGTAAGATTACAGAATATAAGGAAGGACTTTCTTAAGACCCATCTTTGTAAATGAAAAAGTAAAAAAAAGATAAATAAACCCTGTTGAAGCTACAGGAGATTTCAAGATGAAATTCTGCATCTCCTGAGGAGCAGCAGTGGCAGACTCTCTGGACATTGCTGTGGTAGCACAGGTAAAACTGAAACTAGAAAAATTCTTACATCAATTTGATTTCTCTGTGGTCAGAGCTGGCTTTTTAAATTAGGTCTTAGTTTCATTTGTCCCGCCACTGGAAAAACAAACTCAAACCTTACAATTAACAAGTGAGAAGCCAAAGACAGTAATTCAAAGGTCTCAAAGTATTTCTTCTACAGACAACTTGCAGAAATAGAATACAAAAATCCTCCTCTAAAACCAAAGAAAACAAGTTTTACTTGAAGTATTTCCTTGTGGTTTAAAGGCTTAAAATATTTTCCTGTGGTTTAAAGGCTTAAACATAAATGTTTACAGGTATAATTGACATACCAGATAGCCATAAGAACAGTAAGCAAATACAGAAGTTCTTACTAGTAGAAAGGAAACTACAACTTGCTTCATGTGGTGGTATTAGCTGTATGTTGCAAGCAGAGCGTTTTTTGTGAGTCCACCTAGTGATCAAGCTTACATCTTGCCATCTGGGCACCATCCTTTAATGATACCTTTACAGATTAGAAACACACCTACTCTAGTGTTTTCTTTTTTAATAATCTGTTGAGATTTTTTTCTCCTTATCTACTTTTATATTAACCTTCTCGAAAAAGATTTTAAAGAGCTGAAATCTCATTGTTGTCTAGAATTTAAAATTTTTGTTTAGCTAACTTGAAGACACAATAAATTGCATAAATTTTGGAAATACTGAAGCTGGAGTACCCGTTCCTTACTAACAGATGATTAGTTATTAAACCCTGCTGTTACTAGCTTCAGAGAACCAGCTGAACACGGTTAACTATGAAACAAATCAGAGCTGTGCTCTATCTTCAAAACTAAATGCTTGTTCAGAGATTGACTGTATTTGTTGGCACTAGTGAAATTAAGCACTTTTTAACATGTCCTAGATTAGTTTTTTCATTTTCAGTGTAATCTAATTATTGCGGTATATAAAACCAGAACATGTGTAAATGACAATTCTCTGCCACCTTACTACTACGGTCTTGTCAGTTTTATTCTTTTCCTCTGTAATTATATCCATCTTGCTAAAATATGTACAGATCAGTTTTAAGACAGATCATGAAAGTAATGCTCTCAAATGGTACAAAACAATGTAATGTCAAATACAATATATTCCCTCTGCTTCTTGATTTAGCGAGCATTACCAGAAGAGAGAAGTGGTCACACATTTTACTCATCCCCAAATTCCTTCTTACATCTTGGGAGCAAATGTCAGCTTCATAGCTTGCTACAAATTATATTGCAAGCTCCAGTGCTACAAAACGGGTTGAGAACTAGCAAAATTAGGCTACTGTTTGGCTACTCACCAGCTTCCCTGGACGTACAACAAGATGCTGTTCAGTATGCAATGCTGTTATGAAAAAAGAGTTAACTTTCCTAAAACTGTAACACTTGTGATTCTCCTGGTGGTATAGAAAGGTAAAGGTTACTCTTGAAACACACTAATATTGTGTTCTAAGTAACAGATAGTGTGTGTGATAGAGTCTAAAATAATTGTAGAAGAATGGGAAAAGAGGAAGAAACAGGACCAGCGCTTTTTTTTTTTAATTTGTCACGAAAATGTATCTTCTGTTTGCCACAGGTTTCACCTTTTTTTTTCTCATTCACAAAGGAGCAATGTTATTTTAAGCTGTGACTATCACCACTTTATTAGCACCTAATGATTAGATGTTGGTCCTAGTGTTACTAGTCACAAGATTGAGTAAGAAGAAAGCACAGAGATAATGAAGCAAGACTTCAAAAAAACCCACAAAAACATAAAACAAACAAAAAAACCTAAAAGGCCACAGCTCTCATTTTAAAAATAACAGTTATTAGTACTCAGCTTTTAAAGAAAAATCTTTGCAGCATCATCTGTTTCATACTGCATTCTCTCATTTCTACATTAGTCATTCTTTGCAATTTTCAGGATACACATGGGTAATCAAGCAAAGCCCCTTTTCAGCTGATATGTCAAACAAGTCTCAAGTCTTAGTCCATGAAATTTGTCAAATGTATGCATGCATACAACCTGTCACTGTCCCTACTTACCACAAAAATCACAAATACAAACCAGCTAATTTATCAAGCTTGTAATACTTTCACAAACTATCTGTCTTTGTTCCAAACTATGTAATTCTGGAAAGTTTTCTGTTTATGTTATCAAAGTCAAGGTCTGAAAAAATGCTGAATTCATAGGATGCATGCTCTTTCCTTCAGCATTTAACAGATAGCACATTCCACAGATCTGTATCCCAAAAGGATGCAGGACAAAGGGATCAGGAAAGGCTATACTGCCAAAAATCCACTCACATCTTACTCTTTAATAACTTCTCTCAGAAATGTTGTACCAGTCCCCAAGTATTTTTCATCCTGCTTATTCTATACCTATAAATTATTTTGCAAACAATAAATATCCTTGTCTACAAAAAATGTGAGAAGAAAATCAAAGTAATTTTTCACATAGTTGGTAGCAGTTTTTACCTACAAAAATTTTAGTGTGCACAGCCTTCAATGTTCCTGAGCCATAAACTTAGTAGTATTTTCACTGCATAGCTGGAGACAGATCTTGATGAAAATTAAAAGGTGCATAAAAACAACAAGGAAAGGAAAACACATATATCAAAAAAACAAGATGTCATGTCACCTTAGGACTTGTCCCAAATCAACTCCAGCCTGTGGTGACATTTAGAGCTTAAGACTGCAGCAGAGTACTCACATCACACAGAACAGATATCAGACTTCCATAAGATGCAGACAATTAAGACAATTAAGAGTTTGCTTTCGGCAAACTCTTGTTTCAATGTCTATTTGAGTTTGAGTTGTACTCTAACCTAATTGGGACAAATCCTCTGCCACAACATAACCTTTAATACTCAATAGGAACTAAAGGCAATTGAGGAATGCAGCAGTGTGATGGGAACCTCTCTATCAATAACTCAGAGTTAGCAAACTGCCTTTACAAATCAAAGTACTTTTCCTTTGCATCTGAAAGGCAAAGAAGTTTAATTGAGAATGCAGTCATCCCTGCCTAAAGGAAATGCTATTTTTTTTTTAATTAGTGGGTCATTTATGACTCTGCTAAATTATGCTAGAGAAAGCAAAATAGTCACACCTTACCATGGCCAGTAAGCACTTTGCCACACCATTTCTGATTAACTACTGATTTGAATGGGACAAGGTGGGTGTAGTCTGAGGAAAAATCAAGGAAATGTTGAATTGAGAAAGACTTTAGCATGAATAAATGGAATAACTGATGAATTTCTAAAGAAAAAATTTAAAAAGTGGGATTAGGCTGAGAAAAATATTGTTACTGTATAAATGATTCAGAGTCCTATCTGTATTGCTTTAAAGTGCCTAACCTAACCAAAAAGTTATTTTGGAAAATACTCACATTCACTTATGTTCCCAGAACTTATCAATTCTTAGTAAAAAATTTTGGCCTATGAAAATAAAATTTTGATCTCTTGAATATTTTTAATATTTTTGAATTTTTTTGTTTTATACATGTATCCCAAGCCTATTCTGGTTTATCCAATTTCTTGTGTGGGATATTAATTGCAGTGTGTAAGGTAGGTTGTTACAGATCTTAGGTTGGATGTCAAATTCCATTCAGATCTTCAAAACAGTCAGGCTTCCTCAGAGCTCGGATCCAACCCCTGAGTAAAAGACACTTTTACACTGCTATTTTGTGATTTTATTGTGCACATGGGTGTTATAAATGATCTACCAAAAAGAAAAAAAAAATCTGGGCTCTATTTAACTTGTGTGTCCATTTTCAATAAATGACACACATGAAGGAGTGGACAAGGACAAGCAGAACCTCTGTCAAAATACTGCAACAAATGGTTAATTACAGGAGGTAAGAAAACACAATATGTATTATTACTTCTCTGCTGCATTCTTAACTTTCTGACTCCTGCTTGTACTGGCTTGCCTCCCTTTTGCCAGTGGAGATTACATGGTCTGTTAATTTGAAGTGCAACACACAGTATAGCTTCAACGCCACAGAAGGCTAGGGCATGTGAACTGTGTTTCTACTGTGAGCAGTAAGGACTAGTTGTGCCTCATATATTAAGAACTTTTAATTGAGTACTAAATTGCAAAATCAAAGAGTAACACAAGTAAGTCTATTTTATAGGCCCAGTTCAGTAGATGACACAGAAGGTCCATTCAGACTTTTTCTCAAACTTTACTGCTAGCAGAAATCTAAGGAAATGGTTCTGATTTGAATCATTAATTCTGTCAGCTTTTATTATCAGTCCCTTGTTTTTATTTTATTCTGCCAAAAAATTTCTTTTAGAACAATATTAAGTTGCTCACAGCCTCACATTTATTTATCTTTCATGAAAGCCATTTTACATACATAACTTACTGTAAGTGGAATACAACGGTTTCCAACATAACTTGTTTCAGTTCATGCTTCTTGCAATGATCTAATGTGAACCATGCATTCTTCAACCTGTGTCACTGATTAAACCAAGTCCTTTTTCTCTACATTTTTTTCCATGATGCTATCCTTCCTGTTGTCAGTTCTGTTACAGCCCTGAAAGAATATTTATACCAATTAGGCAAACAAATGGAGAGGCTGATACATTGCTAGCCAAGACTCTCCATGGTACTTCAGTTGGTCCCCAGGCATAATTTCACAGTGCTTCTCCCATCTATTGACACCTCTGAAATTAATTTTCTGGAGTTGGATTAATTACATTGCACGGGTTTGCTCACCATATGGGCACTCTGACTTTCTGACGAAAAATGGCATATGTTAGCTATGTAATCAAAAAGTAGCTGCATGGATCCCAAGGGACAAGGAAATTCTAGCATTTGATTTGACTGAACCATGCATTCATCACCATAAGAGATATTTGTCCAGCCAGCGTGAGGTTGCTATTCCACATAAATCCAAATCATGGTCATCAGCTATAGCCAGGCTTTTCAGATAAGAGATTTAACAGACCTAGCCTACTCAAGGGAAAAAACTCAGGGAACTACACTTTCATTCATATCAGGTGACATATTATTAAGAAATGGCTCTTCAGTCAGTAACACTGAACTACCCAGTAGCTGAACTTGCTGCAATTTATTGTGCCCTGCAAAGCACTGGAAAAGCCTGATAATTATTTCAACTGCCTGTGACTTGTCTTTCCCAATCTTCTCTTATCCTTTACTTCCTGCCAGAGCTACCTGACTTGCTAATGAAGAGAAAAATATATTCATATATCTGTCATACCTATTTCCACATTTAATGGCTCCCGATTACCTTTTGGTGCTTCCTACCAGCTTTAAAAGCCCTTAGACATGGTTTGCACACCATGTGTTGATGAACTGCTACTGTCCTTGGAATTTCTTTCCTTCTGGTATAAATAAATTCCTACCACGGTCAGTAACCTCAGCACACGCAAGCTCAGTCACACACTCAGCCCAGGGAATGTGGCTTCTGTTGGTAAAATGCACTTATATGGCTATCACTCTCCATGCCACTGCTTAAGTAGGCAACGAACTACTTCTGCTATTACTGACCTGGTGCAAGACAGACCTCAGGAAAACAAAAATAGTCTTCTCCTGAGGTTGAAAAATTAATATAACCATCAACATAGGTATCCATGTGTGTAAAGGGACTGAGGAAGTCGTCAGTCTCCTGAACACAGTATCAAAACTGATTCCTTCTGCTTGGAGAGGGAAAGGATTGATTCTTTCTCACACAGGGGAGAGGGGAAGGAAAGGGAGGAAAAGGAAGAAGTCTTCCTGTACTGAATTTTAATGTAAGTATTTTTTTAATAAAAGGAATTTGAAATATCAGGATTATCTTGACCAAAAACTGCTTACCCACTGTTCAAGTCATAGCAAGTGGATTTGAAGAAGAATGCAACATTTCACTTTTGCCCAGAGCAAAGTAGTCAAAAGGCTAGGCTCTTCAGACAGACCTTTAAGAATAATGTTTTTGATAATATAATTTTAACAGGCTAAAACATGACTTTAAATAAGCATGAGAACTGAGTACTATTCAGAATATAGACACAGCAATTTTTTTTTTAATTACTGAATCTGATTTGAGACTTTAAAGTGAGCGTGAGTCAAGAACCTTTTGCTTCTGAGGAACTAAGACAGCAGGTAAAATGTATTCATGATTATAGTTCATGCCAAGTTAGTTCAAAAATTTCAGAATACTTTTTTTCCCCATCAGAAAAAAAACCAAAATGAAACATGCT
>VZRQ01009671.1:239288-252855 GCA_013397975.1 Machaerirhynchus nigripectus
AATGAAACATGCTTATTTGAAATTTAAACACATCAATTGACACTTGGATAACTAGCCAGATTTGGGTTCCTGTGTTACTTACAAAGCAGCTCAGTGCCCTCTCCACCAGACTGCAGCCACCCAAGCTGCCACGGGGCAACAGATTTAGAGTGGTTAATCATGAAGATGCCAGAAGTTAATCTATATGTGCTAAATTACGAAGGCATTATTCCTAGGATTACCATATACTGAAGAAACTAAAAGAGATACTTTCAGAAAACAATTCACGTGTTGCAGAAAGTGCATAAACCTGCATGCCTCTGACAGAATTGGGGACCTTAAAAGTATTTCTCCTGTTTGAGAATTAACCAAAATGAATGACCTTTCCATCACAGCTTCTTTCTTCAGCAACAAAAAAACATACCATACAACTTTGCAATAGCAATTATAAGTGACAGCTTACAAATGAAGTGCAGGAGAAAGATTCAAACTCCATGCTGAACTCATCTTTCTCATCCCTCTGGCTACTCTGAAATGGGTGCTCTTTTTACTACTGTGAAACAAGAGAACCATCCTGGATGTGGAAAACCCTCAAAACAAAAGTCGCAGTAAACTCCATTTTAAAATTTATATAAAATGTTTTGACAGAGAAACATTAGGTAACAACTGAAAATATGTTAGACAGGAACCCCTGACCAACTCATTTTTATGAACAACATGTAAATGAAGATGTATTTTGTTTAAATTTTGAGATCTTATACACAAAGCAATCTCTCATCTCCTTATAATCAAGGCAGGCATTTGTATCAACCTTTTAATAAGAGTGGAAAATCCATTTGAACAAACAAAACCCATCACAGAATCATATTTAAGGCTGAAACTCACAATGGCCTTACACAGAACAGGATACTAATTGTCACTTTCAGAAAATGTTTTTTTACTGTGAAATGAAGAAAAGACTATCTGTCTTATGTTATACATCATGATGCATATGAGAGTGTCTATTAAATCAATTACTTCAATTCTTTGTGAAACACATTTTCTCTCTAAAAATGCATGTGCACACACTTCTTGGGGCTAAACCTAATCAGCAGTTGATCTAAATATCTCTGAATTGCAACGAGAAGGTTGATAAAAAAAGCAAACTGAAGTGATTTCTTAAGTTACGTATTCATAATAAACAGAAAAAGAGTAAACATAAGATTAGAATAATTAAAAAAAACAAACAAACAGCCCTTTCTACGCCCTCTTGTCCAGCACCATATTTAGAATATCCCATTATCCTATTATCTAGGATCTGCCTAAATTTTTGACATTTTACGGGTAGGAAATTAAAGTGTAGTGTACATTATGCACGTATAAATGCAGAAGCAAGCAGTATATTTTTCTGTACACTGAAAATACCCTTTCACTGAGGACTGGGAGTGGTAACACCCTTTTACTGACGTCAGTAAAAAGGGAGAGTTAAATCATTAACAGACGTTAAAAATCAATTTGGCTACTTCTGGCAGGTGAAGTCAGATATTTTATTATGAAAGTGATAAATCTTTTGGCTCTTTCTTTCAATAAATTGATTTTATAAAATAAGGAGTGATAAGAGAATTTTATGAAGTATAAACAGTATATATTATAAATAATAACACATGGCCCTAGAGCAAATGCTCTTGTGATTGATCACAGCAGCTAAATCCCTCGAGTGGCTTACAGCATAGTCACACTGGGATAATCTATTGTATGGCTCATATGTTAACTAGATAACTGCCTAGTGTGGAAAATTTATAAAGTTAAGACTAATGAAACCAAGGTTTTTTGCTGGGTTTATTTCTCACTGCAGAGATGATGTAAACTCAGAGCAGCACATGGCATGTCTTCAAGGGAGGTAACCCTACCTAATTCAAAGATACCACTCTCAAAAAGCAAGGGATATCTCTGTTTTCACCTTCAGAATGCAATCAGGAGAAATAAAATACAAGCCAGAAAGCACAGTTTGCCTGCACATGCCAGTTTGTACTTATATCAGTACAGTTCCCAGAAGTGAACACTTCCACATTCCAGAGCACAGGAACACAGTGACTAGCACCAGACAATACTGATTCAAAGCCACTCCACTAAGTGAATGGTCTCAACAAGAGTTACTGTTCTGGTGTCCCAAAACAGTTTGCGCAGCCCATGTAATTCAAGCAACGGTGCAAAAACACAACACCAGATGCCCATATGGAAATGTCAATAAAACACAAGCTTACAAGACCCTCCCAGCAATCATAGCAGTTATTTCTATGCAAACCTGTTATGGGAGCAACCTGGTTCCAACTCCCTTGGCTGAGTCAGCACTTTGTTTTCACTTTTCAACAGTGAGTTTATGGATCTTGACTCTGCTGACATTTTTTTCAGAGAGGAAAAGGAAAACTGCTCCATAAAGTTCCCAAAGGCTGCAAAGCAAAACCAGGAATGCTTGTGAGAAAATTGAAAGCAGACTGCTGAGTGGACTCAACTGCCAGGGATCTTGGAGCTGGTAGGCCCTGCTCTACCAGGTGTTACCGAAATTACTCTAAACACAGCTTGCTACTAGCTCACAGATAATCAGGTCTGAGGAAGCAGAAAGAAAGTCCTGGCTTGGTATGCTAGCACACAAAATGACAGTTGTGACCATGTTAACCTTCCATCATAAATAAGACTGCATGTCATCACATAAGAAGAAATTTTTCATTCGAGTGGCTCAAGATGTCCAGATATACCTCATCTAAGAAGCATCACCTGTTCCCATACACAGAGTAGTGAAATAAGCTACTCTCCCAGACAGACAATCTATGCTGTATTAATTGACATATTGGGAATTTTGAATAGAGACAACAATATTCTTTTCCTTTTCCTATTTTAGCACATTACTATTTTCTTTTCTAATCTTTCCAGTTGTGGTGGTGCCAAATATGTTATGAGGTAATGTTTGCTCCAGACAAGTCTTCAATTCCAGTCATCTGTCAAAGGGAAAAGCCAAAGAGTGGTGCTGCTTCCACACCTGGTCCTTGAACAAATCTATGGTACTGTATCTTCTTAGCACCTTACAAATGAATTATCATTTGCTTGCACTGGAAAAGCAATGGAGAAGATCACACTGAAAAGCCTCCCATCCATCTCGGTCAAGAAACCGACTTGAACACAAACCTGAAGATATTAAAATAGCTCTTCTTTACCATTTTATCTAAGGCAACGACATTCCTCATCAAGCTATCTTATGGCTGGCTGAACTCTCCACAAATGTGGTCAACTGACAACATTACCCCTCTCTCACCTCTCCTAATGTTTAGCTGGATAGTGACTTTCCACTGATGTCTGGCAGTCTTTCACTACTCCTTCCTCCTGCCACTCCACTCACATGATAATATTGTACAAATAATTCTATTTCATACAATTATATTTCATTAGAATCATAGAATTACAGAATCATAGAATAGTCTGGATCCAGCGCCTCTGCAATGAGAAGGGACATCTCCAACTAAACCATGTTGCTCAAAGCCCCATCCAACCTGGCCTTGAACACTTCAAGAGATGAGGCATCCACAACTTCTCTGGGGAGCCTGTTCAGTGTCTCACCACCTTTGTTGTAAAAAATTTCTTTTTTATATCTAGTCTGAATCTACCCTCTTACAGATTAAAACCATTACCTCTTGTCCTATCACAACAGACCCTGCTAAAAAGTCTGTCCGCATCTTTCTTAAAGGATACTTTTAGGTACTGGAAAGCTGCTGTAACATCTCCATGGAGCCTTCTCTTCCCTGGGCTGAACACCCCCAACTCTCTCAGTCTGTCTTCATAGGAGAGGTGCTTCACTACTCTGGCCATCTTCGTGACATCTCTCTAACAAACTCATGTAGTTCTTGTGCTGAGAGACCCAGAGATGGATGCAGTATTCCAAGTGCAGTCTCACAATGGTGGAGTAGGAGGGGCAGATCCCCTCCCTGGCCCTGCTGCCCACGCTGCTTTGGATGGAGCTTAGGACACAGCTGGCTTTCTGTGCTGTGAGTGCACATTGCTGAGCCATGTCTAACCTCTTCTCCACCAGCACCGTCGGTCCTTCACAGCAAGGCTGTTCTCAATTCTTTCATTCCCTAGATAGCATTTATTAAACATGAAGATTAGGAGGGCCTTTCAGGTTCTTCAAAAGTAGCAATGCAGAGCACATTCAGATCAAATTCAGGAAAATATAGTATTATAAGAACTGCCCTATCCACCACTATTTTAGCAGCCCTATCCCTTTGGGAATATATGATTTATGAAAATTAAACTACCTCAATACACCTCTTTATAGATTACCTCTGTAATGTCCCAAAGAAGAAAATATCAGAATCACACATTGTTACTGTCAGACTGATTAAAAGCACTGCTTACCAGTTTTCAAATAAACCTGTATTTCCTTAGTCCATAATTTGCCGTAGAAGTGACTTCATATTATTAAATAACACTAAAATAAGTACTTGCAGAATGCTCAACAACTTTGATACTTTGAAATTATGATTTAGTTTAAGATTTTTAGATGGTTTATTCCTTTTATATTCTCCCCCAGCTAGAGGCAGTAAAATAAAACTTACTAAAGAAATACGCTTTTCTTTGATAACCAAGCATTATTCTGCATATCCTTCAGTATCAAGCTATTTTTCATAGACATAAAATCCATCTAAATTTGCACACCATATACATATACTTTTATGGAGAAAAAATTCCTAAGATTCACTCTGTCCTTATCAGAACTTTTAAACACTCATACATGTGTAAGCATAAATTTTATATATATATACATACATATATATGCACATTCCTTTAAAATGTGTTGTTAGGAGGGGTATGCAGTTTGTCTTATTTACTTTACTTGAAAAAGGCCTCTGTGCTAAATTCTGAACCAGTAAGGTCACAGAACATGCAGCACATGCTGCTCAGGAGCTAGACATACCCACCATACCATAGAGGGTGATTTTGGCATGTTGGCTCAGCCAATACTTAGAAAAGGAAACGCTAGTGGTGGTTTCCCCAGCTAACATTTCGATAAATAGAAAACCTTTCCATGAAAAATGAAAGTAAGCATGCGTAAAGAATTACAGAAAAACTGACAAATGCAAATAATATATTCTTATGGTGGTTATATTCACTTCAGGTCTAACCTAGCTACTACTCTTCAAATTGTTCAGTGCTTTTTAATTTCATGCAGCACAGCACCTAAAAACAGAAAATTATGAGACACTGGAATCAAAGGTCTCAGTCTCCTTGAATTAAGGGATTATCTTACTAAATACTGTTATCTCCTTGACTAGCTGATCTAAACAGCATCTCTATACAATGCAGGATGGTTCACAAGAAGAAGTAACATGTGTAAACCTGCTTTTCTGCTTTCCCACCTACTTAAAATGGCATCACATACCTTACAGGGTTGAAATATGCATCTTTGGCTAATCGCCCGCATTCTGGCATGTATACTTCACTAGTTTTATCTAATTTATCCCTTTGTGGTTAAATTTATCTCCTGCTGATACAGACTTCATACAGAATTCCTTATATGATCACATACTTAATATCTGGGCAATCAACATGTGGTTTTTAGCCACGTGGTTTATGAACAACTCTCTTGCAGTGCTACCAGCTAATTCACATGAGCAGCAGCAGACCTTCACTAACATGAGGACTACTGTATAATTCAGCTTCCAGACAGGGTGAAAGAAACCCCAGGATCTATCAGACTGCTAGTCCAAGTGCTGTCCCAGGACAGGATCCTTGAGGAGTCACACACTTCCTTGCCTCTCAGCTCTGCTGACCAGAGTTTCTGGGATGTGTTTTTTGCTCTTAACTACAAGAAGAGCTTACTTTATAACCCTGAAGTAGTGAAGCTGCCACTGCCACCTCCCAGTTCAAATAACCTTATCGCAAAAGAAATCCCATCTCTTGTACCATACCAAAATATCGCACCTTCTGTAAGGGGTAGATAGTATTGTTTTTGAGCAACAATATGTAATAAAAAGTAAGTAATCTTGGGTCAATATATCGGTATCTTGCATAACTGATGTTTATATTTCAGCCTAAGTCTCTGCCTAGCTACAGATCCTTTTGGAAATATTCTATTGTGGAGATAAAGCAAAAGGTGAGATTAAAATAATAAAACCCATTTTGGTTCCTAACTATAGAGTCCCACTTTCACTATATGTAGCAATTGTCTACAAAAGCTTGTTAGATTATGACTAATACTAATATAATTTTCACTTATTTTGCCTCAGATACATAAAAAAGACCAAAATCAAACACAAAACAGACACTCATCAAATCATAACAATTTGCTTGTATTTTTTTGCCTATATTTTTTTCTGTCCCTCTAGATTCTCTGTGTTTATTACTCACCTATATGCCATTCTATTGTACCTATTACCCTCTACTATAATGGTTTCTCATCACTGCTCTTTTAATATATAGGCATATATCTATGTTTCCCCTGCTACTGCTGGCTTGCTGGTGACTTTAACCCATGATATGCTCCTCTTTTCTAGTCACAGGACTTCAGAAATAGACAAGCCACAACCTTCTAATTTTTAGTTCTCTGCGGCAGAACACTGTATTAAAAAACAAAAGAAAGCAAACAAAAAACCCTCCTCTAAACTTCTGTGAAATTGTGCCAGGATTTGGGATGACAGTGGAGATACCAAGAACAGAAAAAGCTTCAGCAGAGAAAATAATGTCAACATTGCAGAATTTGAGTTTTCTAACAGTTCCCATGAACTGTTGATTAAAATACCACAGAATTCATATCTGGATAAATCAAGGATAAATGTGGTTCTTCAGTGACCATTAATTTATTTCAGGTTATGATTATTAATTCAGTTGTCTTGAGATATTTTTTATGTTGTACATTCTAACATAATAAGAAAACACTGAACAGTCCTTGAACAGGACTATGACAGTTCTGATGAAAACAACAAAAATATTTTTTCAAATATAAATGCATGCACTGGTCATTTGCTTTGATTAGAAAACAAAAGATTAATGGAAGATTCAAAAAGGATTAATTTGCTCCTAGTACATTATCTGTCATGCTTCTCTTTATTGAACAAAATACAGCTACAGAGAACACAGATCTAATTATCCAAACCACTCTAAAGAAGCGGCAAAAGACTGATTAACAGAATTAATTATGGTATGAAATTTTATTATCATACTAATCAAGACAGCCAGTGTCAAGAGCCTATGACAATGGATAATAAAAAAAAAGCTGAAAAAAAAGTTATTTACCAAAAGCAATTACCTGGCATACAGAAGAGATCCGCTTAAGGATACTTTTGCTTGGTAGGACTATGAGAACAGGGCTGGATAAAGTCACGTGGGTCACCGATTTCAGATAAGAGACCAGTTTCAGAAAGCTCCATCACATGCTTACCGCCCACGCACATACAATCAAACACCCCTGGAAATGACAGACAGGTATTCTTTGTACAAAGTACCTAAGGGCACAAATTGGTGCACTCCAGGACAAAAAACTGAACACATCACTGGCACCCCTACAACAAAGAATTTTTAAAATGGAACTTGACAGATGATCTTGAGAAAAGGACAGGGATGATGACCTAAAAATCTGGCAAGTGGCTTCTGAATGAGAAAAATGACACACACAAGAACCAGGGAAATCATTCAAGTAAACAGTAACACTTGCACATACAGCTCAACATCCTTCAAGCCATGGCAAACATCCAGAGCTTCAGAAAAATGTGGGTGGGGGAACAAGGGGATGGAGAAGTAAATAAGAAGAGGATGTGAATAATTCTTCCAAGATTCTGTAGATAACTAGCCTGTCATCCTGTTATTCAAGGTTAAGAAGGAACAAAGTCCTCACTGGTTTTGTATAATTAATATCATTAAATCTTTGTATTAAACTTTGCTTTCAGCAAGACGTATTATATTAGTGCAGGAAAAATTGTTTATTTTTGCTGGTAGTCTTGGAGAGGTAGGAGGTGAAGAAGAGAGAGAAGCATAAGAAAACAGAGTGCAATGGTTATAGCAATTCTGTGAAAATAAGAGACTGCCAACATCAAACTAATCACTTTTCTTTCTTTCTTCCTTTCTGTCTTGATCTAATATATGAATTGGTAGCCAAGACAAGTCCAAGTCTAAAAGCTGCATCAGAGTAAATAAATGTTTAGTTAAAATTTGGGGGGAGGGGGGGGAGTAAATACCTACCTCAAAAGATTACAGGAACATCCTAAGAAGTTGTTTAAGTGTTTATCATATTAAAGATCTGGTTACCTTCTCAGATAATTGCTTCTGTCCATACCTGCCTCAAAACTCTTTTACAATGGGCAACGTATTATTGAATATTACTATTCAAAACATTTCCAGTGAGATTCCTGTTCCTGCTCATGAATGTTGCTAGAGGACATTAAGTGAAAATCCAGGGTTATCCTCTATTCCATTTTCGTAACTTCCTCTGAACCATCACTTTACAGAT
This sequence comes from Machaerirhynchus nigripectus, assembly GCA_013397975.1. Lineage (NCBI taxonomy): Eukaryota > Metazoa > Chordata > Aves > Passeriformes > Dicruridae > Machaerirhynchus > Machaerirhynchus nigripectus. Next base: position 247,741 of record VZRQ01009671.1, read on the forward strand.
TTTTTTTAATTTCGTCCTTCCTGGAAATGAAACCATACTTTTCAAAGTACTCTGTTCTGAAGATAACCTTGCTAAAACCCTGTTTTTGCAAACATTTGTATTAGATAGTGGTATGGCAAAATTTATGGCATAGATACCATATTTAAGGAAACTGTTTCAAAGAAGCACCTACACACTCTATGCAGAAAATGGCATAGAATGACTTTTTGTTTGCTTTCTTTGTTTTGCTTAAACACAAAAGAATAGTGCTGCTTTGGTTTTGTTATGTAGTTTACAACTGGAGTTAAGAATAATATACATAGATTAGCTATGTTCATTTAATATTGTGATTCATGTAATCAAGCTTTCTAAAGGCAGATGTATTCTCTTTGACCAAAAATAATTAAAAACAGCACTCGTATATTGAATTGTTACAACCCAAGAAGTCAAACTACTTGTTGCTACCGAAGACAAACACAATCTCAAATGTCATAGTTTGGCTACATTGTACTTAATTATCGAAGAATACGTGCAAATTAATTCTGCCTTAATTCTGCCTTTAAAAATTCTTATTTCATTATTTTTTAACTGAATTACTTTTACTTTTGCATCCAGTAACCATCATCCTTCAATATCCTGCAATGACTTCCTATCTTCCAGATTGTGTTAAAAATACGGAAGACGTGTTTCTTCGGCTCAGCTATGAGAATGTTAAAAGAGACTTTCTACCTGTTGCTGACTGGAAAGGAACAGTTCCAAAAATTCACTGTTTGAGGCTCCATAGATGTTTGCTTCCCTTGATTTAAAAAAAAAAACCCAGAAACAAAAACCAAAAAACCCTGTCATGAGCACATCTCTTGCTGCACTCCTCAGAGACATGAAACAATCTGAAGTGATTTGAAGCTATAACCCCAGTAATTTCATTCTCTCACCATTGCTGTAGGGGAGAATCCTTAGATTTCTCAACATAAAGATACGTGATTTCTAAAAAACAAGTCACACTGAAAACAGGAGGGAAAGGCTCGCCTCTTAAACAGTTAACAAAAAAATGCTCTAGTTAAGTTCCTAGCTTTGAAAGAGTTCTTCAAATCTCTCTTGCTTTCTCTTTCACAACTTTGAATTTAGCATCAAGTGAAGAAGATACTGTTAAACATGAACACCCAAATTTAAAAATTGACTATTTCAGAATCCACACATTTAGACTAAAGACACACAAAACCATGCCTTACCAATGACATGGGAAGTACATCCAGGTTGCCTCGTGACCATATATATACTCCTTTTAGTCATTCCAGCACACACTGAACATGATTTAAACTGTCTTAAATTTTAAAATCCAGTGTAAGTTATTTGTCCTTCTCAGAGGTGCAAGTACATATATCAGAATCTAGCTTTTAAGAAGCCATGGTTCTTTGAATCCCTAGGCTTTAGATTTCAGAGTAAGTGGAAAAACTTCCATCAGGTTGAGTTAAATTCCATGCTATCTTCCTCTCATAGGACCATCTGAATCTTTCTAATCAGAGTAGTTTACATATCCAGTCTTTCATCTGGACATTTTGGAATACTTAGAAAATGTAAACAGAAGTAAAACCATTATAAAACAGCATAAGTATGAACAAAATTAAGTGTTTCTCATGTACTCCTAGGAAATTTAAAAGCAAACAAAAATTATCCTGCTTTGGAGGAGGTAGGAGACAAAGATAATTGTTGTAAACCTTATTTTGGCATTAAGATATTTGACATTTTAGGATTTTTATGCAATCAAGAATCCATTCTCTATTCCAAGTTCATAATAGGTGCTACTATTCAGACAAACACTTCCTACTACAAGAACTGCAAATGTGCCTAAAAACTCAATTTGAGAAATGAAGTACAGCTATGAAGTTCAATATTCCCAGTTATTGGAAATAAGACTTCCAGTCTTGGTCACAGTAAGGTGTCTGTATCATACAGACAACCAGCTAGACACATACACAAATATCAAGAATTGTAGATGGAATTTTTCATTAAAGTGGTGTCTCCAAAAGAAAAGATGCACTGTCAGTTCTTTGGTTTCTGTCTCTTGTGTTTCAGCTATGCTACAGGGTTGACAAAAGCATTACAGCACAGTATTACAAAAGAGAAAGTTTCTTCCTAATTTTGTTCTAGAAATTGTTTTCCAGACCATGGTTTTACCCAGAATTACAGACAAATTTATCAGTAGCTGTAAACTTGGAAAAAGCTGAATATCATGACTAAAGCAGGCATAATGATGGCAAGAATGCTGAGAAAGATTTTGAAGGATATGTGCTCATGTCTTTACACAATGCAGACTTTGGGGAGGAGACATATAATCTTGTTATTACAAGTAAGAAAAATGTTCCCAGCAGATGCTAAGTTGAATTTCAGAGCTGACATGTGGAAAAATCTAACTTCAACTATTTTAAACATCATTTTCAGGTGTTAATCTTGTAATCCAAAAACACTCAGCTAGCAAAAATGCAGCTAGCAGAGATTCTGCCATTGAAGCCTGTGGTTTTCACAGTGATTATTTAAACTGCAATTTCTTCCGAATAACTTTGTCAAGAACTAGGTTGTGCTGTGTACTTCCTAAGAACATACAAATTCCTGCTTTGAAACCATACAAAAAATATAAAATACACAAGAAAAATACAAAGTCTCTTCTCTGTCTTACAACTAGAAAAGCCATATAAAGAATGCAAAATATAGTGTACTTTAGAAACATTCGAAATTCAAGACCTCAGCTTGATCTGTGGGAGGATCTATGAACAAAATATCACCTTCTGTGAGTAGAGTTGTATGGGGGCAGGAAGAAAAGTCTGGAGGTAAAAGGTTTTTAAGAAGCTCAAGGAAAAGGAAAAGGAAAAGGAAAAGGAAAAGGAAAAGGAAAAGGAAAAGGAAAAGGAAAAGGAAAAGGAAAAGGAAAAGGAAAAGGAAAAAAGAAAAAGGAGAAGGAGAAGGAAAAGAAGAGGAAGAGGAAAAGGAAACACTAGTGAGATGCAGGTCCAACATTCTCCTTGCATTCTTGTATTTCTCCATTCACCAGTGTTTAACAGGTATGCAAAAGACAAGCAGCAGTCTTCTTTCTTGCACTGCTGTCAAAAGTGTTTCCCCCTCTTGAAATGGAAATGGGCAGTATACAGAATGCTATCTTGTCTATCAGACACACAACTAAATATTTGGTATATAATATTTGAAAAGTGTTATCAGAGTTTAATTTTATGAAACACAGAAACTCTGCCTCTTTTCTTCGAGTTCTAAATACACGACTGGATTTATTTTCCCTGCTTTTCTTCTTTGTCTGTAAGACTAATCTGCTTCCTCTTTTTAGCCACAATTAACTTGTTTTGGTACTTGCATCCTTTCCCAAGTAGTCCATAACCAACCCTGTCTCCTTGTTGCAAGATACAGCACTGAAAGAAGTGAAGCTTTGCCTCCTATTCCACTGACCTAAAACCAACAAGGATGTGATTTTTCTGCAAGTGCATCTTATTCTGTGCAAAGCGTCAATCAACCAGTTCAAATGGAAAATTCAGCCTTCCCCTACTACATATGGTACAAAACTATGTGCTTTGCTCCATCTTGGTTATCTAACACACACACACACACACACACACACACACACGCAAAATATTGAACTCTAGCCTTTCAAGAACAATTTTAAATAGAAAAGTTACTAATATAGCTATACATTATGAGGGGAATTCTCCCCTAAATTGGAAACTTATGGACTTGTTTCTAGTATAGCAGCAACTAAGTTTATGCTGTGGCTTGACAGTGCAACAGCTATATCAAAAATTTTTTTGCCCATATTTATTACATATTTATCTTACTATTATTCAAAATATTTTGTCACTATTTCAGTAACGTTGTCACTGTATATACTACTTTAAACTCTGCTGTCTTTACAGCTAACTCAAATTTTCTTTAAAAATTAATAGGCACCTCTGTGGTCCAGGACAATTTTTTTGGTAGGAGGAAAAGTAAGAATTTAGTTTCATCTGCTCTCTCACAATTGCTTAGAAGAAACACACAAATTACATCAACAGTTTGGGATTCCTGCCTCACCAGGTAATTACCTGCATAAGAATTCTTTCATTACATCTCTCTCCAGCCTTCTGTAAGCATCCTGCAGGTACTGGAAGGCTGCTATACAGTCTCTACAGAGCCTTCTTTCTCCAGCCTGAACAATCCAAACTCCTTTAGCCTGTCTTTACAGCAGAGGTGCTCCAGCCCTATCTTTGTGGCCCTTTTCTGGACCAGTTGCAATAGATCCATGTTTTTCTTGTGTTGAAGGCCTGGGTTGAGGGCACTCCAGGCGGGATCTCACAAGAGCAGAGGGGCAGAATCCCCTCCCTCGAGCTGCAGGTCACACTGCTTTTGATGCAGCCCTGGATATGTCTGGCTTTCTGGGCTGTGCAAACATGTTGCTGGGTCATAATCAGTTTCCCATCCACCAGTACTGACAAGTTCTTTTTTTCAGGCCTGCTCTCATTCCATTCTCATCAAGCCTGTACCTAGGGATGAGAGCTCCTCAACCCAGGTGCAGGACCCTGTACTTGGCCGTGCTGAACTCCAGGAAGTTTGCAGACCCACCTCTCAGGCTGTGGTGGTTTGAACCTGAGTTGATGGACAGTTCTTAGACCAGTAATACTTCTCAAAATCTACATATTTAAACCATGTGGAAGCCCGCGAAATTCTCTCTTCCTGCCGGCCCAGGACAGGTAACGGGGCTCTGGCCACTCAGCCCTGCAGGCCGGGCTGGGCCTGGCCGGGCCTGGCCGGGCCTGGCCGGGCCTCACCGCTTGGCCCTGGTGGAGGCTGGGGCCATGACCCTGCTCTGTCTCGGCCCAGCAGGGGACGGCCCACAGCTCCATGAGGGCCGGGATGGCCCCCCTTCTCCGGTGTGGCTGAAATGACCAGCTCCCAGCCGCTGCCCAGCAGAGAGCATGTAACCAACAGAGACAGATGAAGTTCCAGCTGCAAGCCAAGGCCCGGGTAAGATTAACCTCTTCCGAATTGTAAGCTCCCCAGAAGACATGAGACCTGCAAACATCAATCCTCTCCCAGGTCAGAGGAAAGGGGAAGGCAAAGGCACGTGAATAGACACCATGATAATGACACCAAAGTCAGTGA
>VZRQ01009671.1:263354-276516 GCA_013397975.1 Machaerirhynchus nigripectus
TCGGGCAGCGATGGGCGGCCTGGGGACTGGGCTCTCAGGAGAGGACAGAGCGCACGGGCGGCGATGGGGAACATAGGGCGAGGGCGAGGATTCGGTGTTTGGGAAGCGATCGGCATGTGGGCAGCAGTGGGGCACGAGGGCAGACACAGAGCGTGCAGGCAGGGATGGGCGTTCCAGGTTGAGGCAGATGGGGCTGGGGCACGCCAGCGGGCATGGGGCATGCAGACAGGGATGGGGTATGCGGGCGGGTACGGGCCATGCAGGCCTGGATGGTTATAGCAGGAGCAGGGTGTATTGGCACGGGTGGGACGCTGTGGCAAGCACAAGGCAGGCATAGCCAGTCATGCAGGCGCAGGGTGTGCAGATCCAGGGACGGGCCCCCACCTGCCGTGGTGTACTGGTATGCTTTCTTTGACGTGCTTGCCTACTAAGCCTAAGAGAATTTCCAGGATACTAAGCTGAGTTGCAGTAGTGCTGTGATTCTTCCTGACCACATCTGCCTGGAGGTAAAGGCTGCAGGTGCTTAGCCATGGCAGCAAAGCCCCTTCAATACAGCTATCTCTCTCAGGTACCTTTAAGTTTGCCCTTAAAAGTTTTTGGCTAGTACCTGCAACGGGAGCAAAGCCCCTTCAATACAGCTATCTCTCTCAGGTACCTTTAAGCCTGCCCTTAAAAGTTGTTGGCTAGTACCTGCAACTCCAGCATCTGCTCACCCAACAGTCAAAATGCAAGCTGTGATGATTAAACAAGAACCTGGTTAAATTTGTGTTGGCTGCTTGTGAAAGGTTTGTGGCAGCTCCTATAAATCTCTTGCAAAACCACAAGAAAATGTATTGTTATTACATACGTCCCCAAAGTTCCCACCATGAACCTATTTGAATGCTCCCATAGCATTCTGGGCACATGTATTTACATACTTGGATTATCACTGGGAAATGTGCACCTCATTGATGAGCCAAATAAATCATATGGGAATCCTAAATAAAACTATGTTGATGAAGCAGCATGTGCAAGGACTAAAGACTGCCACATTTCTCTCCATCTTTTATGCGTTATTTCAGACATTGCTGACAGAGTCTTTGCCCTGCGTAGAGAAGGCATGTTGGGTTTGTGGCTCAGATCTGCAAGTGAAACCATAACAGCTTTTTCACACTGAGATTTATAACCTCTTTCATTTGATAATTCTTTGAAACCTGTTAATTATACAGCAAACAAACACTATGGTTAAGATTTTAGAAACGCTCTTTCAAGTACAGCTACATGAAGCATAGTAGCTTAAATTGAAAAGTGCTTGATTATTCACGTACATCCAGGAATACTCTATGAAGATGCATGACAGATGAACTTCTAGAATTTTGGTTTTCTTTTTACAGACATATGGTTAGGAAAAGTCATAAACATTGTGCAGTTCTTGGTTTTAGCAGCGTGTCATTATAGAGGCTAAGGCCCTTGTATGTATAGAGTAGTGTGGTCTAAAATATGTCATAAATGCCACATGATCCAAGAAACACAATTTGGCTGAACAATACATGATATCTAATTTGTCAGGAATGAGATGTTTACAAGTTTCATGTTGCAGATTATGCTTATCTTTTAAGAAATAAGAAGGACATTTCCTGGCATTTACAACTGTCTGAAAGGCCTGAGGGTTCCAGGTAAAACCAAGCTATATGTTAATTGCCAAGAAATGTTTTATTGACAATTGTTACTACTTACATTATGAATTCTGTGTTGTTTGCATACAAAAGGTAAGATTTCTCTATTCTCATACCAAATTTATAGCTACAGGCAATGTTGGAAGTGTACCATTGTTGTCAAACAGCTGTGTAATGGTTGTGTTTGCAGCAGTAGAGTAATGAATTAATAAGTAGGGAGGGCAGGGAGGGAGGTTTTTGAAAGTGCCTTCCTAACTAAATGGACTTGAAGGTATTTAAAAATTCTATGTTTAAACAGAAAAAGAAAATTAACAGTACTTACAGAAGTATGCTTCTTATTCTTTTGTGAGTCTCACAACAATATTGTTAGGCACAATGTAGCAAGTTCATGCTATCATCAGCCCAGGGCTCTGAGCAGACTTAGGAAAATGTAAGATCTTTTAAGAACTAAGAAAATACCAAGGCTTCATGTGTAGGGACAGAATGACTCTCCTTGTTCAGAAGAAAAAAGAGACAGGTTAAGAACTTTGAAGTTAAATGTAGCATTAGCCAGAAGATAACATGCTTAGCAAGGATATCCTTTTCTCCACATTTAGAATGCAGGCAGGCCACATCCTTAGAAAATCTAACTTTTTCCTGCCAGCAACATTGCCTTAGTGTTACCTATAAGATAGGATTGTTCTGTGTCTCTTTCTCTTTTCTGTATAAACTGGTTATTTCCTGCTGAAATGGCAGTGCATTTTTAAACACAGACTTGCAGCTCTAAATTCAGGTGGAGCCTCTGAGCAGGCATAACATGTGGGAAGTTGATGTTAAATTTAACACTTCAAGCTTTAGGCATTTTCCTTCATTGTTCTCAGAATTACACAATGTGTTTGGCCAAAATTCACCTCTACAATAGTGATGTGCCATTGTTCTCAGTACTCTACAAAATTAATTCTAGGGGTTAAGGTTTTGCATCAGCTCAGAAGCTGCAAAGGGGATGACATTTCCATTTAGATACTCAACTCTCACTTAGGTGCTTGCATAACTAGAACTTGCATCAGTGAGGAGTAACTTGTGTTGTAAGTACACAATCCTTTCCCAAATGTAGGGATTTGTGATAATTTGATCCTGCTTAGATGGTTGAGGAATTATGAATGTGGGAGCCTTCAGGTGTCCCCTACCTACAGGGTAGGTAGGCCATTCATTCCTGTATGTGAGCTGCTGCTCAGCGTAGGCAGTGAAGAGCCCAAAGACTTTTCAAGGAATATAAAAAGTGTGAGTACATGTTTTCCCTTCTTATCCTCTGCTGCTTGCAAATGACACAATGATTTCCAGCTTGGTGATTTTTTGGGGATTTGTTGTTGTTGTTGGTTGTTGTTGTTTGTATTTTATTTTATTCTACAGGCAGATTTAGCTTAGGTACAGGGTAGATGAAGTACATCATATGAGTATCTTAAGATTCCTTTTCATTTGCATTTTTAACTACTTTAAACTTTAAACTATTTTTAACTTTAATCTTGCTCAAAAGCAGTAATAAGTAGCAAACATGATTTTTCTTTAATATCTGGCATGACTTTGACTTGAACCTTTAAATTTAAAGAAATATTTAAAGAAATATAACCAGTGAAAGAAGCAGTTTATTCAGAAAACCGCAATGTTTGAAAAATTAAATTTTTTTCAGAGCAAAAAAATCTCATTTTTGAAAAGTTAATTATTTTCCTTAGAACATGAAGTTTTAATAGTGTATTTCCATCCCAGATGGAAATTCTACTTCAGTATCTGGAAGTATACCTTACTATCAATTATTAGAACAGTGAAGCAAGCAGAGATACTACAACCTTATGCCTGTGCTCTGCTCTGCCCCTTCCCCTCCCCTCCCCTTTGCCACTTTCCATTTCCTCAAACAGAGCATTTTCTTGGCTATTGTGTATGCATCAATTAGATTTCACCTGTTGGCATCTGAGCAAGCAACTGCCTTTTGACTCTAGCTGCACTGCATCTCATTGTGATCTTTCAGGACATTCAGCCAGAAACACCAGATCCTTCCAAAAGTGATGTTTCAAGGTCTTCAGAATCCATTTCAGAGTAATTGAACATACTGAAATAGTAAAAAAAAAAGTTGCAACAAACCCAAGATACAGCATAGTAAAAGGAAAAAGAAAAAATAAATCATATGCATATTTAAACATTAAAACTACTTTGTAGAAAAAAACAACATTATAAGTACAGTAGTAGAAATTTATCAATTGGTTTATCTTTCTGCACTCAAAGTTTACTGGAAGCAGTTCAGAGGTGGAAAAGGGGCACTGAAACTAATTGGATGAAGTGTTTAAGTGCTTAGAACACTTAATCCTTTGATTTCGGTTTGTTCAAAATTCAGAGCATGGCAGCATTTGTTTTTCTTTTTATAAGAAATATTCACAACCTGTTAAAAAGTTAAGCATCACAGTGCAATTTCAGAATTTTTTTTGGGGGGAGGGGGTGTGTATTTTGAATACTTGCTTGTTTCATGGAAGAAAACCTGTTCTTTATATAAGAGTTCCCAGCAGAGACTGCATCTAAAACACTTAACATTCCAAAGTATAATAACACATATAAACTCTGTTGGGTGAGGCTTTCTGGGTGAGGCTTAACTAGCTGTACAAGATTTAGGATTAATCACAATAAAAAGTTGTTGAAATTGTCATAGAGTGTTTAAAGACCTTCCCAAAGAACTTACCATCTACTGTTCCCCAGGGATATGCAGGAGATAGGTAAAATACTAAGAGACATAGTATTTGTGGGAGAGAAAGACTGATGCAGAAATTATTTCTGATTTCCTTAACACCTCATCTGTATCTTAGAAATCTCTGTACTTCCAAACTAATCAGGCAACAGTCACATATAATGATTTAGTCACTACTGAATTTAGCTTCAGACCACATTTAGTAGAACTATGATTTTCAAAGGACCTATGGGGTTTTCTGTTTTGCTTGGTTTAGTTTTGTTGTTATTGTTGGTTGTCTTCTTTCGGTTTTTAAAGATGTTTCCTTTATCCAAACAAGGAAACCCCAGAAGTACATGTCAAAAATGCTGCCAAAATATGTGGTCATGTCTAAGAATGAGAAGTGCAGCAGTTCAGGGAAATTCCCTCCTCTAGCATATCTCCATCATCATTTAGGGAAAAGTGATGACAAAAGCACACAAAAACCACAATTCCCTTGTGAATGCAGTCTGTGATGTCAGAGAGCATATAATCCCCAGCTGGCAGACAGAATCCAGCAGGTCTCAAAGTTACTTGCTAGTATTCTTTACATAGGCTAAGGTAGATCCATCCAGGAAAAGTTCTGCGACATCTCAGGGAAGGAAGCCTCTCCCATACCTTTTTAAAATCTGTTATCTTTTAGGGTGAAACTTGTTCTTCACTCTGAATCTGTCATCCTTAGTCACCTCTCAAGGCTGGAGGAAGAGACAGGTGGTAGCAAAACTCTTCCTCAAGTCTTTTCAAGAAATACAATCATGCAGAAAAGGGGATGGGAGCAGAACAGAGCCATCAGCATTTGAATATGCAATATAAGGAGCAGTGGAAACAGAGATTTACCTTCTTGCTTACCTGTAAATGACCATTTGTAATGCAGACTTCAGTATTCTAGCACAGCGTATTTATCCTCTCCTGAAAGATGGAGGGGCAATGCCTTGTTGATACAGGAGCTGTCAGGCAGTTACATGTTCCAGTCCCACAAGCCATTTTCAGTTGCAGTAGAATGTCACTTTCTGGCATGGCTGAAGTATGTGTTTGAACATTTGGGGGATTTTCCCCCCTGGCTTTAAGACATCATACTATCACAGAACCAAGGCTTTTTTGTTTTGTACTTTTGTGTACTTATGGCATACCTGAGAAACTCTTTCCTGAGGTCTGTATTTATTCCAAAACAAATAATGGCAATTTCTACACTGTCATAGTTTTTTTAGCAGTACAGCTTTTGGAGTTTATTAGAGAGAACTGCATCCAGCTCTAGGGCTCCCAATGTAGGAAGGACATGGGCCTGCTGGAGTGAGTCCAGAGGAGGCTGCAAAGATGATCAGGGGGCTGGAGCACCTCTCTTGTGAGGACAGGCTGAAAGAGCTGGGATTGTTCAGCCTGGAGAAGACAAGGCTCCAGGGAGACCTTATAGCAGCCTTCCCGTACCTAAAGGGGGTCTTCAAGAGGGCTGGAGAGGGACTTTTGGCAGGGGCATGTGGTGACAGGAAAAGGAATAATAGTAGGTTTAGATTATATATTAGGAAGAAATTCTTTACTGTGAGGATGTTGAGGCATTGGAACACGCTGCCTAGAGAAGCTGTGGGTACCCCATCCCTGGAAGTGTTCAAGGCCAGGTTGAATAGTGCTTTGAGCTTTGAGCAGCTTGATCTAGTGGAACATTTCCCTGCCAATGGCAGGGGCATGTGGTGACAGGAAAAGGAATAATAGTAGGTTTAGATTATATATTAGGAAGAAATTCTTTACTGTGAGGATGTTGAGGCATTGGAACACGCTGCCTAGAGAAGCTGTGGGTACCCCATCCCTGGAAGTGTTCAAGGCCAGGTTGAATAGTGCTTTGAGCTTTGAGCAGCTTGATCTAGTGGAACATTTCCCTGCCAATGGCAGAGGGATTGGAACAAGATGATCTTTAAGGTCCATTACAAACTAAGCCATTCTATGATTCCATGATTCTTATGAGTCTTATGATAAGAATAAATGCTCTTATTTGTCTTCTAAGAACCTTTTTAGTAGTACAATTTTTTGTTCATGATGCTCTCACTTTTTGGGGGATTAATTATAATCAAAATAAAAATAGGCTTTCCCCTCTAAATTAAACTCTATCCACAGCCTTCATCTTTCATACTCTATTCCACATTACCAAACATGCCAGTTTTATTAACCTGCTCCTTTGGCCCTATTTTAGAGAAAAATCCAGACTTTGGTGACATAAAATCTGACAGATTTATAATAATACATGTTGAAAACACATGAAGTAAACATCCAAAACCTTTGAATTTCAAAGACTTGATAAATAAAGATAATACTTCATAAGAAACTTCATACAATTGTTTAATATGCACTGTTCATATACTGATAAATTACCATCTAATTATATTTTCAAGGGACTATGTTACTGTAATTTTAGTACAGTGTCAATTGTTTTACTTGATTCCAAACCTAAGCTCTATCTCCTGCATCGCTTCATAGGCTTAACTCTCCACACCAAAAATATTCCTGAGCTAATGTCATTCAGTACTTTGTACAAGGCACCAAACATGCCACAGTCAATGATTTGACTGGACAGCACTGTCACTGATTCCATGAAGAATGAGCTCTGAACCACGTATCTGGTCAAAAGCCACAAAGCAAATCTACCTCCCTTTCTACTAATACTCATCTATTTAGATTTTGTTACATGAATAAGTAATTGAAGTGTGAAGTATTTAAAATAACACAGTTTAAAAGCTCTCCTTCCTTTGCTTTTAGGACAACCATTTCTTTTGGATTGCATTCTTTTTCCCAAGGTTCCTTGCACTGAGGAAGAGTCAGCAAATATCAGCCAGATAGCAGCTTCTGTACAACACTGACATAAATGGGGAGAGAAAAGCCAGCAGCTTGTAAAACTGAATTGAAATGCGTTTCAGATGGAAAACAAATAAGGAAAATAACAAATTTTGACAAGTTAATCCTATGGTCCTTGAGGCCTGTTGATAAAGGGCTTGTAATGCTAATTTCTACATAATTTCTGTGGATCTGATGCATTCTTCTGAATTATCACTTCTGAAGTCAGAGAAGTTCAATCTCACTGGTGGAGAAGTAATTGAAGCCTGACAAGAAAGACAGCAATATCTTCTTATCTGAGATGTAAAAAGTTTCGCCCAAATGTGAAGAGTACTAGATTGTGCTAATTTTTTGTGTATATCCATGTAAATCGCTTCCCTCATTTTATTCCATTTTACCACAGGATACAACTCATTATAAATCATAGACAACATTTTCATTTAAAGATATTTATTCAATTTGTTGATACTCCAGGAACATGTCTATAGCTCCGTATCACTAAGAATTTTCCTTTTCACATTCTCTTAACAAAATTTTCAAAGCAGAAATTTTCTGGGATAAAAAATGAATTTTTTTAAATTTTAGAGATGAACCTGTTACAGCCACAAGACATCACTGAGGCAAAAAGATCATAAGGAGGCAAAAGTGAGCTGGATGTTGCACTAGCACTCATGGCCACAGTCCGTGCAACACTGACAGACAGACCCTCAGCCACGCGGGCTGCTGTTCCATCTAGTGCAGCAGCTTTGCCTAAAGAGTTCAAAACAAGGAGCAGGAACAATGAGCCTAGCAGTAGCTTTTCCTATGTTCCCAACAGACTGGTACTGCAAGGAACTCTGGGGACTATCTCCAGCCCTGGAGAAATCATGTAGGGGACCAGACTTCCTCCTCCTCCGTAACAGGAGTCCTGTTAGGCAGGATAAGATCCCACAGTATGAAGGAAGGTGAGAATTCACCTTCCAGTCCTACTGACGCCTTTTCTGAAATAAAGTAGAACATACCCATCCACAGCCGCTAAACAGTCGGCACTGATTCCAGCGCACTTCAATCCACTCCGTAACTCAGCAGGGACTCCCCCTGGGATCCAGAGCTGCTCTCCAGGCTGCAGAGCCTGCTGCTTTCATGAGCACTACAGAACTAGACTGCTAGCTGCATGCATAAAGGCTTCACAAGCCTTTTTGCTTTCTTGACCAGGGATGGGGGGGTATGTTTCTAGAACAAATACTCCTTTTCAGGCTTGTATTTTACAAACTGTACTCTGTCCTAAAAAACATTTCTAGGCACTTCAATTACACACTATTTTGAATTTTGTCTTTTGCCCTAGAATTTCCTAAGGTATTTCTGATGTTACGCAAATAGAGACATCAGCAGTTACTCCAAAATTGCTCTGCAGGTGATTTTTGTTCATCTGCGTGTAACAAGAAGGAGAGGAAAAGAGAAAGGCAGAACATGAAGAATACACACTCCACCCCTAACTTTTGACTACTGCATATTATCAAATTATTTTTTTAAGAAATACCAAGACCACGATGAGACTATTAGTAGTCCCATCTGATTACAGATGTATTATATCATATTATAGTTTAACTAAATTTTGCATCTTTTGATAAAATCCTTCAAGCTTTGGGTACCGAGTGCATCCAAAGTATATAAGAAGTTAAACATCTGTTAAAAAAAAAAAAAGAAAAAAAGAAAGTAAAAGAAAAGCAAGAAAAGAACCTCCAGTGTTTATGGTAAATTTATCCTGGTTACCTTGGCGCAAATCACGGCTGACTACAGACTAGAATCATGTTTCCAATAACTCCCAGATTTTAGTGATTTGCTTTAATTTTAGTGGACCTGGACTTGGGTGCTAGCATCTGCTATATTCTCTATCAAAATATAAACCCAGATTACAGAACTAGGGGAGCACATGGCTTTGGATCTCCACATTTCAGATTGTATTAATTTCTCCCACTTTTAATTTAAAAATGAGAGAAAGAATAACTACCTATAAAAGTCTTCACACATCACTAAGAAGATTGTTGCCAGTTTTCAGAGCTCTATTTTAAGTCATTTTGAGCCTAATAGGATTCCCACTGAAAAAGCTGTCTGTACCACTGCTGAAGAGTCTCAGCAAAAATGCCAAGGAACAATTACATTAAGCAGCAGTAGTGTATTTGTAGTAGTAGTATCTCATTCTCTTCCAGGCTAAGATGGATATACATTGTGGGACAGCTTGGGACCACCTATTCTTGATTTGCAGTTTGTGATATAGTGCATTCCCCAAACACAGATGTGTGAACACCATTTAGAAAGCCATTCATAAGTGCATAGATCTAATTTGTGCCAACTACTTTGCCTACTGAAAAAAAGGTACGAAAAAACACTGTGAGGAACAGCACTGTAAGTAACAGTCAAATGAGGAAATGTTCTCATTTTCACTGAACTAAATGCTCAAAGATCTGACACGGCACAAAATCAAATTATAAAAATGGAAATCCCTGATTTTGTTGTACAAAATTTTTATTTAATGATCTGTATGTATGTTTTGAATACTGCTTTATAGAAGAATTAAAACTGTCTTAAAGCCTCTTGAAAATTTCAAGTAATAAAAAAGGAAAATTACTGTATTTCTAAGAAATCTAATAATTTCAATACATCATCGTCCTTTGAGACAGTATCTGCACAACTATCTGCTCTTTTTTCACGTCTGTCTGGAGAACAGAAGCACAGATAGCACTAGAACTGGTATTGGTTTCTTCGAGGAGAGTTTTAATTAGTTCTGCACTAGAAACTAGAGAAGAGTCATTATCCTTGCATTCTACATCACATCCACTCTTTTCAGGTATTAACAGAAAGCTGTTATATACCATAACGCAGATTCCTACATAAGAGGTTTTCGTTGGTTTTGTTTTGTTTTATTATTATAGCAGTAAACTATTTTCTAATTTAAACTGCATGGGTACTGCCAGTATTCAGTTCTACATAAGAAATACCTTTACATAAGAAAAAACCACATTTATAAACTACCTCTTTTGCCTTTAGAAACAATCTATTGACTTCCAGAATGCCCACATCAGACTTCCTTTGTGAAGCAAGAGTACACATGAAGCTTATACAGAGCAAATAGGAACTCTACCTTCTTTAAACAGTAAATAAAAATCCCACTTTCAATAACTCTGTACACAGAGACCCCTATACAAACCCCAATTCAAACTCCTGGATGTCAAGAGACATTACGTGTTAAATTTAGGGCATTTGAGGCAGTAAACTGGTAAGAAAATGAATGATTTGATCTCTTGCTTTCCCTGCGCTTTGGGATATCACTTCCAACCTACAACGCTGCCATCTAACTGCTACTACCTAGCAAGAACAGGATCAATGCAGATTGCATTTGGAAAGCAAACTCTTTCTAACGATGGACTTGGCCAATACTTTGCAGTTTTCTGTCCACAAATACGCATGTAGGAAACTGCCACTGCATGTACAGAGATATATAAAAACTGTGGACAATTTATTGACACATGCAACGGATCTGTGAAAGTTACACTGTAAAATTCTGTGCATTGATACAACATCCAAAACTTTGTGTGTGAATACATAGAAAGTAATGAAAGAGGACTTGCAAAGTCTGTTGCTTTGAAAATTAAAACTGTTTCATAGAACATTTACTCCAGGGAATTTGCATTTATTTGCAAAAGCTAGCGTAGGCTTAAAACAAGTGTTTCACACTTCACTACAATGGAAACATCACCCATTCTAAGTGAATTCCCACACTTTAGGTGGTGAAATGTGAGCAGAGGCTGCTTGGAGGGTTAATATAAATAGATAAGGAGTCTTTGTGACTCTACTTGTTTGAGCAGCACTCCGCATTTTCCTAAGATAGGCTACAAATATTGCAAAAGGTGCATAACTTCTTCCTGAACTAATCCCTTCAGGCTAAATCAAAATTAGTATTTAGACTGATTGAATCAAGAAAGACATGTTTAATTATATTGCCAGGCAATATTAACTTCAAAATACATAGAAGGCCTACAGCCCATCAGTCTAAATAAAGACAGTTTGAAAACCTCAATTGTGTTGGGGTTTTTTGGGGGCTTTTTCAATTTTGGGTAATGTATTTGGCAGAATTCGTATTTTTTCCATGTAGGGGAAAAAATAGCATTTTACATGTGTGAGCTGTATTGGGTATTACATATTCACGAATATACATTCAGAACTTCTAGTAATTTGAGTTTCTTACAGAAAGAAGATTTTTTTTTCCAGTAAAAAATGGGAAGAAAGGGAAAAATGCAGTCAATCTAGTTTATACCTGTTTTCTGGACACCACTCAAACAAAGCCCACAAGATTTCACAGCAATGGTCAGTTTTAGTTAATTTTCATTCAAAGCTAGGCTTGTGGGAGAAGAAAAAAGACAGATATAATACATATATAGATATATATAGAGAGATGCATTTATATGTAGACTTATAACAGTTAATTTTTTTTGTCATTTACTGTTCAACAAGTATGTAGCAATATTTCACAACTTAACACCTGGAAGCTAAACTATTCTAACATTCTACTCTGACTTCAGACTCCAATTCTGAAACAGCAGAAGACCATGTCTGAATCTTTCCAGTATGGAAGACATTAACAATTCACAATAGGCCTTTTTAAAGACATTAGGGGATATTTTTAAGAGAATAGTGCCTATTGTAACAAAAAATGTCTGATATGAACCATTTTTCTTGGTAGTCTCAGAAGAGATTAAGCAGTGACAGTGTGCAGTTATGGGGATGCTGGTACATGTAGATCAGGTTTGGTCCAAGAACTATGTGGTTTCAGGCCTAAGCAAGTCAGTTCTAAGTAATTTTTAAAAATCACCTTTTTAAACCACTTTGTGAGTATATTTCAATCAGGATGTACAACTTCCAAAGTATAAGTACATTTTCTTACATCAGTAATTCTTCTATAATGCGTAGTCAAGGGGGACTGGAACTACCTTCATCTAAGGCATACCTAGGATGTCACTGCATTTGTGTGATACAGGAGGCAAAAACACCATCCAAATGAAGACCCATGATACATACTGAACATCCAGATATTAATTATATCTCCTCCTTATCGTGTCATTGGTAACAAGCAATCCATAGAGGTCAGAATGAAGAATTAATTTCATTGTCTAAATAGGTGATTGTCTGCTGCATTCCTAATAAAGGCTGCTATGTGTTACGGGCCAGCTTGGAGACATTTTATGAGCTCTACAACAAGAAAGATGTTATAAGAGAATCTGCATGGGATTTTCTGTTCTATATAGGGGATTTACCTCATGTTCCATAAGATTATAAATCCACATAAACTAAACTGTCAGAATGAAGGAAAGCAGATTTTATTGTTTGCTTTTTCTAATGAACAGTGAAAGTTTTCATGTCTAGATTTGAGGCCAGAGAATGTACCCTTTGTGGGCAGTAAGTGGCATTTCCTTACTACATTGAAAAGGACTCACCATGAAGAGATTTGTATATATATCATTACAGAGTTCCCTACAAGAATTTTTGAATAACCATCTCTTTTTACTGTATTTTAAAGAGTCCTGATAGTACCCTTTCCCTGCAGTCCATTTTATGAGCAAGTGTTGCATTATAGATAAAAATTTCAGGTGGAATTGGAGTAGCGCAAAAGCTCTGATTGTACTGAAATTATTCTTACTAATTCCAACTATTTTTTTCCAAGATAAATGGCTTTTCAGTTTTGATGGGATCAAAACTGCAGCAAAACCAGAACAAGACACTTAGTTTGTACGTAATAGTTACAGCAGAAGGAACATAGATGACAACCCTTCCAGTTCAGGGCTCAGATGTGCTTGTGGTGAACTCTGCAGTACTGCTTTTTGTGTTGCCGGTGTTGTAGGATGAAACAAGGTCTAAAGTCCCTCAAGTTAAAAAAAAGAACTTATTTCATGAAACAGAGTCCTACTTTTTCTTGTTCACAAAA
>VZRQ01009671.1:283332-334858 GCA_013397975.1 Machaerirhynchus nigripectus
CCTTGGAACTGAAGAAGTCTCTGGAGAAGGGCTGTGAAATTTATGGGTTTTGACATTTTCAACAGCAGGTAGAGGTCATTCCAGAGATTATTTAAAACGACACCTCCAACAGAAGTAGGAAGCTTCAGGCTATCCAGCCCGGTAAACAGATGATGACAAAAAGGCTAACATGTTGCAGGTTAAAGGCAGAGAGATGTCATTTTGAGGCCTGAACATAATAAGAAAAATTCTACCAAATTCCAAATTTCAAAACCGTTTTTAAATTCCCCATAGAAAAAATTGAGACAGAGATCCAGCCAAACCAACACTACCACTGTAAGAAAACCAGATGACTTGTAGGGTTATCTCCTTGCTGGCTTGCCATATGTCCTTGTCTGAATTTGACCATAAACACATCAAGGAGGGACAGACACTGTGGCATCCTATTTCGAAGTGTGCACTAATAGCAACATTTATCGATGCTGACAATCAGGGGAAGCAGCAATCTTGTGTTGTGTCCCTCCTTAACGTGTTGATCAGTCCTTCTTCTGGCAGTGGAAAGCAATATTCTACACTACTTCTGATGACCTGATAGAGGCCGTTTCTGAAGGAGCATTGCACTAACACCCCAAGAGATACACACACCGGAAGAAGTTTGCAGGTATGCTAAAATCCTGAGCAGCAAAACTGTGCCCTTCAACTCCTGTTCACTGCAAGGCTACCATAGGCAGTTGCCATCAAGTCTGTCTGCAGGGCACTTCTGCCTATTTCTGCCGATGTTGGTGGCAAGATTTCTCTTAATTTCTTAAATGCAGTGGTCCTGCCCAGTCTGAAGGGGAACAGAAGGAAGAGTCAAGCCCATTCTGGTCCCAAATTGTGAGTTAAAAATACACTAACATGCTTGCAAAAACGGTATGCCTCCTCTGCCTGCATGATGCACTGAATCACACTTAGCTCTTTCACTTTGCGGTTTCAAACAATGTTTTGATGGAACCTACTCAACAAAATGCCTGTGGTTGTTATGAATAAATGGGGATCACAGTCCAGCAGGTTCATGCTGTCTTAATTTTTATTTCTGACTAAATCTGATCAGATTTTGTTTATGGGACGACAGCCACTTTCAATCTGGGCTGAAATGTTCTCCACTGGAATTGCTAGCAAGTCTTGATAATTCTCTCAGGCCTTGAAAAGCAGCTAGCAAGAAAAAATAAATTGCACATTGCTGCTAGGCATGTGAAAGTTGGAGGTCTGAAAGTTCAAGTTTAGATGATCTCCCAGGATACATCTTAATACCACATTTGAGCCTATTATTTTTTGGAATGAAGCTGGTGGAAGCAGAGGGAAGAAAGAGAGAGAGAAGAGAGATTTAGCTGTTTAAAGTAGGTATAAGCACTAAGGGATCAGGACCACAAAAATTAAAAAAAAAAACCAAACAAAAACCTCCACAAAAACCAAAACCCAAAGAACCCCAAAACCAAACCAAACCAAACCAAACCAAACCAAACCAAACCAAACCAAACCAAACCACAAAGGGAGTTTAGTAATGTGCATGCAGTAAGAATGCTGGTTCTTTGGGTTTGTGCCCTTATCTGCATCAAGTATATTCATTAAAAACTTAAAGATTTAGTTCAATGCAATTCTTTTTGCAGTACCTGATTTGAAAAATCATACAGCTTCATGAGACACAACTGTGAGAAAGACTTCCATGAGAGTCAACAAACACTACACACTGGGGGTTAAAGAAAGCATGCTACAGTTTGCTTTTTCTTATTCAGGCTTTCATCATAGTCGGGGGGAAAAAAACCCAAACAAAACCAAACCAAAAACCCCAAACTCTTCTGGAAAGCCAAGTACACTAATAGGCCTCTTGCTTCATGGGGATTAATGATCCCCATTCAAAACTGTGCTACATTCAGAGTAGCAGAGAAGACTATATCCTTTGTTGGCATGAAAGGGTGGGTCTCCTTTGACTTCAGCAGAGTTTGGCTTATTTATGCAAGCAGAGAATTTGGCCCTGAAATTATTAGTTGCATTATAAGTACCTTCCTCTGCCAGAGCAGGATTAGTCCCTCATTCAATGCATTTTGCAGTCTAACGTTAAAAATGAAATGTTAAGCATTCCATATGACAGGGTTTTCCCTGTGCCTCCTGGGATGCTAACTCGTTAAGAACTTTTTCTGGTTGCTCAGCCAATGCTGATTTCTCTTTATTATCATCTGACTCCAGTACTCTCAGCTCTACTCCATGGTACCACCCAAAGCAATTCTCCATCCTTTCTTTTGTGTAATCATCATGTGTCAGGAAAAGGAAGGGTCCTTTTTTCATAGATTTAACATGCATATATGATTGTGTTCAACATCTATTATTACAAGAGTTAAAAGTTAATTTAAGAAATAAGGAAAATGTCACCTTTGATCTTGTTTATGTGCTAGAAGGAATACAAAAATTCTTATTGAGCAGATTGCCAGGAAAA
Source organism: Machaerirhynchus nigripectus (assembly GCA_013397975.1). Classification (NCBI taxonomy): domain Eukaryota; kingdom Metazoa; phylum Chordata; class Aves; order Passeriformes; family Dicruridae; genus Machaerirhynchus; species Machaerirhynchus nigripectus. The sequence continues at coordinate 285,785 of VZRQ01009671.1, forward strand.
AGTACATGAAGAAGTACATGCTTCTGTCTCTACATGTAGGTGAATGGAGATTGCCAGATACACTAGAAGCACTCTTTAAGGAGGAACCATAAAGAAAGTAAATGAGGAGCCTCCTACTTCTTCTCTGGTGCTGGAAGTACACTCTGTACACTCCCTGACACTGTTGCTAAATGCCAGAGAGTGAGTCCTGCTTGTTGAGATGGATTAGATGAGCAGAGATCTAAAAAAAGGTCAGCAATTCCTTGGCCCACTGCAAAACCACTTGCTTCAATTCCCTATGATTTTAAAGGTAACTCTGCTTCATGATCTAATTTTGCTTTTCTTACATGTTTTAAACAGTAATTTACCATCCAAGAATTACCTCAGAGATCAATAAGGCTACTTATGAAATAAAACAGTATTGCCAGTAAAGATGGCACACAATAGAGTCCCTGGGCCCTCCTTTTATAATTCTTGCTATTAGACAGCTCAGTAGGAGTTTAGCCAGTATACATACTTTCAGACCTTCCCAAACTGCAGAAGCTGGAAGTCCTGCTCAGCTCCCAATACAAGAATTTTGTCTTTTTTTTTTTCTATGAAAAATGCACACCTTATGCTGTTCTTGTAAGTAAATATTTACACCTTTTCAGGGTAATGCAAGTAGTTCCTCCTAATACACCATGAAGTAGGTTAAACTGAGCAGAGACTGAAGCCTAATATGAAGGCATAAAGGTCTCTATAAATTGGGAACTCAGAGCGTTGTGATTTTGGCTTCACAGCCTAACCGGACTTGAGAAGCTAAACTGCTGGAGCCCAAGTGTAATTCTGGTGCCAAACATTTGTCTGCACGCTGTTCCTGTGCAGCTCAGCTTTGTCAACATCCCTGTGACTTAGAAGGCACTGCTCCTCCTTTCCTCACATATTGAAACCGTCCCCTGTTAATGAAGTCATACTGACTGAACACAGCACACTCCAAGTGAGCGCTGATCGTAGGGCACGGGAGACATGCGAAGAATGGCCCTGCCCTCCCCACCCCAACACACACCACTTTACAGCCCGTGGCTTTTTAGCAGGGAGAGAATGCAGAGGTGTCACATGTTCCAGCTCTCTGCTGAGAGGTACTCCCAGCCTTGCCTCCAGTTGGTCACCACCTGCAGTACACTGTTGCAGAATGGATGTAAGTTTATGGGGCAGGGAATTAATTTTCTTTTTACGTCTAGATGCCATAGAGAAAATTATTTTTGCCTACAGCCCTTCTTAGAAAGGTTTTGTTTCCACACTGCACAGCCTACAGTATAGAATCAGGAGAATAGTCACTATTTTTAGTGCAAGTTACCTACTGTCACAGGGTACTAGTTTTCTAAATTAGATAAATTTACCTAGAAGTCCATCCTTGGTTTTGGCCTCTGGGCTTAATTTAATCAGAAAGAAAAACAAAGTCTCTTGAAGTGTATTCTGATATGATTAAGGTACTTACTTCATTAATATCATTAGTTTAAACCACCCAAAGAATCACAAAATAATTACCCCTCCAGGTTCGTTTCCATGAAGAGCTCAGACAAGCTACAATAATTCAAGAACAATGTCACTTTTCAACTCATTGGAATGATTATTCTATGTAAAGGAAGCAACAAATCAGTAACAGTGGGGGAGTTGAGTTGACATATTGGAGTAAAGCAATTCCAAAAGGAGGAACAAAAACTTCATAATAATAAATGTAAATGTTTGATCTACCAGTGTATTACAAACTGTGTGGTTTTCACCAGCTACACAGTCCTGGATTTGAAAACAACTTGTCTTAGATTTTTTAATCTAAATTACATTTTTAACTGAGTATGAACATGACACCATTGTGTTAGTGAGATAAAACTTCTAAAATACTTTTACTCCATGGTTTTAAATTTGCAGTGATTGGCTTAGTTGGTCTTACAAGGCAGTAGCAAGGTCTTGAGAATTTCCAGCCCCTGAAATGATACATTGGTTCACTTAAAAGCTGAATCCAAGACAGTGTCCAGTAGCAGAATCTCACAATAAATTCGTGCTAGATAGTCTCTCTACAGTATCATGCTTACCCACTGTTTCTATTGCACTAAAAAAAGCAAACCAGGATTAAAGACATTTCAGTGTTTCAAACTCAGTATAAAGCTTACTGTCTCAACAGATATGTCAGATAAAAGATTAATATAAACATATAGAATGTATTAAAAAAATAAAGACAAAGAACAAATGCTAGGATGACCCAAACAAGCAACACTCCCCACCAAACATCTGGACACTACAAACTCTGAGGAAGTTACTGCATCAGAATCCAGATTTTGCAGCTGTCTTATAATGAGCTGAACCAAAACTTTGGATCTGATCATATCTGAGTTTTAAAGATGTTTGGATTTGGGCCTGAGTTTGTAGCTCTGGCCAAGTTACAATACATGCATGTTTCTGAGCAACTGAAATGATTGAGCTTTGTGAAAACCGAAACATTTTGAAATATATGTTGGGAGGTCGTTTACCATATTAGGGAGTTGGATCAAGTAATTTTAAATTTTCTTATTTAGAACTTATTTGCATATTCACTTAGGTAAAATTTTAACTGTGCACTCTCTAATAGTCACACAAAATGTGCATGCATTATGTGTCCATAAGTTCCACCTTTTATATGACAAAGTACTGAACATTTAAGAGGCAACAAAATGCTTTTTATCAATTTTGTTTGTGTACAGTATTGCATTGCTTTGTAAGCACGAAGTACCATCTATTGAACTGCTCACTTCTTCATAGCATGGTTTCTCACATATCGCTCAGAATTCTTAGCATTTTTTAGGTCATTTGGAACTCTTGAAGATCTCTGGCATTCATCAGAATATTTTCTCTTGAAAGATAAGAGGCTTTTTTTTTGTTTGAATAGAAATCTGAGTAACCAACATTTCCTTGTTTCCTTGTTCACCACACACATCAATTCATTTTGTACCACAGAAAGATAAATTGTTGCCTTCAAATGCCACTGCTTTTAAAGACATTTTAAGTATTCCACATATATAATGTGAGGTGAAAACACTTAGACAAAAAGCACCTCACAGCAGTTTTTCAAAGAGGAATTATTGCAAGCCAGAGTTACAAGTTCTGAGCCCCACTATAATAAATGTTGTACCTGTAGATGCACACAGTAAAGGCAGTTGACCTAAATGCCCGGCCAGGAAAAGGGCTGATAGAAAATGCTACATTTTTGCCACAAAACAGACACTCAGCATCTGCTTATATTAGTATTTGCTGTTTCTCTCCCTCTTTTTTTCCCTGCCTCTCTCAAACAAACACCTGCCCAGTTTAACCATTTCCTGTTTGCCTCTTTCTGTAAAGAAAATTCACCTGTCAAAATTCAAAATCTGTCAAATGCTTCTGGTATCTGGTATTCCCCGAGGCCGCAGAGGCCCTGTCCTCCTTCCTTGGGTACCACACACATTGTACATGTGCCTCACCTCCTCCAGAATCTGTGTTTCAGAAGTAGCAGAAATAGAAGTGAAACTACACCTTTACCATTGCTCTGAAGAGGACTGAATTACACCTTCACCAAAGACATGCATTGCAAAGACTAGTCAGCTGCAGTTAAAAACCCAGAGTGCCTGTATTTATTTATAGAGAGCTTCACCCAGAAGGTTGAAGGGGTACCATGACAATGAAACCATCTTTGATATACAATTTTTTTTTTTCTCAGTGGAGGACTTGGGAATGTAGAATTTCCTTTTCATACAGGATACTTACTTTCTTGTCTTTTGTGACTTTTTAGAGACATGTATCAGACTGCACTCCTAACACCATGAGGATCAGGCATAACTGGCATTCAAAAATAGAAGATTCTTAAAAATAATCAAATTCAAGTTATTGTTAGAAATGCTCTTTTTTAGCTGTTGTCCCCCCCCCCTTTTATTTTTTTTTGATATTCTAAAATGCATTTGTAAGAAATCTTGTAAATGTTTCAAGCTTCTATGAGGGCAAGAAATGTACTTAATAGATTTCTGATATACCCATTCATATGCAAGTATTAGAGCTTTTTAAAAAGCTGGAGGTATTGCAAGAAATGCTTACAGTGAACTTTTGACCGCACTGGTCAAGAGACCTGAAGCAATGCCATGTAAAAAAGCCCTGAACATAATTTAATTCTGGTTTCACTCCTCTGTGTCTACTCTGTCAGAGTAATTATAGATAGATCAAGTATTGATCAGCAATGCAAAATTGGATCCTAAACACACCTTCTTCATCTTTACGCATCCTTCATCACCCATTTATGAATCAGATTTAAAACCAGTGCTAAGGAGTTCTATATGAACGTAGACTTCTTATATAGACTGAAATTTTCGTGTGAGCCAAGGTGAATAAATGCAGTCGCAGTCCTGAGACTTGAAAATGAGCAGTGAACCAGCTATTTAGCTTCCAAAGATTTTCAGTCAGTCAGCTCAAGAGACTGGATGATATCCACACTGAAGTGGAAATGGGACATCACTTACACTTACTGCAGTGAAGCTCTATTTAGATAAGTGAAATCCAGATGATCATTAATTATAATCAAACATCTAAACTGGCAGAGATCTCCTCTTACTGGCCCACTGAAGGTGTAGGTAAAACAGATGTTTATCTAATCACTAGCCATTAAATTGCTCTACAGATCTATGTAGCTTGCTTCATGGCAGGCACAGGAAGGAGAAGGACAGACAGGGAATGAATATCTCTCATTTCTGCAGCCACTTAATTTTGAAAAGGAATAAGTTCTATTAAAAAGATCACAGGAAACTTTTAAGCAAGCAGCAGGAATAAATTCTTCAATTCATGTCAAATAAAAAGCTAAAATCTCACAGGCCTCATAGTAAGGTACACTGATTTGTTCAGCTAACCAAAAGTGTTGTTCCAAAGCAATTATAACAATCAAAATTAATCAACAGTCTTACTGGAAAGTTAAGATTAAAAACTAGGATTAAATGATACTTTTAGGTATAGCCCTGGAGTCCACGGTTGCAGTAATTCAGTAACACAATAATAAGTCTGTTTTAGTCCAGTTGTTGGAATGAAAAAAAAATGCTGCAAAAAAGGTTCAGCTATAGGATTTCTATTCTGTGTGTCACCACAGAACCCACAACACTTCTCAATAAACTACAGAAAAGTCAAAGCCAAATGAAGAAAATCCACAAATGTAACAAAACATGGGAAGTGATCAGAAAAGACAGAAGGTCTGAGAAATCTCACAGCTTCCTAGCAGGACCCGCACTTTGGGGAACATCCCAGATGACCCTCAGCAGGAAAAAATATTTTACATTACTGAGGAGAAGTAAAAAATAATCATTTTTGTTGCAATTTGATCTAAAGAAAAAATATTTATTCCAAATCCAGTAGCTGCTTAAATTATGAGGATATTAGTTGGTCTCATCAGTCAGAAATCAGATAAAAATTATTGTCGGTAATCACGTTTGGTCTATATTTACTTGATTTTCAGTGCTTCAGAGAAAGATGACAGTGCCCAAAAGTTGATCTTGTAAGTGTTCACTGAGTGGAGCAAGGGAGGGAGGAAGTGAGAGAGGGAGGAGATGAGTCTTCTTTCCTTGGCAAAGAAATTAGCCTCCATAGCAACTAGCAGAAAACTCAAAGCACATATTAATAGAGCAAAGCCAGACTGCAAACAATCAGTAATCCAGGCTCTTTTCAAACTCTGTCAGGTCAGAACAGAAACACAGGAAGTATTTTCCTCATTTATGTTGGCTGAAGCATGTAGCATTTTACTTCACTTATTTGTTCTTGTGCCTAACCAGAAGATGAAATATAATAAGCAGATTAAAGAGGATTTTGATTGGAAGATTATGGGAGATTATTTTTCAGGTGTATTTAAGTGTGTTTCAAGTACTTCACTGTCAGTACTTAATTCTTCCTGTTAAAGCTGCTGGAAACAGAAGAGGTCATCTATTTGGTCCCTACAGGATTGCAGTTCTGATACAATGCCTATTGAACCAACTGCAATACTACATTAGGATTCAGTGTAGGTTATACCAGTATAAATATACACATATCTGCCTTAAATAGTGCAAATGAATTGTATATTATCCAAACTGATAAATCAGTTCATGCTTTATCAATTTCTGTGTTTTTACAGCCACTGAAAACCATCTTATTCATCAAACTGGTACTCAGAGCATGTTGAATAAATGCTGTGGTAACTATCACATAAACTACACGTGTTTACCAGATTGGGTAGTATTAATGATATTTGATTAACAAGTGCTATTGAAGATTGCAGGAAATACACATTTTGCAGAGGTGCACAGGGTGAATCACATCAAATTTGACAGGAAGAGAGCAAGCCCTGTCAGACATTCTCTTGGGTACCTCCTGGAGGAGACCAGACAGGCAACACTCCTGTGGCCGAGGGACAGCATGTAAGCTTGCAAGAGAGCCTCATTTCCCACAGCAATGATGAGGAGAAAGGTTTCTCCAAGAGCACAAGGGACAGCCTGGTCAGGGAGAGGAGCCAACAGCAGCCTGGCAGGATCTCAGGAATCCCAGGGCAGCAGCCAGGAAGGGTGTGCATACTGCAGTGCTGCAGAAAGGGAGAGCAAAGGCAGGCTGCTCTTCAGCTGCCTTGTTTGCACCGAGCCTGCCTGCCTGGCTGGGCCTGACAGCCCTGCAGAGCCAGCACCATCCTGCTGCAAGAGAGCTTGCTACCTTGTCCGTGTCTTTGCAGGATACCATAGTACCTGTGGGGTACCCCAGGACTTATGCCACCCTCCTTCCCCAGGCAATGCTGTCAGTGCTCTGCCTCCAAGGGGATCTGCCTGGCCCTCTTCCTCCCACTCCCACCTATCCCTGCTCTGTGTCAGCTGAGGCATGGAAATGTGCTGCTTACTGAAGCAAGGAGGTGAAATGGTGGGATGTCAAGGACGCCTAGAAACCAGGGCTGTGCAGAGCCACTTGGAGCTAAAACCTCTCTATGCACACCTTCCTGTATTCTCAGTCAACATCTTGCCATCTTGATGTGGGAGGAGACCATTAGAAAGCCTAATTTGATCAGAGTTTATAAATGTGGCAGTGATGTGAATTACAGGTGGTACCTGCTACAGCACCTCAGTGCAGATATGGAAGTGGCAGATAAAGGATTGTGACACTAAAGGTCAGTGACTGCTGTCGTGGGACAGGAAATTCCCACAAAGGTTGCCTGTTCCAAGTTCCTTGGCAAAATCCTTTGGCATGGGAGGTACTCCCTCCATCTCACCCCAGGAAAGAGTTGTCAGAGCCTAGCAGCACTTGACAGTCGTAATCCCCAAAGCACTGGCCCATTCCATTCAGATGGCACCTTGAGTCTGGGGACAGGCGCAACCCTCCACTTCTGCCTTCTGCAGTCAGCTTCCAGCTGAATGCTGTACACACAGAAACCTGTCTTTGTGACAAGGAGATTTGCTTACTTCTGCTCTATATCTTTAGCATCAAATTCTCAAGGAAATGGACCTACAGCCATTCATCTCTGACTGATGTAAACTCCAAAGCCTAAAGCCAGAAGTTTGACTGTGAACACTATACTCTCCTGAGTATAGGATGCCTGAAAACCACTGTAATTTCTCACTCCAGTGGGTGTAACTTGGTGGTGAAATCTTGAGCTCTTTCACTCACCTTCCATGTTTCTTTCCTCATTTGCCTTTGAATTTAATATGGGAATAGGCATGTTCAAGTGGCCAGTTACATTTTTGTCCACTTAATTTACAGGTTGGGGTGGGAGAGGGGTTGGTGGGGTGCTGCCCAAGAGTCCCATTGCTACTACCTATTAATGGGCTCTCTCGAGTGCATCCATGTCTCTCTTACACTGAGGAACCCAGAAATGCATACAGGACCTCAGATGTGGCCTCACTAGTGCTGAGCAGAGAAGAAGAATTGCCTCCTTCTACCGGCTGGCAGTCCCTTGCTTAGTGCAGCCCAATATTCCATTTATTTTCTTTACTGCAACAACACACTGTTGGACTGCTCCTGCCCAGGTGTAGGACTGTGTACTTCTCATTGTTGAAACTTATGAAGTTCCTGTCAGCCCATTTCTCCAGCATGAAAAAATCCATCTGGATGCCACTCTTCCCAGCCTTGTGTACCTTTGCAGAGGGCACACTCTGATCCAGCTTATTAATTAAGGTGTTAAACAGGACTGGACCAAGTACCGACCCCTCAAGTACTCTGCTAGCTGCTGGCCTCCAAACACAATTTATACACGGAGGACAGTAAAGTATTTCAAGACAGCCAGAACTACTTCACCTAGGGCAAGTCTTGCCTGACCAATGTGGTGGTGGAGTGATCTTGCCTTCTATGGTGGAGTGACTCCATCTGTGAACAAGAGAAGGGCTACAAATGTCACCTGTATGGACTTCTTTAAGCAGGCCTCTGAAATGGTCCCCCACAATATCCTTCTCTCTAAACTGAGGAGAGAAGGTTGTGATGGATGGACTAGTAGGTATGTAAGGAATTTTCTGGATAGTTGTATCCAGAAAGCAGTGGTCAACAGCTCAGGGTCCAAACTGAGATCAGTGACAAATGCTGTCCCTTAGAGGTCTGCGTTGGGTCCAGTACTGATTAATATTTTCATTAATGACATAAACAGCAGTATTGAATGTACCCTCAGAAAGTTTGCAGACAACACCAAGCTCTGTGGCACAACTGACATGCCTGAGGGACAGGATGCCATCCAGAGGGACCTGGAGGACCTTAAGGAGTGGGAATGTCACGGGGTTTAACAAGGCAAAGTGCAAGGGGCTGCACCTGGGTCACCCAGTATCCACCCAGCAATTCCCAGTATCAATACAGGCTGGGGAATGAACAGATAAAGAACAGCCCTGCCAAGAAGGACATGGGAGTGCTGGTGGACAAAAATATGGCCATCAACTGGCAATGTGCCAAAATGTGGGGGATTACTTTTTATCCAAGCAGTTAAATATGAATTCTGATTTTAAGATGCATGGGAAAACTTAAAAATATTTCAAAGAGATAGACAATAAAGTTTGAATAATTGGACAACAGACACTGTGATGTAGTTTCTAGCAGAAAATTTGGTGCAGCCATTAAAACAGGCAAAAATTCTGGGCATTATTTTCCTCCTTCTCTCTATTGATGTCTCTCTACCTCCAAACTTTATGACTCAAGTTTACCTTTCCACAAACCGCTTTTGGATGCATTGAGTTCAAGATATTAATGATGAGGTAAACAAAGATCCATTAATAGGTGCTTTCTGAGAACAAGTAAGAAAATTAAGGAATATATTGAACACTTCCAAATGCAAACAGCCTTTCCCTTGTCATCACCAAGATTCTTCTCAGTTTGCCTGAATGCTATGCAACACTTTCTCACTGCATTATCTGTACTTGCAGGTATCTACCTTGGTCTGGTGCCAATTGCTCAAAGTTGTTGAAGAGCTGAAAGTAAGACAAAGCCTTCCTAACTGTGCATGAAAAAGAGACCACAGATAATTCATTAACAATTTGTTATTGTCATTTATCAGCTTGTCTTGCATCTCTCTAGCTAAATGCCTGTATGAGACTTACATGAGATACTTTACTCGCTTACGCTATCTGAAGAAGCTGTTTGGCATATTTCAAAGGTTACTCAGCTATTTTTATGGTATTTATTGCACAAGGAATTAATTTCTTTCTGTGGTGATATAAAAAAAAGAGAGGACAATGTAGCTTCTTTTGTAAAATGAAAATATGCAGGGAATCCAGAGGTGTGCTAGTAATGCTTGACATAAGGAATGTTTTCTATAACAGAAAAAGGAAAAGAAAAGGTACTTGTGTGCCAGCTAGGCAGAGATTTTCAATGTGATAACACTTTTTTTGCACTGTGCTGTTTTAGCATGCAGTTACAAGTACCCGAAAAGTTGAAGAACATTCTTCAGGTCTAGATGAGGCTAAAGCATCCAATAAAAACTTTTAAATTACTTATCATTAATATGAACTGCCTTGTTCTTCATGTACTATAGAAACATACATATATCATTAAAGAAAATGGATGAAGTAAGGTAAATTTTCAATATGGGGATTGTGGAGGTGAAATGCAAGTTGTCTCTATAATACCAAATGAAATTCTTTACATGTTTTAATGTGTTAGAAAGGTCTTTATGCTATATTCTCTTTTTGAACTACACAAGTGTGAATCTTCCACTTTGCAGAACACCAGAAAAGGCCGTGTGAGTGAGGAGGAACTAGTTAGAAATTTCCAAAGAAAAACAGAGCTGAAATTCAAATACTTCAATTTGTTTTTGTGAGAGTTAGCCCTTATCTTTAGGTATTTTTTATTTATTTCAAACACAACAGAGTTCCCTCAGATAATGAATGTTGCATAATTATTGTGGACCAGAGATACAAGAAATGCAGTTTTTTCTCAGTCATTTCCCTAAGCTCTCTGCTCGTTTGAAGCACTTGAATGAAAACTGACTGTCATAGGCAATCGTGTCATTCTAAATCATACTGAGAAACCATGTAGTTAAAAACCCCACTACTATTTTTTCTGATTTCTTTTTTTACCCAGAATTGCAGTTTAGAATAGTGCATTTAATATTGTCACACTTTTGTGAGTTTCTGTTTAACATGCAGTGTTGCATTTGTATGGCCAGGTTTTGGGAGCAGGGGGGGCTACAGGGGTGGGTTCTGTGAGAAGCTGCCAGAAGCTTCCTCCATGTCCAGCAGAGCCAATCCCTCGTGGCTCCGAGATGGATGCACTGCTGGCCGAGGCTGGGCCAGTTAGAGATGGTGGTAACATCTCTGTGATAAACATATTCAGGAACAAAAAAAAGTGATTGTGCAGATGTGATGGTGGCCAGAGAAGAGTGGGGTGAGAATATGTGAGAGGAGCAACTCTGCAGACACTAAGGCCAGTGCAGAAGGAGGGACAGGAAGTGCTTCAGCAGATGCTGGAGCTGAGATTCCCCTGAAGTCCATGGTACAGACCATGGGGAAGCAGCTGTGCCCCTGCAGCCCATGGATGGAGGATCATGGGGATGTGGAGATGCACCTACAGCCCATGGAGGAGCCCCACACCAGAGCAGGTGGATGCCTGAGAGGAGGCTGTGACCCCATGGGAGACCTGTGCTGGAGCGGGCTCCTGGCAGGGACCTGCACACCTGTGGAGAGAGGACCCCATGCTGGAGCAGGTTTCCTAGTGGAACTTGTGACCCCATGGGGGACCCACACTGGAGCAGCCTGTCCTTGAAGGACTGCACCCCGTGGAAGAGTGACCCACGTTGGAGAAGTTTTGGGAGGACTGATGCCCGTGGGATGGACTCACACTGGAGATGTTCATGGAGAACTGTCTCCCATGGGAGGGACCCCACACTGGAGCAGGGGAAGGACTCCCCTTCCTGAGCAGGGGGAGAAACAACATGTGATGAACTGACCATAACCCCCATTCCCTGTCTCCGTGTGCTGCTGGGGGGAGAAGGTTGAGCTGGGAAAGAGGGAGGTGTTGGGGGAAGGTGCCTCTTAAGGCCTTACATTATTTCCTTCTATCCAGCTCTGATTTTATTAGTAATACATTCAGTTAATATCTCTGATTCAAGCCTGTTTTGCCCATGACGGTCTTTGATGAGTGATCGCTCTCTGTCCTTATCTCAACTCAGGAACTTTTCGTTATACTTTCTCTCTCCTGTCCAGCTGTGGAGGGGAGTGAATGAGAGGCTTTGGTGGGTGCCTGGCATCCAGCCAGGGTCAACCCACTACACGTATTTTCTCTGGACTTCATCGCCACTAACAACTAGCTACCATAATGGAAGATTATAATATTTAGCTGATTTTGACAGCGTACAAGAGAGATGTTAGATTTTTCAGATTCTATTAACCCCTTCAACTGAGGCTACACTCTTGGTTTGTCTGATTTGTTTGTAGTAAGTGTTAGTGACTCATTCAGCATCCTCTCAAGAAAAGAGAGAGGAATTTAGCGAGAAAGCCTCGAATAATGTATCACTTAAAACATTCTTCATGTATTTCAAACACAAATTCTTACCACTAAACTATACTACTGATTACTACTCTATTTACATACTTCAGACAGTTAGATACATTATTGTTAGCATGGAAGTGGGGATTTATTTTGAATTGCTGGAAGCAGCTAAGAGTATAAAACTCATGCACATTACACTGTTTTTATGATCTCTGTTTATCATTCTTTAACAGCAGCCCAGAATGAAAACCAGTCCTGAGTGGGGCAAACTCCTCAGCTCTGTCCATGAACCAACAGATTAGAGGTGAAAAATAGCATAGACAGTAAAAGATGGGGTATGGAAAACTTCACAAATCTTCAGACCTTTCTGATAGCCTAAGCAGATACGAGGAACGGAGTTTTTATCCCTTCTTAAAAATCAACCACATATTTCCCATATAAATTCATCCAAATGTAAGATCACTTGCACAGAATTATTGGGAAAGATTTCTGGATTTGTGCAGCTGTAACATAAGAAAAGCTGGTCAGAAAATGTAGCCATTCTTTTTCTGAAGGTGTCAGAAATACATTAAGCATATCCACACAGAAGCTTATACAAAATATTTTGACTGGTAAATCAGCACTTTGGAAATATATTTTGTATGAAGGCTTAGCTTTTTTGCTCTTAACTGGAAACAATAAAAGCAGAAACTTGGGTGAGATGTTCACAAAAGAAAACGTTTTCAGACCTAATCAGCAGAGAGGAACATATCCTAATGCTTTTCCTCTTATTACTTTGAGAGAAAGGTATTAAGTCAGAAGCTCCTTTCTTCTTGTATTTCCTTTGTGTCAAACTGAGCACGGGCCTTGTATGGCCTTCTTCTTGATAACAGTCGGAGAGGAATCTCTAATTACCCTTTCCTCACCAGACTCCTGGGCTCCAGCATCCCTTCTTTCTCCCTCTGTGTGTGGATACCCCCACTAGCTGGTTTCAATTTGCAGAAGGGCTGACCCGCAACGATACCAACTGCACAGGATTAGCTGTTTGGAAACACTGCTAATTCAAGACATTTTGACTGCTACTTGTTTCCTCTGTGCACTTGAGCAGCAGCATCTAAAGGTTGTCCCTACACTCTAGATTGTTATTACAGACCTTAGTACAGGAGACCTTTAAAAGCAGGCCTGAATAATATAATATTATAGAAAATACATGGGAAAACCTACTCCGGACAAGTTTAAGACATAATGGGTATTATGTAGGATTATATCCACAGCTGCTAAGTATTGATACACAAAATTACTGAACTGTATTTATTTGTTAAAAAAACAATATGGAGAATTTTTTCCTCTTTCTGTACTGCATTCTATGGAAATAAAGTCAAGTAACCAATTGTCCAGTCATAGGGCCAAAATAGTTGAAAGATATGGGAGATGCACACAGCCTGTGGCAGGGCACCATTAAGAGCAGGCAGGAGTTACAAATTTAGGGAATTTTAAAAAGTGCTTTTCATCTAGATCCCTGTTGTCTGAGCATCCACAACAAACACAGAAAAGCTACATAAAGTTTTACAGAATGTTAAGCAGGTAAGAACAAGGGCCAAATGCAAAAGAATTGCTGATGCTATTCTAATATACAGCCAGAGGAGGTGAAAAGGAGTAACGATTTTTGGTCTCCCCTGGAACATGACTTACAGTGAATATGCAAGAGAGATGTGATGACAGGAAAAAATGAAAGTAAAAAGAATAATCTTGATAACAGAGATTCAGAAACTGGTACTATTTTATCAACATTTTCTCCTTCATGGCAAGCTTCTTTACAAGTAGGTGTGTGTCCTCTACATAAACATAAGTTGCCCTACATAAAAGATGAACAAAATATAAAATAAGAGGCTGTTGCTTCAACCTGTAGACTGAAAAACTGTAAAGTGAAAAAGACATGGTGCAAGTTGTCCAGTAATTTTGCATATCGAAGCATCTATAGACACCATCTTACATAACAGGGTCCTTAGGAAAGCTCTGTCCATGAACCAACGGATTAGAGGTGAAAAATAGCATAGACAGTAAAATGATGTTGTAACAAAGACATTTCCTATCACAACTGAAAAGTCATGGCAGTCAAGTGAAGTTCCCAGTGACTGGAAAAAGAGAAACATTGCACCTATGTTTAAAAAGTGGAGAAAGGAAGACACAGTGAACTACAGACCGGTGGGCCTCACCAACCTGGCAAGACCACAGAGCAGAGCCTACCAGAAGACATGTTAAGGCACATGAAAGACAAGGAGGTGATCTGAGGCAGCCAGCACAGCCCTTTATTAAGGGCACATCCTGCCTGACCGATTTGGTGGCCTTCTATTATGGAATGATGGCAACAGTCAACAAGGGGTGACTGACAGACGGTATCTGTCTAGATTTTTGTAATGCCTTCAGTATGGTCCCACATGATATCCTCATCTCCAAACATGGATTTGATTGACGGACTATTCAGTGGAGAAGGAATTGGATGGATGGGTGGATGGATGGATGGATGGATGGATGGGTGGATGGATGGATGGATGGATGGATGGATGGATGGATGGATGGATGGATGGATGGANACAGGTGCTGTTCATGCAACAGAAAGATGGGATGCCATCCAGGGGAGCCTAGACAAGCTTCAAAACTAGGTCCACAAGAACCACAAGAAGTTCAACAAGTCCAAGTACAAGGTCCTGCTGCTGTCTTGGAGCAATCCCAGATATAAATACAGAGTGGGAGAAGAAGTCATTGAGAATGACCTTGACAAGAAGGACTGAGAGTTCTGGGGAATGAAAATCTGAACATGAGCCAATAGGGTGTGCCTGCAGCCCAGAAGGCCAGTCCTTGTCCTGTATCCAAAGAGGTGTGACCAGCAGGTGAAGGAAGGGGATTCTCCCCCTCTTCTCTGCCCTTGTGATTCCCCAGCTGGAGTGCTGTGTCCAGCTCTGGGGTCCTTGATACAAGAAATACATGGATCTGTTAGAACGTGTCCAGAGGAGGGCCATGAAGATGATCAGAGGGCTGGAGCACCTCTCCTGTAATGACAGGCTGAGAGAGCTGGGGCTGTTTAGCATGGAGCAAAAAAGCTCCAGGCAGACCTCACTGTGGTCTTTCAGTACCATAAAGGGCCTTATAAAAGAGGAGAGGTACTTTTTATATGGACAGAGAGTGACAGGAAAACTACTCATCTCTTGAAGTTTTCAAGGCCAGGTTGGATGGGGTGCTGAGCAACCTGGTCTAATAAAATGTGTTCCTGCCCATGGCAGGAGAGCTGGAACCAGATGGTATTTCAGATCCCTTCCCAAGATATTTTATGATTCTTTGGGTCTATAAGACCCTATATATTTTAATCTTGGTCTAGGAAGTCTTNCTGGGGTCCTTGATACAAGAAATACATGGATCTGTTAGAACGTGTCCAGAGGAGGGCCATGAAGATGATCAGAGGGCTGGAGCACCTCTCCTGTAATGACAGGCTGAGAGAGCTGGGGCTGTTTAGCATGGAGCAAAAAAGCTCCAGGCAGACCTCACTGTGGTCTTTCAGTACCATAAAGGGCCTTATAAAAGAGGAGAGGTACTTTTTATATGGACAGAGAGTGACAGGAAAACTACTCATCTCTTGAAGTTTTCAAGGCCAGGTTGGATGGGGTGCTGAGCAACCTGGTCTAATAAAATGTGTTCCTGCCCATGGCAGGAGAGCTGGAACCAGATGGTATTTCAGATCCCTTCCCAAGATATTTTATGATTCTTTGGGTCTATAAGACCCTATATATTTTAATCTTGGTCTAGGAAGTCTTGCTATAGGTCACATCTTTAATTACAGAGATGTTCAAGAGCTTACTGAAAATCATTTGCTAAAGCTTATTTTTATCAGAAAATGTTACGACTTTTTAATTACAAACTGATTCCAGTGGCCTTTTTCTTAGAATACTGACTCAGAATGAAACATCTGAAGAGAGTGAAAGTTTTAAATACTTTTTAAAAAGCTTGAAATATCAGTTTTTCAGGTTTTTGTTGTTTGTTTGTTTTCTCTACTGAAACCAAGGAAAAATATGGCATATAGTATACATAAGCAAGAAAAAGCAGCAGCCATTTTGCTTCAGTGTAACACTTGAAAACAAGACAGCAGAACATTAAACCTTTTCACTCTCCATTTTAGGTCAAAAGCAAAAATTTAACAAAGAAAAGAAAAATTCTCCAATGCTGAGATATTTACGTGTGAGAAATTTAAATTTACATTTAAATGTAAGAAAAAGTTATCTCTCACAAAAAGAAACTATTTTGAAGCAAGATAACTCCTATTCTTTGATAATAACAAGATCTCGTGTGGGAAAAGGAACACCAGATACCATGACATAGATGAGTTGACTTCTTTTTTAAGTGGACCAAACCAGTGGGATAGACTGTGTTAGGTAAAGGATTGTGCACACACGCGCACATGCATAGATTTTCATGCCAGAATGCTGAGGATACAGAAGAAGTGACGCTGTTTAGTGGCTCTGTGATGGCCTCTGCCTGAAGGCATGGCAGACAATGCTTTCACAGTTGCATTCTGGATGCTCTGTTTCTACGTGGTGCCAGATGTCCACATACGTTTTCCCAAACTCTTATTGCAGGTGTTTATAGCCACACGTTGTCTCAAATGGATACACAGTGGTATCACACTAGGCCTTTCCAGCTGTTTCAGGGATTGTTCTCCTGGCACTTTTTGATCCATGGTCCATACCATGGTTCATTCCACTCAGTTCTTGCTTGCTTGCTTGCCTGTCAGCCATGGCTTATTATGCTTAGGTACCTTAGGGAAATGGTTGCAATACTCCTGCATAATATAAAAAGTACTTCGGAGACAAAAATATCAAATATTTGGAAAGGAATGAAAATTTAAACATCCTACGAAAAGGATTTGTTTTCAGCCATCACAAGGTATTTGCCATCTGTACTATGCAGAAGTTTTGAAAATCTATCACAGTACAGAATATCCAAATAATTTGGCGTTGAAACTGCCTATTCCTTGGAAACCCTGTGTTTTGTAATCCAGATGGGTTTAACTGTAAGGAATTCCCTTAGGTCTTTAGGAACAAAGAACTAGCTGATGCAATTGCTGTCACTAATGGTGCTTTGAAAGGACCAAGGAATAAAGACAGCAAAGATTGGTTGCTAGAAGGGATTTTCCAAAGCTTATCAACAAAACATTTCTACTTTGCACATTCATGATACTTGCAAGGAATGTGCTGACATTGTCATCCCTGGAGCAGAGCTTGTAAGCCTTCCGTCCAATAGTGGTGTGCTGGTGGAAGCAGAAGCCTGTATCCATGGAGCTCTATCCCCACTCTTGTGTTCTTCACATATTTTTCCATTCCAGTTAGGACAAAAAAAGACCTAGTTTCTTTTTGTCAGACTGTTTTGTTTTCCCTTTAATTAATTCTAAATGGTCAAAATGATAGCCAGGAATAGTGAAAGTGTAAGGAAAATGTGTCTCTGCATGATGCTGGACAAAAACACATTTTACAAAGCACTGTCATTGATGATGACACCAGGCCATCTCTCAGGTGGAGTCACGCAGGCACACATGGCAATGATTTGCCATCATTGCTCCTGTACCTTGGACATCCTGAGTCCTCTCTCTCTTGTCTATAACAAGTTCCCAGTGCCTTAGTTTATTATCCTCTTGCTCCATGCACTCTCTACTACTGCACATGAGCATAAGGTTGGTATGATTACAATCTAATTTTGTGGATGGTTTTAGGATTTCACATGAAGAGTACTTATTTCAGCATTTTAAAGAGGTATTTTCAGCTTTGCTCTTTACCAATAGGAATATCTCTTGGAAGGTCCCTGGAGAATGCAACTTTACTCCTAAAAACACCTACTGTTCCTTATTCTCTCACTTATCTCTGGCAGTCAAGTTACAAATTAATTATATTCTTAGACAGTATTCGTTCTCACACCTCCTCTTACTCCTAATGTATTTTAGAGAAACAAAACAAAACACATTTGGAATTACCCTAGGCTCACAGTGAGCACTGTGACAACTATTTCAAAACACAGTTTGTAAAAAGAGGTTTTTAATCACTTATTCCTCAAGGACTCACATATAAAACAGTTATAATAAAAAATTTCTGCTACTATAAGGAACATCAACTAATATATGTTAAATATTCAGGGAACTTCAGATGAGAGATTCTATGAACTGTCAAAATATTAATATTCTAATATATTCTTTGAGAGAGCTTGGCCCAAAGTAAGAAACTCTCCTTCTAGCTAAAGGCTGACAGATGTATTTGTGACAAATAGTTTGTGCTTGAATGAACAATTTCAGAAGCTATTCAGATTTTTCTTTTTTATGTTTTCTGACTGTGAGTATCTGTAATTCTATTATTAAATGGGGCACAGGGGAGAAAAAAGCTTAGTCTAAGTGCTTGTGTGCCTGATTGAAATAATAAAAAGTGTTGTGCTGGAAGGATCTGTAGCTATGTGACAGCTAAAAATAACTTTATTCAAGACAGATCAGTGAAGTGGATGCTATTCACCTGCTTTACTGGACTTTTCAACCCTTAGGTGTGTTTTATTAACCAATGCTGAAGGTCCGTGTGAAAAAAAAATCGCCTAAGTTACGAAAATATGACAGATGGAAGTACGCAGGGTGAGCTTCAGCGATTTCCCCAGCTTGGGCTTTTGTGGTTTTGGGGGTTTTAAAATTCTAATGTTCAGGTTTTGATGATATTGGAAAAGCAGACTTTCAAAATTATCTTTGTACAATAGCCATTATCTATAGAAGTCTCTAGGTCTGTTAACACTATCCTTTAAATAAGTTTAAAATTATTTAAATTTCAGAATGACAGGGTATCCATTTAAAAGTTAGTAACACTAAAATGAAATGTCAGGGTGCCCTCTACTGGCTCACAGTAGTAGCACCAAACAGTAACAAAAATGAAGCATTTGTAGCGCACCATGGTCCAAAATCTAAAAGATCGACAGCTGCGTTTAATTTGAAACATCTTGCACTAGTTTAAAACAGATGTACATCCCTCCCACGTCTTAGAAAGGTGGTGGTACCACAGGCTGTATGCAGCTTGAAGAAACAGACTGGCTTCTCCAGTGGCTGCTGAGGGCATGTCAGAATGAACCACGGTCATAATGCATCAACAAGCCTGCAAAGCTGGGCATCATCAATTGACAAAATGCTTTCCAGGGTATGAAAACAGAAACAAAGCATGTTCGCTTAAATTTTCTACATCTCATGAGAGCTACAAGTTCAGCAGGGATCATGAAATTCCTCCTTCTGCACAATCTTTCCCTGCTCTAGTTCCCCACAGGAGCTGTGACAAAAGTGGGCTACTGACCTCTGTTAAGCTTAGGAAAAGATTGACAGTTGCACACTATCAAGAGGGAGACAAACATCAAGTAAACAGATTCCTCAGATATCAAATTAAAACCTTCTTGTGTAAAATGGAAGCAACTGCTCAGAAGTGGCAGGATCTGATTGCTGACTGTCAGCATGCTGACCATCTGACATGGGGAGGAAGATTTAAACACGTGTCTGTGCTTCCAGTTTCTACCAGCGTTTTAGTATTAGTACTAGTATTAGTACTAGTATTAGGATTAGTATCTCTCGAAGTGTGCATAAAAGCCAGATAAGCAGACTTGTTTCTTGATACTGCTCTTCATTATGGTGAAGAAGCAGGAAGCAAGAAATTTCCTTGGATTACAGGGAATTTGGGAACTCCCTGAAGTTCCTTTAGATGTCAAGAAATGAAAAATTTGTAAGCTGGTGATTGTTTATTACTTTTGGCAGCTGAGAATCAGAATAGTCGTAGAAGCACTGATGCTTGTTGCAGTATTACTTGACAGGCCCTCTGACATGAAGGTGTGGAGAGCACATCATCATGTAGCTGCACAGTCTAGTGAAGTGCTACAGTTTTGACCTCCAGATAGCTATGAAATTGCAGTTCATTAATACCTCTAGTTGCCAAATACCATCCCAATATTCAGTAGAAGGTACCTTCAACTTAATTCTGTTTTCAGACTCTCAGCTGAAGTTTAAAGTATTAATGCTTAGTAAATATTCTTAAACTGTCAAATGTGAAAATCTTGGCCTTGAATAAAGGCAGAAATGTTGTTTTGGCTCGATTAATACCATAGTTGTACAAAGAAAACAATAGATTTCTTTCTTAAGTCCACAGTGTAAACTCTGAGATCTTTATGCACATTAATATATATCCTCAACAGCTCTGTGTAATATGGAATTATTATCATCCCTATTGTACAGTTGGAGAATTTTAAGAAGTGCATTACCCAGTTTCTGGCAACAATTCTCTGTCAGCATGTGAAATCAAATGTATGCTGAGTTCCTTCCTAGAACCTAAAACAGATCAGGTGTGATGTGACCTTGTGACTTTGGGAACCCTATGAGACACTGCTAGACTTCCTGGCCAAAGCAAATAGTAACTTCATGATGCTCCAAAGTGAAATCAAGGAGCAGTTTCTGGGAGAAGGAATGCTGAGGTTGTGGTGAAATGATCTATGATGTCCTATACCTCTGGAAGCTTACTCATTTTTAACAGCTATCAGCTTTACACATAGCTGAGATAAGAGTTCTGCTCTTTCATATTGGACATTGTGGTGTACCAGGCTTTTTACCCTCTTGATCAGAAGTGTTCAAATGATGGCATAAACATTCCAGCTGCCTTCTTTTTAATATGTATCTGTAGTTCGTTCTGCTCCTGGAAGACGACACTAAAGCACCTGCTTACAGGAGTTGCAGAAATTGATGTGCTGCCTTTGCAGTACTCTTCCCTGTACCCCACTCACCACAGAGGAACTGGGTACACCATTCAATTGGAAAAACACTGTAGGATTGATGAAGCTGATGCATCTGCAGCTTCCTGTAGACATCACTACTGATGTGTGCTGATGTCTATCATCATACTGTGTCTTTTCCTCATGGTTCAAGTTTGCATTACAGTAACTGGAGCTGCTTACAAGCCATTACGGCCTACTGCAAAAGGACTGTGAGAGGCCACCTTTCTTCTCATGCTGAAGAAGTAAATTATACTTGCAAGATTTTCCATTTATGACTGTTTTTCTTTTTGTGCAGTATTTGTTCTAGAAGCACCTCTGACCATGTTTCACTTACAGGCTAAAATCAGAGAAATTTCAGGAATACGCATCCTATCTCTAGAAGAACAGAAAAGAAATAAAATTCCTCCCTCTTTTTCTTGCTCTGCTGTTCCCTTTTGATTTAGGAAGTTAATAAATTTTCAGTATCACCTTAAAATTCAGCAATAAGAGAGGATGGCTCTGGTGAAACTTCCTACTAGAGTTTGAACTTCCTTTCTTCCTCTCCTAAAGCTAAGAAGGCCTTGTTCATCATGCAACCCCATACATGGGCTGGAGCTTCAGGCATATGATACCTCCTACATTCCTGCCCAGGATCTTCTGGGTTTCTTCCTATTCTTGTGATCTGTGGAAGACCCAGGCAGACGGGGATATGAAATGTTTGACTGGGACTGCCCAGCTAGATTAAGTGCTACAATTTCTACTCAACATTTGAGATGTACTGAAGATCAAATCAAACAACAGATCTCAACATAAATCAATAAAATGCAATTGCATGCTGCAGTGACCTCTACTTGCAGTACTGGCAGAGGATTATCTAGCTTATCAGCTGGAAAGGGTCACAGATGAATTCTGCCAGGCTTTCACTGCTTCTGAGTAATAAATACAAATACTTGAGGAACTTTACAAACAAAACCTATGATGGCAACTGGACTAAGTGAAAACTCAATGGGCACTTCAAGAAACCAAGCTTTAAATACAGGCACTTCAAATGCATGTTAAATGTTTGAAACTTTGCCAAGTTATTTGTGGAATTCTTGTTATGGAATCAACTCTGTGCAATTTTGCAAGTTGTGTATTGTCACACCCACCACTAGATGCCTCAGTACCCCTCAAATACTTCATACAGTCAGCCATTATAGCTGTTCCAGTCACACAGGGTCACAATGCATAGCATATACCAGCTAACTTTCACACTGCTATGATTTTACTATTTCCAGCAGAAACGAAGTTCTACCTCTCAAAAAAAAAAAACAAACAACCAAACAACAAAAAACAAAACAACAACAATACAGACAAAAGCCCAAAAAAATCAATCAAACAAACAAGCAAACATAAAAACAAAAAAAAAAAACACCCCCCAAAAAAAGGGAAATCGGCACCTCCAGCTTGTGTGTGTTCAAGACTTAACCAGACATGGCCCTGAGCATCATTACGTAATCATACCTTCTTTGAGAAGGAGGTTGAATCAGACTCTACAAATCTAATTTTTTCATTGGTTCCATGAAAATTTGTTTCACCAGCTAACATGAAAATAGATGACAGATTTACAATGTTCAGTATTTGAGAATCCTGCCATCATTTAAGCATCAAAGTGTTTTAGGATACTATGGTTGGCTCTACATACAGGCAAGTCCTACAGAAATATATACAATTTATTAGAGTCCTGTGGTATAACATTCTCTGGGGTTTTACATCATAATAGTCAAGCTGAGCAGGGGACAGTGAGGTAGATGGAACACTGACTGAATGGCTGGGCCCAGACAGCTGTGTTCGGTGGCACAATGACCCGACATGAATGGTGTACACCAGAGGTCACTAATGGGTCCAATCTTGTTCAGCTTGTTCATCTTCATTTAAGTAGGGCTGCAAGATGGTCATGAACACTGCCAGAGGACTGGAGCACATCTTCTATGAGGAATGCCTGAGGGGTTTGGGTTGTTTGGCTTGGAGAAGAGAAGGCTCTAGGGAGATCTTATTTCAGCCTTTCAGTATATAAGAGGCTTATAGGAATGATGGAGAGAGACTTTTTAACAGGGCCTGTAGTGACAAGACAAGGGGCAAGTGGTTTAAACTGAAAGAGGAAAATTCAAACTGGACATAAGAAAGTAACTGTTTTACAAGGAGGATGGTGAGACACTGGAGCAGATTGCCCAGAGTAGTTTCCTTATCAATGAGTGTTCAAACTCAGGTTGGACAGGGCTCTCGGCAACTTGATCTAGTGGAAGATGTCCATGTCCATGGCAGGGTGGGGGCTTGGAACTAGAAAATCTCCACAGGGTCCTTCAAACCCAAACCATTCTCTGACACTGTGATTTCATTACTGATTGTTTGGAAGATTAGGCACCCTCCGTAAGTTGGCAGATACAAAACAGGGAGGAGTGGCTGATACAAAGGGTTGTTCTGGCATCTGGAAGGACCTGGACAGGCTGGAGAAATGGGCTTCAGGAAATTCAACAAAGTGAATACCAAAGCAGATGGTCTTTGTGGTGTGGAAGCACAGCACAGCTAAGAGAAGGCTATAGGAGGTGACTCCTGCAGCCCATGGAAGGTGGTGTTGGTGCTCACCACAGCGGAGAGGTGAAATGGGAAATAGCTGTGGGGCGCCAAGTGCAGAGCACTATGCCCATAGTCCAGAGATGTGCAGCCTCACAACACCCTGGCACAGGGTCCCTATTTGAAGCCATGCTCTCTCCCTCTGCATCAGTCCTCAGGTCCTTAGCAAACCTCTTGTGTGACCTTGGAAACCTCTGGTGTGGGAGGAGACAGGGTGACTATGGGGACCATTAGAAATGCTATTAAAACATGTGTCTTGGTGATGTGCATTACCTCTGGTGCCTTCTGAAGGATCTTGCTGCCCACGTGGAGGCTCTGAGCACAGGACATGCCACAAGTCAGTGACTGCTGAGGGACAGGAAAATCCTTAGATAAGCACTGTTGATGGTGGTTGGATAAACTGCTGAATCGTCCAGTTTCAGACATTGACCCAAAGAAGCACCAGTGTGTATCTGCAGGTGCTGGGAAAGCAGATCTTGTCAGAGTGGCCCAGCCTCTCTTGGAGCCTCTCAACTCACAGATGAGGAGAGACAGAGGAGCTTGAGCCCTTTTATCTTTCCCTGAATTGTTAGTGCTTCTTTTCAATTCCATGTTTCACAAAAGGTGCAGAGAAAGTGAAAGACACAAGGCCTAAGCATTGTGCAAGGGTGTGTAAGAAGCAAGAGGCTGGCTGCCACTACCCCACCAAATGAGCTGTGGGCCAGGAGAGGGCTCTCACTACAAGGGCTTCAGCTTGTCCACTGTTTGCCCTAGTGGCACCTGAGAGGGAGATGTTCTCTGTGTGTGTCCCAGAGCTGCCAGAGCCTTCAAGAACCAGCAGCTCTAGGAAGGCATGGCAGAAGTTGCTGTTTCTTTGACTGCTCCACTGTGCTGCATCTCCAAGGAAATACTATTAAGCAGCTTAGAAATGATCTGTACATTACAGTGCACAGCAAGAATACGTACGACAAAGCTGTTCCCATCTTCTGCAACACATTAGACCAAATGGCAAGGAAAGACAGCAAAGCCTTCTGGAAATTTCAAGTCTGCTTGAACTACTGGAGTGCTAAAAGTTTAGTAATTCCGGAACATTCTAGAAATTCTGAGCTTAAGTCTAAGATAACCTACTGTGCTTTACTGAAAACTAAGCACGTCAGTAGAATCTACTCGCTTTTAAACAGTGTTACCCAAGTATATGCCCAAATTCATGACCCCATTTGCCTATTGCAAAGTCAGTCTACTCCTGTGCTGGGAAGAGAATCCATTTCCATTGACCTACACCTGCCTTCACGAGATAAGAGGAGCTTAGGATATGTTCTGAAGTGGAACTATTACTCAGTGTAGGAGCGGCCATAAAGATTTGCAAGACCTAGAAGTGTGAAACAGGAAAAGAAGTCCTCATAGCAGTTTTCAAGTCTTGTCAAGGTAGTTCATGTGGGGAAAGCAGTATGACTATCTTGAAAGGGAGAACTGTCTGTAAGCCAGCTTCAAATACAAAATTCCAGATGTGACTGCCATCTTCCCTCCTTCTGGAGGGAAGAAGATATCTTAAAAGAAGAAAAAACCCACATTTTCAATCACTTCTTTATTTGGATGGAGAACAGTTCAGGGAACTGCTGGGGTATTTTGCTGTATTTTTCAGAAAGATTCACTCTGCAATAAATAAAGAAGACTAAGAAGGTAAAAGCTTCAAGAAACATTACAGTTCAACAGAAAAAAGGAAACCAACATCAAACCTAAAACACTTAGCTATTATTTGGCAATTGATAGCTCAGTGCTGGCAGACTTCCTAATTTCCTCTGCCAAGTGTGGTAATTAGGAACCCATGTCTTATTTTTAAAATCTTTCTGAAAACATACACCTTAGGAAGCAGGACGACAGAAGTTGTGAGTCTCCCAGTGAAAAAAGATTATATCCATCAACAACGTATGGTATTCTAGAATGAAAAAGTCACAGAGCTCCATAAGCAAGGTTTTGAACTACCTCATGTGCAAAGCAAACACCCTCCTGCTTCTTTTTGGATCACCCTCTTTATCCTAGTACTGAAGGTTTAGATGCAAACTTCTGTCAGCCCCGGTAATCCCTCTCTTGGCCAAGGCAGATTTTGATCTTACCACCTCAGGAATAAAGCATTCTTTAGGTATTACCTGCAGGAGACACGGAACAGAGCAATGAGGAAGTGCCAAGAATTGTGCAACATGTCAAGACCAGGCCCATGTCATCATGATGACTATTCTGTGCAATCTTTCTGGTCCCATTTGTTGAAAGATGCCACAATTCCCTATACCTTAAAAACTAGGGCCCCTCAGCAGGGTGGGGCAGCACTGCACGCCAACCATCCTTTTGCTCTAAATCATGTAAATTTATCTCTGAGGTTGCTGCCCCGTGGTTGCATGCTCTCCACAAATGCTACAGAATCATAATCTGACAAAATAGAGGTGTGCCTGTGCACTACTTGTGACTGCCAGGCCTTGATAATTAACACAGTTAATTGTTCTGTAACTGTTTATAGTAATACTGACTAACAGTAACAGTTGTATGGCACCATTGATGCATCTGTATAAAGTTTCAGGTCCATTGAGTTTGAAACAGATTTCTCCCAATCAGTGACAGTAACTTCCTTAGAGGACAATCACCAGATTTAGGACAGAACTGTAATAAAAAGTTACAGGAATTGTATCTGTATCTAAATTTTTCTAACAGTTTGGGTTAGAAGGGACAGTAAAAGGTCATCTAGTCCAAGACCCCTGCAATGAGCATCTTCCACTACACCAGACTGCTCAGACCCCCATCCAGCCTGACCTTGAACAGAGCCTTGAATGAGGCATTGTCTCTGAAAGACTCTTCTACTCTGTCAGTCTCTGTCAACATGCACTGGGACATGAACATAGGGCCAAGAGCAGAAGAGGGGGAAAATAAGAGTGAGAAACACTCTTAGCAGAGGGAATACCAGCATTGAAGAATGATGAGGTGGAGACTGTCCATGACATAACAGCAAATATTCATAACAAATCCTGTGCCGGACT
The DNA here is from genome assembly GCA_013397975.1 of Machaerirhynchus nigripectus. Classification (NCBI taxonomy): domain Eukaryota; kingdom Metazoa; phylum Chordata; class Aves; order Passeriformes; family Dicruridae; genus Machaerirhynchus; species Machaerirhynchus nigripectus. The sequence continues at coordinate 312,088 of VZRQ01009671.1, forward strand.
CACTGCTGAAAAAGGGGGAAAAAATGAGGAGGGAGAAGCAGCAGAGAGGAGCTTTTATGAACATACTGTATACTTGCAAGTGCCCATGACAGTGAGCTGCTGGTGGGGAGGAGTCAGGAGTGAATTTGAGCTTGGGAACTGAGACAGGAAAGGTGATAGTCTTTTGGTTCTCACTGCACAAAAATACTTGAATCGGTTTAAATTAGTTTTCTCCAAGTCAAATTTGTTCTGCTTGTGACAATATCCCTGTTTTTATTTAAAAACATAACAAATTTTAAGTTACCAAGTCTTTAAGCTTCATTAGGGAGTTTGTGAACACCAACATTCTTTGATAAGAAATAACCTGTACCCACAAGACTGCATGCTAGTCATTGAGACATTAAATTAAATGTGGTCAGTGTTAAGTTCATCCTGCTTATGAGGGCCATTATATGCATGAGATTTATTTGAATGAGGTGAAAGGATAATGACAAAAAAAAAGAGATTTTTCACATTTGCAGGAAATGAGGAATATGCTTTCTAAAATAAAATTCTTGTTAGCTGAAGTTATCAAAACAGATTTTAAAGCAACAAAGCAATAATCCACAACATTATTCTAGTTATTCTCGCAGCATTTATTTGAAATAACAATACTTTCCATGATATAGTTTATACATTAAGCAGTAGGGAATTGTCTTCATTTCACATCATCCAGTACTGAAGTGGCACATTCGAAGCAGCACATTAAACCTCTGATAGAGTCTGTACAATTTAGATAAATAGAACTCTGGATAACTAAACTAACAGAACTTCTGCAACTGTTACCAAAAGAATGCCAAGAAGCTAGGCACAGCACTGTACACACCAAGTGCAGGAAGGAGGAACACAGGAGAACCAGCTAAACAGATGGGAAATGTTTTTGCATATACAGCCACATGTCTTTCATTGCTCAACAAAAAAATAACGTTTTATTTTGTCCTCATTGAGGAGAGAGTATGCACAAATGATGTTCAAAGAACACATGGCAGACAGAAACAAATGAAATGAGGGTTGTGTTTGGTTGGTTACTGTATTCCTCAGTGAATGAGTTTACAAAGGATATCTGGTGCTTAAGCAGCAAGGTTTTGTGCCAAGACTTGACAAGAAACATTAAATAAATGCCAGTTTTATTCCCCATCTTGCCCATTTACTGGCATTTTGGTGAGCATGCTAAAAGTTCCTGAAGGGCAAATTCAGGTGGTTTGTGGTCCAACATTTCTACTACAGGAATCCCCATTTCATAGCTTACAGTTTACCTCTGGAGGGAACTAGGCCTTTTAACAATAATTAAGAATATAAAACTTAGCAGAGAGCAGCAGGACACACAGTACAGTGGTTCACTTTCTGAGAAACCAGAGGATCTACACTTATGCTCTCTCTGTGAGAACAGCCAGCCAGTTTGGTTGGAAGATACAATTCTGGTTAGTCAATGTTAGACCTGTGTGAACTGTATCATTAGGAAGGGAATGATGGAATGGCAAGAACTTTTCCCTCTTTTTATAGAGAACTAAGACCGAAAAGGTAATACAGTGGTGATAGGCATAATCTTCCCAACACCACCTTCACTTCCTGCTACTTCACTATGAATTCCTGCTTTGCTTGCCATCATCTTCCCCATTTCATCTCACTAATGGCTCTGGTTACTACCAGGCCAGCACAGTCAATAAACTAATCCACGCTATGCTGGCTCAGAAGATACAACGCATCACCACCACAGAGTATGACAACACGTAAACCAAAGATGCTCATTAGGAATCGATAATTCTAACCACTGCAGTTTGCACTTGTAAGGTGTAAGAAGCAGCATTTTGAAAGCAGTGGTACTGACACAACTATCTGTGTCAGAGGTGGTGGATCAGCATTCCTAATTGGGTAATGGAACCAGAATATCTACATAATTGATGGGGAAGAAACCTGACTGGCCATGAAGCATCCCCTCATACCAGTTTTCATCAATCTGGTTAGTGAGGGTAATAATATCACCCTCTTTAAATCCCAGCTCCCCTTCATTCTCTGGTTCAAAGTCATACAGAGCTCGGCAGCATGGCTGATCCATGTGAACACCTGGGGAGAAGAGAAGAGACACAGAAACAATATGCTTAAAAATCTCAACACTTTAAGAGCACCCTTTTTACCACTGTACCTACAACAGATTTTGCTCTTTCTGGTATCACTCATATTCTGATGACAGTTCTTCAATAATATCTATATTTGGATTGCCAGACTTTGTTTGAAGATAACCATTTGCTTCTGGCAGTCTTCAGTTACTCTAAGTGCCTGCTGGTAAAAGTCTGAGAATCCCAAAACAACCAAGCTTTAGATAAGCCCACACCTGAAAGCACAACTATGATCAATTTGGAATCTAATTTTTATCTGTTTATAAAACAAAAAATTAAGCAAAAGCCCTAACATATTTCCACCTTTACTGGCAAAGAGGTGCTCTGTCTATTTACCTCAGGTAAGTAGTCTACGTGGTAGCTTAAAACAACAGTGAAGCTTTAACTGTGTGTTCGCCCTTTATTTGGAAATTTCAGTGGTACAGCTATACCACTGTATATGCTCCTAATCCTCTGAATTTTAGTATCGCGTTTCCAAAGACTTTTATTCCCCATTCCCACAAAACACTGTATTGCAGGGCCATCATGATAGATTCAGAAAAAGTTTGAAATTGAGAGCTTCCTAATATGGTAGTTCAGGAATATCTGACCATAAACACCTTAGGATGGCTAGTGGATATTATTATAAGTCATTAGTTTGATGGGATTTTCATACGTTATATAAAATTAACAAATATCCTCACTCTTCCCTCCCCCTGAAGTCTCTACAGCTTCAAGCCTACCAAATCCAAAATTGTTACTGGTCAAAATGTTTAGGATTTAGCAGCACTAAATTGTAAGAAATCATATCCCCACCTGAATTTCTGTAGTAAAAGTTCATGCACTTCCAGTGGTCTGATTGAACCAACACATGCCACTCCACCATAATGATAGTTCTAAGAATATATATTCCACTTCTTCATGTATACAGGCTTTAAGATGAGTAAGTTTTAGACATTTCAAACATTTTGCATATTCATTTTGAACACACACTCTGGATAGAAGGCCCATGCTTGAGTTATTTTAGGACAAAAATTTTCCATTTCTGTAGACCTCGATAGAGCAAGTTTTTCAAATACCAGGTTTAATTTATTACATTCTATAGTGAAACCTTTTTTCTTTTCTTTACATATCTCTCACAGGGTATTTTGGTTTCTTTGTCATGAAGACTACTGTGCTGACATCAACAAGCCTTACAGCATTTGCTATTCTCATTGCTACCAGCTGAAATTTAGAAGGATTAGCAAATAAACTCTTTGAATTAATCACCCCAAACATACATTCAAGAATTTTCAAAGGCGGCGTTCCTCTGAAACCAATAAACACTTCAAAATAAAGAAGCCCTATTGAAGAAAATGCTAAACACTGCTCTCTGAAGAGGGAAATATAAATGCTGGAGAGATACATGAACATCAGTCTGCACTGCCTTAGCACAGGCAAGTGTTCATGACACTATAAAAAAGGAGTGAAGAAGAATATTACTGGTGGAATGAAGAGAGCTCCAGCATGCAAGATGCAAGCCACACTCATGCACAATGAATCTCTGTTAAATCCTTCTCCTTGCTAGCATAGTGAGGAGATTGCTAGGAGTGTGCAAGATTGCGTAAGTTAATTTCCACTTGCTGGTGCCAAATGGAGATACTGTTCCTGTCTATATGTGGAAGAAAATCAAACATTCACATCGGGATGTGATGGAAAGAAAGGAAATCCAGACTAAAGATCTAGAGAAAAAAAAATTCAGTCTTGCAAGGTGGAACGTGGTAGCAATTGTCACTGAGGTAAACTAAGGAATAACTAAGAGGATGGTCTGGACAGAGGCCAGCCCTCAGAATAACATGGAATAACAGATGATTATTGTGTAAGAAACAAATAATAAGCCTTCCGTAGCATGTGCTGATATTAAATAAACACTTCTTTAAGATAGTGATTATGCACACTCATACTAATGCTTAATCTTGCTTGTGCTGCCTGTGCTGCTCCCACTTGGACAAAAAAAATAGCTCATATAGCTTAGTTTTTCTTTTCAGTTATTTTTACTTTCAGGCTTATTGTGTTCTAATAACTGGTTTTAAACAGCAGGATATAGTTATGGCGGTCTGGGAGTTCTCAGGTTTCTGCATTTTCATGGAAAACTTTCAATTGTTGTTTTGGTTTTCTAAATGTCTATTTTGTAAAGATCTGTATTTCAAGGTAAGCTTCTAGGATAAAGAAAATTTTTGACCAAAAGACACATTTAAAGCAATGGATGATCCATCTCTGTTCTCGTGCCTGAGGATATGAACACTTTACAAAGAAACAACAGTTCAGACATCTCTCTCCTGTATACTTTCTCCATTCTCATTTTCCCTCATGGAAGAACTAATCTCCAGAAGAAAGCATGCAGCTTCTGCATTGACACAAATGTCAGACAGAGCTGGTTTTCCTGCTCACATTGTTACTAACATTACCTGATGGTTTGGGTGTGGTGGCATGGGATATTCCTCCATTGTGCTGTGTATTGTCACCAGTAGAGAAATCCAGGCTCATACGGGGTTTGGGCTGGTATTCTCGTCTGGGCTGGGACGATGCCTCTTTTATTCTGCCAAAACAGGAAATTAAATGTCAAGAGTTAGTATCTTGTTAGGAGATGAGATGCACCAAATACGTTTATTTCCAAGGCTGAAATTCTCATCTACCAATTATCCATGGTAAACAGAGTTCTGTCATTTGGAGTAGGTTTTTTGTTCACAACAGTAGTTAAAATTACTAAAACCAGCTGATGTGACTGTGCCATTAAGTTAATTTTTCATTCCTTTGAGAAACCTAGCAGTTTGTCTATCTTCCTTTTGCCTAACAAAAACAAAGAGCTCACGATAAACTTATGACGTGACGATCACTGCTTAGAAACTGGCTTTACAAACATCTCTGTCCCAATTTTTAGCATGAGTTTTTCCCTCTAACCCTGGCAAGCATTAACTACTCAGTCGATTGATGCCAACTCTTGTCATTTTGTAAGAAGACACTGTGGGAATGTACTGACTTCATTTGCAGACTTAGTTCATTTGCTACTTGGAATACTTGTTTCACAAAGAGACAAAAGTCAAGTCTTCCTGACTCTCAAAATAACCACTTACTTATCATTAATTTCAAGTTACTAAACTAATTGAGTAATCTAGAATTTCTAGGGAAGGGTACATTTACAGATTCCAGGGTAAAATCCAAGGAAGGGGTGAACAGAATCAGAGCAGCTTATGCAGAACAACTACCACATGTATTTCTAATTCCACATATGAAAGAACATTAGTATGTGTTTAAAAGACAAGTTGGTTTCTCTAACCTTTTCTATATCTGCCCTAGACTGGCTGTGGGTAGAACAGTTTGATTTATATATTGAAAAGAACTGCATCTAACTTAATGACTTTTGATCCTGATAACAAAGTTTTCCTCATCATACAAACTACTATTATAAGTCAGACCCCAGAGAGTTCTTTTCTTCCACATTAGGAAAACAAAACCCATAAGTAAATTTAAAATTTAAATAATTGAACTTGTCAAAATAAAAAGCCTTTGCTGTGTTTCACTCATGAACAAAAGTTACTTTTTCAAGACAGTAAAATGTTTAAGAAATACTTGAACTAGTTCTGTTACACTTATTGCTGTCCCAAAACAAATACCATTTTTTTCAAATTATGAAGTATAAGGTGACAGTTCTAGTGACTTGCTAAAAATTACCCAAAAGCTCAGCATGAGCCACTTTTCTTAAGAAAAGAAATATCTCCAAGGAAACCATTCCTGCTTCCCAGCTGCTCTGTCATGATACTGTATTGGGAAAACTGCATCCTCATTTCACTTGGTGAAAAAGGGAGTTTAAAATAGTCTTTGTTGACCTTCCAGTTTTTATTAATTTTACTGAAAGTTTCCCAATGTTCGCCAAGCTTCTAATGTCTCCCAGTCCCTGGAATCATGGTATTTTAATGAAGTTTATTCCTTCCATTAATGTGTAGAAAAGAATGAAATTCTTGCACTTGTACTTCCTGCAGAAACTCTTGAAGTCTAATCTAAACAGCCCAGAAAAAAATAGAAAACAAGTGCATTTTTAAATTTTTCATAGTTTTTGCAGTTTAACTCATACCTTTTAACAATTCTTTTGTGAGTATTTTTACACAGGACAGTGTTAGTAGTTATAAGACATTGTCCATGCCAGAAACCAGCATGAACAGGCTCCATTCCCTCTTTTAAAAAAGGCACCTAGAAAATGGGCAGTATGTGCTGTAGACATTACTGATAGTGAACAGTAACAAATTTGCTCAGCTTAAAAATAAAGCATCATTTATTTTCTGGTCCATATAGTCAAAAAAACAACCCCCAAACCCCAGGGGTTATCCATTACTTTTTACCTGCCTATCACCAGCAGGGAAAGACTAGAAGTTCAGACAGTAATAGCTCTACATTCTTGACTCATCTCTGGCATGAACAAATCACAGCGCTCAATTTGTGTCCAGTGGTGTGGATAAAGGATGATTTAGCCAGCAGCCTCTTTACAATTAGGGATGCAAAAGATTTACTTCAACTGAATTACCATAGCGTTCTGATGCAGGGGCCTTGAAAAGCTAAAATCATTCACAGCTAAAACTTAAAGCAAAAATACTGACCAGTTAGCAGAAATTTTAAAAGGGCAAAGGATCATCTGAATTGATACAGGAAGAGAAATCTATTGCAGAGAGAGGTATGTTCACTTAATGGCGTAATTTGTGGACTACAGGATAAACCACCAGTTCCTGAGGAATTTTTAATGCTTCTGTAAAGAAAGTGAGTTGCAGTATTCTTTTGCAAGTGCTAAAAATTGTTTTGTTAGCTGTTCAGACAGTACTGTAAACTGTATCCAGGAACAGTCAGCTGAACAGCCTGTCTACCAAAACAAGTGCTGCTGCGAATCACAAAGATTTTAAGACTTAGAACTGAATGAGGTTTTCAGGATGCACGCTCTGAGAAAATTAACACTGACCCAGCAGTATTAGCAACTTGATCTATACTAACAACATCAGAAAACAACTGCATTCACACAGTATGTGAACATTATCTCCTCTTGGGAATTATATCCAGCTTTTACTAAGAATCTTCCTGAACCATATTGATAGAGAAACCTTTCCTGTGTGTTAAATTTCCTTGAAGAAGGATGTGTGTGTGAGAAGCTGATCTATTTGTTTTGATGGAAACAAATATTCCAAAATAAAAATTATGAAACGCTATTAAAAAAAGTTGTTGTAGGAATGCTGATAGTATATGCAATTACACAAAAGGGGATGGCAGAGGTAAACTAAGTTAAGTCTTGTATCGAGTTTGATTTGATAATAGGAGGAGTATTAAATAAAGTAGTAAATAACGAGGGTGTCACTACCTAGCTCAGGAAGATCTTCAGGTAGATAAGAATGCAACAAGATACTCTTTTTCAAAATCAATTTTTAATATCTTCTTTTAGAATGAGCACACTTTGTGAATACATGCACAAACAGTAAGGAATCCGAAGTTGTGAGTCACTGAATTCAGTATTTATAAACACTTACTTTCAGTTAACTCACATTTAACAGCTTTACTGAGCTGAGGTGCTTTCCTGAACTCATACTCAGAAGTAGATGCATCTCCAAAACATTAATGAAATTACTCTTGTTTTCATAAACATGCAAGTTCCAAGTCAAGAAAGATAACAGAGTTGCATTCTACTCATGGGTTTTCTACCTCTGTAAAACTAACAAACTCTTCAAGAAACTTACAGAAAGTGCATTACCTATCTTCCAGCTTAGAAGTAACTCGTTGTAGGATCTGTGTGGCCTGCTTGTGGTATTCCAGCTGGGCTTGCACAAGAGCAGAAAGCTGGCTCACTTGTTCAATCTGAGGATTGACATTAAAACATCAGATCTTAGGTGAATACTAACAGCTCAAGCCATAGAGAATAAAGACCACTGTCCATTGCAAAGGCAGTTTTACTTATCTCTCTAAAAACTTGATTCATCTTTGTAGTCAGCAGTAAATATTTACATATCAGTCTTTATTCATTACCACGTCTGGTTATGACCTGATCTGGAATGGTAACTGCAACTCTTCTCCGCTGATCATCTCTCTATGGCTGATTTGCATGAACAGCAGCCTACAGACCTACCACATTCAGCAAACACTATCACAGTGAAAACGAGACTGTAATGAGAGTATAATACACCTTCTCCCTCCCTGTCTTTGAAGGGTGCAGAACCACAGGGACTATGGTCATGCTTCTGTTGTATTCTGACCCGTGAAGCAGACCAGAACAGAAAGATACTACATACTCTGGGATGCAGAATATTTGTAGTGAAGGCAGAGAGCATTCCACTTCATTCCACTTCAGGGAAAAAACACCCAAAACCCCACTTTGTGGGCAACACAAGTGCTAGCAGTTTCCATCGCGTACAAGGCTGCAATGGTGTAATGTTGCCCAGCACTGTCTGCACACAGACAGGGGATGGATGTTACTTCAAGGATTAAAACTACAAACTTGTTACATTTCTTTCATTTCAGAGCAGCTATGTTTAATTCCTATGCAAATATTAAGCTCTATAGGCAAATATTTTCAGGTTTGTTATAGCTCTTCTACAGCAATCTGGTAACAAAATGAGGAGTTAGATAAGGTGTGTACTTAAGTAATTCACATCAACAGAAATCCTTAACTTTCATTGACCACATATTCTACAAGACAGACTTCAGCTGACATGTTACAGAGGTGTTTTTTCTTGCTTAATTTTACAATTTCAACATTAATTATAAATAGAACATTAGATAAACGTAGCAAATGCTCAATCCTATCTAGTCTATAAGCAAAACATATTTGCAGAGTCAGATAGAGACAGTGACTTTGAGTTTTCTATTGACTACTGCATCTGATTTCAGCAGACACCATGGGGTTGTGAGTTCATAATTTCTGATCTTTACAATCCTCTCAGCCACCCACACACTTGAGCAAAAGCCTTGGCACAAACCCTGTAACTACAATTAAGAGTAATTAGCTACATTTACATAATTCTAACAAGAAAGATACTTCGGTTTTGTAAGTAATGCTTTGCAGTTAGGAAGTACAATGATGCTACAGAGGACTTAAATTCTTTAGCTCAGTTACCTATAAAATACCTAAGAAATTGGTCCTACATGAACATGCTGTACATTACTATAACTTCTGAGCCTCTCACTGTGTCCAACAAGGAGGCAGGTGCTTTCACTATCTTTCTAAGACTCTTGTTAAAGATTAACAAGGGTTATCTCACATCCATCTCCAGAAGGTTGAACATGCTTGACTCAGCAATTTCTTTTGATTCATCAAATTTCTCCAGAGCTTGGCGAAGTTCTTCATCAGGGAGCTTGCCCTGTCTTTTCTTCTTGTAATCAAAATCCAGGCGTCGACCCTCCATTTTCTTCAGGTGATGCTAAAAAACCAAAAAAACACAAATGCAAGCACAGTAAAAAGGATTTTCCCTGTACTGCATTGTAAGCAGGTAGCCCATGCACACTTGCAAGCACATGCTGTTTGTTGTCTATCAACCCTTCCCCAGAGGAGAGAAATACAGAATAATGAAATAGGTGGATTTATGTATCATTTAAGAAGCACTGAAATAAATGACAGACCAACTCTAATAAAAGGCCAGGATGAATGAACAACTTCAATTGCCATCTGTATTAAAGATATGCAGGTTTCGTACTCTGTAACTCTAATGCAGAATTACCTGAACACTATGGTTTTTTCCCTAGCTGTTCAGGAGGAAATTCTTTTAAAAACACAACTTGTACATTTTTGTCTATGTAGCAGCACTCATAAACAAAGCAACACAGAAAATATTTTTGATCATTTCCACCAGACCACTAAATGATCTTAATGTTTTCTTATACTGAAGATTTTCTACTGAAGATTGTTAACTGAGGTAACATTCAAGTTCATCTGTTTAGCAGCTGCCATGTCCAACTGGCCAAAAGTTAATGCTACCAGCATGACCATGATTACTCGAGGTGTTTATTTTCTCTCAGAAGAATCAATTTGTCATCCACTGAGATATTTATAACTACCAATTTTCTGAACTGTATCAAACAATCCAATATATCTTTCATCCATATATATCTAACAGTATGAAAACCTTACTGAGCTGAGAGGAGCAGCTACTTATGCAGATAAACATCTACTAGAAAATAGAATGTAAACATTGGTACATCTAATTTTTGAAATGAGCTTTCAAATGGTAAGATTAGAGTACTGTGTTCATGCCTGCATAATTTTCATGCCTGAAAATTTTACCATCAAAAAAATGTTCAAATTTTGATCTTTCCCTGTCTAAACCATCAACAAGAGACACAGAATAGAAAGTACAATTCAAGCCAAAAGAGACAAAAAACAGGTCTCTTCAAACTTGAGTGCCCCATTTTAAACTACAAAACTAACAAAAACTCTGAATATATAGACAGTCCACACATTTGACATTACTAAAATCCTGCATCGAGGGCAATACCTGTATTTCTCTCAGATCTTTGTCATGGAGATTCTGAAGTGGGTCAATGAAGTTTTGCTTCACTTCCATGTCTAAAGAGTCCTTGACTTCAGAAAGCTCCTTCATAGCTTCTCCCACATCAACAAGTGCTGGTCCTGAAAGAAAAGATGCAGTTTATCTCAAAATAACTTAGTTTTGAATCACTGTAGAATGAAAGTCAGTCATGGAAACTTCAGGGAAACTTCAGTTAGTGTTTAATTTTAAGTCTTAAGTTTAGGAAAGAAACAGAGGATGATGCACTATGTGAAAGAGCAATATAGATTTTACACCCCTGCAGCCACCAGAGTTCATGCCTTGTAACACAGCTGAATTTGTGGTTCCATGCTGTGTCAAGACAGCTTCCTCCACATCCCTTGTTGTCCATTCATTCCTCACTCTGTTGAAACAAACATGCTAGAATAGAATTAACTGTATTTACTCAGTGGTAACATCACCACACTGCATTAAAAAATAGTTTTATTTCAAGTCTAGGTCTTCCCATTTCTATCAGTGGCACTGGTGACAGTATCAAATGTAAAAATTCTTAGCAATTTCACAGATTATTTCTTTAACGAAAGGTTTTTTTGATGAGACTACAGACTCCATGGTACTACTACATTTGGGAGGTCAACTTCATATCAAGTGTAGGTATATGAAGCTTATAAACGTCAATAACCCTAATTAGCTGCCTTTTGAGATTTCCTCCAAGATTAACTTGAGGGCCACAAAAATTACCGCTCTGTTTTACTTCCTCTGCATAAGAAGAAAAGCAAGAAGTTTAAACATACCCTCCTGGTTTGAGGTATAGGTTAGGGATAAAAAAAATCCACTTTCAAAGAATACAAAGGGTCTGAAAATCAAAATATGTGAGAAATCAGAAGAAGCTTTGTCTCCCAAGCAGTGGATGCCAGCAATGCACTGCGAAATGAAAGAGCCTTCCAGATTTGGACAAAGAGTGACAAATAGCCATAATAGCTGCCATTAGTTAAGAATGTGAAAATAATTGCCATATCTATTCTGCTGCATGCTACTGCATTTATCACAGAATATACAGCAATTTGCAGAAACTAGATTATATTAGTTCATTTTCCTTTTAAAAATGTGTTTGAAATTTAGCAAATGAGAGGCAACCAATTTAAAAAAAAAATCAGTAGTATTTAGCACAAATCAAACTACATCTGTTAAACTAACTAGTGAATTATATAAAACAAGAAAGAAAGCACTTTTTCCATTCCAAATGCCAGGAAAACAATTTTATGATGGTTCAAATAGAGAATAGGAGTTTCACAGTCCCATTTGAGAGTCCTGTGTGTTGTCATGTAAAAATGGCCACAGAGAAGTCCACACAAACAAGAGAGAAAGACGAAGTATGCTGTTGTGAATGTCCTCTTTTTGTAACCAGAACTCTACTGCTGAACATAGCTTTAAGAGTCAGTTTAACATTTATAAGTCAGCTGTAAACTCATTGGGCTTGGAGGGAGGAGCAGTTAACAGGTTAAGACAGAAGTGTTCACTAGTGCCTTAAAATGTGGAATTTTGTCAGAAAAAAAGGCCAAAGCGTATTAATAATCTATTAGTTTTTACTCCTTGCCTGCAATGAAGACAATAACAGTTAGTTTAAGCATTCTGAGGACAAAGGGGCTTTGTTCTATATATGCATAGACAATAACACTATTTCTTTACATGTACATATTTCATCTCAACACAGTCACAGTATCTCACAATTTATGACAGAGAGCTAAAGCCTATCTGGATATGAGTCCAAAAGGAAACAATTTGACTTTCATTTACGAGGAAAAAATTTTTTAGTCCAAGTCTTCAAAAGATACTCAAAACAGGCCTAGACCAGCCTTAAAGGAAAAGTCTGATGAAGCAGAACTCCAATGCTTCTTGCAGAAGTTCTTCCTCTGTAAGAGTGCAGCCCATTAATAATGAAAGCTGTATGAAATTTTACTACCATTTTTATTGCATTATAATGGGAAAGGAAATAAACAAGTTACCGAAGTTGCATTCTTCACCAAGTTCTCGGCCAAATTTCAGCATCGCATCTGCCAGCAAGGCTTCTGCTTGAGGGTAGCCTGGTCCCTTTTCCTGGCCTCGAATTTTTGACATAGTGTTGATCATGCTGAGTTTAGCTCTGGAAGCTGAAGAGGGCAAGAGAAAGAGATTACAAACATGCAATCGTTTGCCTACAAAGGCATAAATGCACTCTTGTGTTTACATTTATCTGAGCAACTTAAAATGTATTTTAAAGACACTACATAAGTTTAGGACTAAGCCTGGTTTTTTCATTAATTATTTTTAGAGCAAAGGAATGAAATGTTGTTGGCCATTATCGTTTTTGTTTTGCTGACAGACTAGAGAGGAGTCTCTGTCCTGAACTTGTAAGTCAAAGCTTCCCTTGAAATGATGTGGACAGAAGTAAGCCCAGGAACACTCCCAAGATAGCATGTTTGACAAGCGACAGAGAAGAAAATCTTTAACATATCTCCAAATTCTTTATCTTTAAATCCCTAGGTACTAGATGGATGCCAGATTGAGCCAGCCTTCTCCTCAGGGAAAAGTCCAGATTAGGTACACTCAAGATTAAACTGTGGTAACTCCCATTTTTTAAGTTTTTCTATTGTAGAATATTAAAGAAACCCCAAACATGATGTGCAGAAACCTTTGCAACACTTTTTGCTTTTTATGGGGATTTAGGGAAACTCCTACTTCATTAAGGTTTTCAACTATACTTTAGCTTGCATTTTATTTCAGACAGACAACTGAAGATCAAAAGAAAGGACACAAATATCATAATTGATGAAAACAAAGACAGCAAAAATAAAAGAACTAATTTGTTTGCTGATGTCTTTTAGTGAATTTTTGCAACAACAGCATGTGGATGGCCTGAAGAGAGTGAATTAACGCCGTTTGGCTTCAAATTTTGCCAGCTAAATCCTACTGCCAGCAATGTGGACTCAGAGCATGTTTCTTACCAACATTATTCTTTGTGCTACTGGAGGGCAGCTATGAATACCTCTACCTTCCCCCTTGCAAACTACTGACTTTATAAGGTGGTCTTAAAAGTTAGTGTTTCTGTTTACAAAACATTAGTACTTCACACTGCTGTGTGCTGATTTCATCAGTCAAAACCCAACCTCGAACACATTATTGCAGCAAAACAAAATATCAGCAGACTGGAGTCAACAAATGTTTTTCACATATTTATTGTTAAAAGTGCGTATCAAGAGAGAGTTCTTGTTGTTGAGCACGTTTCACTTTGCAGCTTATGCATCTGTTCACACAGACACAGAGATGGAAACAGGAAAATAAGGCAAGTCTCACAGTACTTATTTTGCCTGAGAAGCAGCTATGAAAGTGCAACGTATTTTTAACATTTAGTGATTATGTTTTTGTTATTTTTCCCATTACCCTTGAGTGCCACCAGATTATGCTTTCCAACATCTGAATTTCTTGATGCTTCTGTTTCTACCCACTACAAAACTACAGTCAGCAGACTTGCTGACTGTTCAGTATAAGAAACTGCATTTTAACAAAGTTAAAGGCCATTGAAATGATGGTGGGAATAAGAAAATACAGAAGCACAAATTAAACTAAGGCACAATCAGGATTAGTCAGGGGAATGGAGGCAGTAAACTGAATTAAATCAGGAACAGATGGGAGTATTTTCAGAAATTAAAGAAAGAAATGTATGAGGGTATATAAAAAAATGAAGTGGCTGTATTTTGGACAGCAAGGTAGGAGTAGAAAGCCAAAGTTAGACAATGAGGCATACTTCTTTCACTGATGTTTCAAAACACCACAGACCCAGGTGATCTGTAGTTTCACAGTACTATGTTATCCAAGTGTTTTCCAGGCACATCTTATTTATCAAGGAATGTGTGCTACATCCTCTTCTTCCTACCAAACCCAGGAAGAGTTGTTGTTTTATTTTTAAATCTTCTTGCAAATACTGCTGTCCAATAGTTTCCTGTTTGTGGCTTGTTTTGGTTTGTGTTTTTTTCATTAAATTCCCTCCCTTTTCCCAGTGTAGTATACCTAATTTTTATGAAAGTGAGAAAGAAAATGGGAAATACTGAAAACTGGCGTTTTTGGTAACCCATGTAAAAGGTAATATAGTTGTAGGGAGAATTTTAAAAGAGAAAAAATTCTATTTTATTGAAAAAATAAATTACAATTCTTCTCACTATAGGGAGCCCTTTTGCAACTGACGTAAAACAATCTAAGATCAGGTGAGTACTGAGAAGATTTAGTCCTCCTTTCCTCTTACTTGTAGAATGAGTAATATGATCTCATTATAATAGGCATGAAAGTAAATCTTCATCCTGCCTATTATGGTTTTAATTTTTTGATTCTACTTGCACATGCCACAAGGAGACGAAGGGATATGTATGTAGACTATGGAAACTGTTCTTTCATGCAGCACTGCAAATCTACATGTGCCTGGAGTGCCCGAAATCACACTCTTTGCTACTTGCAGAAATTTTGCACTCTGCTTTTGCTGTGAGCCTGTTTCATGAATCACAACAATCATAACCACTCAGCTGTGTCAGGAAGGCAGTCAGAGAAGCACTGAACAGCCAAAGCTTAATACTCAGTCTACACAGTGTTGCTTAACAGTAGTTTGACAGCAGTTAACAATTTTATCACTATCCCCATGTTTGCCAGTCCTGTTGCTTTTCCTGCAGAGTACTTTCTTAAGATAAGCAATGAATCTGTGAACTCAAATCACACAGAATTTCATCTGCTGACATAGAAACTGTTCTAGTCATCAGTATTTTCTCTCTAGCAGTTCTTAAACTTGTAAATACTACTCCTCCTTTTTTTTTTCCTCCTTTATACCTTTTTGAAAAATTTTTTTTCAATAATTTGATTTTTTTTTCAATCATTGTCAGCATCATCCAAATATTATCTTCTCTTCTGTGGTCTAACATAAAATATCACTAATTAATCTGTACCAGCAATAGTCCTTCAGCATACCACACTGGAGTTGAAATATTTCATGGCAGTTCAAATTTATTTCCAGCTGTTAGGAATAAAATTTCTCAGTGTGAACGAGTGAATTTTGTCTGTAGTTCCATGAAACGCTAAGATACTTATGGTAAATAGAGGGCCTAATTTTATCTTCAGGGAAGTGGTCACAGCACCAGCCTGACACAGCTCTAGAAGTGTTTGTACAACACTCTAAAGCACATGGTGTGACTCTTGGGGATGGTGCTGTGCAGGGCCAGGACTCAATAATCCTTGAGGGTCCCTTCCAACTCTGCATATTCTGTGATTTTGTGATTTATCACAAGCTAATTTATCACAAGCAATCACTCTATTGACCTTATTAGTGATGCTGGCATTGACTTACACTAGTATCAAAACACTTACGTTCCTAGATCAGTACAGAACTCTATGTATTATTCAATGTAATGGTTTACTTGTTTATTACAGGTCCAGATCACCCCTCTCTGCAAGAAACTTTAGGCAAAAGAGGAACACATAATTCTCCACCAGCCCAATCAAACCTGTTGTTTCATCTCCCCATGGAAAAGACTCATTGGTTTCTATTCTGAGGGTTCAGTTTAGACATGTCTGATAACACTTGATTTTCTGTCCTTTTCTCCAGTATAACACCAACAGCTCTTTCACACCATCCCTTTTCTGTAATAAGGATGGGAAATTGCCAGAGGACCAGAGGAAAAGGAAAAGAGGTATCTCTTCTCGTGCCACGAAGGGAATTGTTTTGGAACTTTGCCTTTTTTTCCATGGTCTGCAAGGACTGCCTGGTCCTTCTCGTTCGCATGGCGAATGACTGGGAAGGTAAAAGAAAGAGCTGTCTCCTGCAGACACGCCTACCGTGCCTCTCCTGATCCCCACGTGTGGGCTGACTGCAGGGCCTCACCTGTCCCACGCCCAGGGCGGTGCCTGATGCCAGGGCTGCCCCAGTGGCTCCCATTCCTGGCTGGAGCCGCGGGATGGGCGCTGGCTGCAGGCGCTGCCCTGCTGCCCTGGGCAGGCCACAGCCGTCGCCAGCTTCAGGGGAGTCCCCCACACTCACATCGCTCACATGCAGGTTCCTGCAAGTAAATGCACCTGGCTGGTGGGCATGTGCTTACCCAAAGTAAGAAGACTCAAAAGGAAAACAAGCCCCAAAGCCAGTCTCCATTCACTGTGCAGCCTAACATGGAGGCCTGTACTCATCTCTGCTCTTTACTTCACGG
The DNA here is from genome assembly GCA_013397975.1 of Machaerirhynchus nigripectus. Lineage (NCBI taxonomy): Eukaryota > Metazoa > Chordata > Aves > Passeriformes > Dicruridae > Machaerirhynchus > Machaerirhynchus nigripectus. Next base: position 328,930 of record VZRQ01009671.1, read on the forward strand.
AAACTTCACCAAGTTTGTGTCAACCTTAATTGCACCAGTGAGGATGAGATCTGTCACACTTTATACTGGTAAGAAAGGGTGTTTGCAAAAAGTGCTTCAAAATTGTAAGATTGTGAAATTAGGTTACCTGGATTTGGCTGAAGATACTCTATTGTCTTTGCCATTATTTCCATAACTGCCCTGCTGGTAACATCCACTTTCTAAAGGACAGAGAGTTAAACAAAAAGAAACATGAAAGTTAGACAAAAGGAAGACCTTTTTCTCTCTTTTTTTTCCTAAAAATTCTTTTAACTCTTCTTATAATTTTATCTTTATGTATTTCAGAACAGCCCTGGTACCAGAATGGTGATAATACTTGGAAAACTACTAAAGCATGAGTCCCGCACTTCAGTTTATAGCAGATCCATTCTCAAGGAAGGTCATCAGTAGAGAGTACCTCAGGATGTGTTAGGAATTTGATACATTGCCCAGTGTTATTGATACATTTGATCACTGTACAGTGCTAATTCTTTTTATCACCCAGGGAACCATCCACAATACGGGAAACCTTTTGATAGAACAGTCACTGACAACTTCTTGGAGAACTGGCTATCTTTGGTCCCCTATTAACTGGAAAAATGAGAGGAAAGCAGAAGTCACTCAAAACCAACCACTAACAATAAAATGGGCTGTTTACCTCTTCCAGAGCAAGGTCTGGTAAAACTGGGATAAGGAAGACTAAATACCGCTCAGTTTCCAGTTTCAAGAAACCTATCAGCATGAATGTACTGACCATTTATTTCCCACTTGCTGGTTCCTATATTTAGGATTCTACAATACTTAGAACTGAATAGCATTACTTTCTTCTACTTTCTTCTGTATTAAGAAGTCTTCCTTTCTTAGGAAGCAGTTCCTGTCCACTTCCTAGATTGAATGTTGCAAAGTACGCAACTAGTCTCACTCTCAGAATCAGGTCTCAAAGAAAAAATGCTGCTTTGGCAGACGGGGGATCCCTGTAATGTCCTGTATTCTGTATTTATGAGGACACATTGCATTTCTCTACAGGGTAGCTTGTGTCCCACGGAGTGAACTCCTCTACCATAATGGAAAGTTCCTATTTTAAAAAAGAACACCTGAGATACGTTGGCTGCATCAGGCATCATGATGTCTTTCCTGTTTCCTGTTGTCACTGCCATCTGCCAGGCCTTGCTCTATCCTTTACACAGAGAAGCAGGAGAGGTCTGCCAGACTTGGGTGAATAAGTAGCTGAACTGCCTGGCAGGGAACCCAGAAATGGCTAGGAGGCTGCGGAGGACAGTGAGGGGAGGGAACAGAAGGTCAGGGACATGCAGAAGGATCGTGCCCACTGCCTGCAGTGGACACAGGGCCAGGTGGGGAGTGTGGAGGCAACTGATAAGTTTATGCCATTTCTTTCTCAGCCTCAATCTCTGAACGAAGTATTTGCATTACAGAGTGCCATACATGACATATGCCTTGGTTAGAAAACAAAAAGAAATAGAAGATGGAAAACTCAGCCCTGCTGAAAAAAAGCTAAGTATTTCAAAATTCTCTGAGTGGCTCAGGGACAAAAGCCTTTGAAATTCCAGTCCTAGAGAGAAAAAAATGCTTGGTAATAATTAATATATGCATCTGTATTTACACTTACCCTTTCCATTTCTTTGAAGTCATCATCTAGCTTGGTTCCTTCTGCACCTCCTACTTTTTCACTCACTTTCTGCAATTAAAAAAAGAACAATAAACAGATTCAGCAACAACTGAAAAATCTAGCTACAACATTTCCTTGTAGAAATCCTAGGTTTTTTTCTCTTAAGTCAGTATAACTTTCAGACTTATTACTCCTTCTGAAAAACTTATTTCAAACAGACTCTAAAGTTAAACACTCAGAAATGATATATTACTGCTTATGCCTCAGAGACCCAATCTTTGACCAAGGATAGAAACTACACCTAAGCACAGAGCAGTAAGAAGCTCCCCAGGCCTGCCTGTACCCATCCAGAAGGCAAGACACACCCATGCCTGAGAACTCTCAGATACTGACTCAACCCAAAGTAGTAAAAATTAGGAGTTTATATTTAAACTTGATAGACAGAGAGACAGATAGAGAGATTGATTAAAAAGCCCTCTATATTCACACCATGAAAGAGCTTGAGTGTTACATGAATGATACATAAAATACCCAACTCAGTTATCTAGAAGGAAAGAAAGGGAACTCTGGTAGTATGACTTTAGCAAATACTCTGGGTTTTTTATAAAATATTCAGTCTGAAAACTAATCAGAAAATGATATTGTGCAACTGCTTCATTTCCCTGATGCAATGTAATGCATTGAACTACCTTTCCTTTTACAGTCAGTAATACAGACAATAACAGACTTGAATGGTAACTGCTACGCAGCACCATTTAAAATGGATTTTAGCGACTGCATTGTCAGTCACAAAGTCTTTTAGTGGTATAATCCCTCTACTAAGTCAGGTGCATATGGTCCAGTGAATGTACTAATCTTTCACTGGGATGGTACTTGTAATAAGAAATTAATCAGACATATGAGTTATTAACTACTGATTTCAGTGAAGTGACTCCAGCAATAAACAAGAAGAAAGAAAAGAAAAATCGCACTTTTCCTGTCTTGGTCTTAGCCACTGTAATAAGTCTTTCATAGCATTTTTTTAGTATAAAGAGAAGGAATACCCACAGTCACTCAAATGCAATTAATAAAATCCAGACATCTGAATAATTTTAAATTCACTCCAGTTCACTACAACAAAGCTGCAAGTGCATCATGGCCAAGCACTTACTAATGCAGGCTGTAATTATCTGTGCAATAGGAAATAGCTATCAGCTCTGTTTGTTTTCTGTCAACATCTCACAAATTAGTAGCCAAAATGGTGCATTAATGAAACAACAATACTATGAAAAACCAAGGAACTGTATTTATCCCTTCTTTCCTATACAAAAGAGATGTGCAAAACCATACAGACACCATACAGATCAATAATCTGAATACAAATAAATTTGTGTGTTCTGTATTACTAAACTTGTGCCTTACAGAGATTAGGGAAGTGCCACAAAAGAATCAAACACAGTACTGCTAGGAGTAGTGGACAAGGGATAGTTTCAGTGTTCTAGAAGTTTTTATTCATTTTCAGTTTCATGAATGAATCTTCTGCAAATGGATATCCTACTACAGATAATATGGGTAAATCAGCATAGGAACTTCCTACCATAAAGATTTCAGATCCCTGAAAATAACAGTATGCTAATATGCTAGCACTTAAATATTTAAAATAGATTTTTAATATCGGTAGATCAACTCTAAGGATACAAAGTACTCAAAGGCAATTAATCTCCCAGCCCATTTTGGCTGTAGCACTACATTTCATCATTTTGAAATATTGTCATAGTTGATGAAGATTTGCAAAGACATGGCTTATCATCCCCACAGATGCCCTAAACATCCTAATTCATATCAATAAACCATAGCAATTGCTCCTTTCTTTCATATTCATCAGTACTCTAGCTGAGGAATGTATGACACTCTTAAAAGCACAACCCTACAGTTTGCTAGAGTGGTTACTGTGAAGTCAAAAAGACAGGTTATCCCTCTCTTCTAAACTTGCCTTCAGTTTTTGGTCACCTTGTCAATACTAGGCTCACAACTACCATCAAGAGTCATTCATTTAAGGTGGCTAAAAAAATTATGTGCTAAGCAGAAAATTAATTTGTAAAGCTCTGTGTCAAGTACTGTTACAAACAGGTGAGTCAAAGGAGAGAGAGAGATGAGCTGTTAAGTCTTCAGCCCTTCTGGGGCTGGAAATCTCTTCTCTCAGGATGGTTACATCACAGGCCCTCAAGGAATGGTGCTCATCTCCATTATCCAGACAAACCTCTGGTTTGGAGAAACACTGACAGACTTCAGGAAAAAAAACATCTGAACCAAAATCCCACTTAAAAATTGAAACACCATTTGGTTTTGGGTTTCCTTTTTTTTTTTTTTTTTAACTTGAAGACCACAGTCACTCCAGCAGTCAGAGATGAGAACTCAAACTAAGAGTTCAAATTTAAGGATAAAAAAGTTAAACCCTCAAAAGTTCTTGCCCCTTGGGGCAGAAGGGGATGATCTGCTCAAAAGAGGGTATCACACCACATTTTCAAGGCCATAATTGAAAAAGGTCAGGTGGGACCTTTAGGCCTGAGAAGGCATTTGCAATACGGCCCACATCTATGCCATTGTAATAGTATTAACTAAATTTAGACATATTTTTTCAGTTTATCCTCCAAACCAACTGTTAAAGCATTTCACTAAGGCTACCACTCCATCAATATCTAAGATTGTCAGATTTGATTATCACAGGTCATGAAGCCATGGCAGCTTCCATGACCTCAGGACCTGCTCTCGTGCCAAAGATTTCAGAAGCTCTCAGGAACATCGTCGGCTAAACAGCTACAGCTGCCCAGAAACTAAGTCTCCCTTGCCATGTCAATTCAAGGTTTCAACATTTTGGTTCTTGCTTTACAACAGATTCAAAATTAGGCTTTTTAAGGAAGGAGGGGATATCCTGAAAACATTTTTATCAATCAAGAATATACACATTATCTACCCCTAATAATGTAATGTCTTACTGTTGGGATCTTCATACCTTATTTGACTGAAAACTAGTGCTGTGTAGTTCCTTAGAGCAAATCCCAGTTTTATAAAGATCCTATTTCCACCCAGGCAGAATATGAATTTGACATCTGCTGGTCAGAATGGTTTTGGTAGGAAGAAAAAAATCTGGCATGTTTCCTACTCTTAGAGGAAAAACCTTTTTTTTTGCCCCCCAGCAGTTAATATTAAAAACACAGATTTCAGTAAATATTCACAGGAGCTGCAACATAAGCCAGAGTAACAGGAATGAGGTTTGGTAGATGGATTTCATGTAAAACAACAAAACTTGTAAGCCATTTGTTCCATTTTTCATATATTTGTGCAAATAACATTTTTTTTTTTTTGGTGTACTGCCAAATATTGCCTTGTTATGATGTAGCATGCCAAAGGACAAAATAATGTTTGTGCAGTCACTATGACTATCTTGAAAATTCCAGGTAGCTTTTATAGAATACACTGATGATCACTTACACAGTATCTCATACCACAGTCCTCTAAAGATGTGACTCTGATGCTGTCATCTCTCACTACTCACAAGATATTAATACAAATCAAACACACATTAGACAGCTGTTCCAGGACACCGCATTGTACCAGAATTCTGAAAAACTCACAGGTCAAACAAACGCTGTCAGAAAACCCTGCAGAGTATGATATGACACTACCCAAACTTGAAAATGCGATAAGATCAGCATTAAAATACACTAGTAGTCACCTGAGTTTGCAGCTTGATTAATTTAATGGCACACTAGTTTGGCAGCATGTATAGATAGCAGGTTTGTTTCTATACAGGAGGAGAAAACGATCTTTAAATAGATTACCAACACAATACACTGCCTATCCCCGTGATGCAAATTGAATGCCCAGTTTGCAAAGCAGTCCTACCACAGTAAGGCTGAAAAGTAACAGCTTCCTTACTGCATGCCTTCCTAACTCCAAATATGTATCCATGGCACATATGTTCTATTCCACAAAGGAAGGCTGTTGACAGCATAGTCCTATCAAATTGCCACACAGTGGACAGGGTGCTAGAAAGATAATTTTTATTAATATGAAATCTATGGGAAAGAGTAATGAATGAAGCCTACAAATTCGTAATGGAGAAAAAAAATGCTCTCCATCGTTCATGCTCATTAAATTCAAGTCACCCTATTGATTTCTCATTCCTGATTGCTCAGTATTTCTTCCACAGGTTTCTGTTGTTCTTCCATGCTATTTTTGCCATTTTGAGTTTTTTCTGTCACAATAAGGAAGCACAGTTGTGCTGTCGTATTTCACGTTCTT
>VZRQ01009673.1:1354-16478 GCA_013397975.1 Machaerirhynchus nigripectus
CTTTGATGACGTAATAGCGACTAATGAGGTGGCGGTGTTGCTAAACGCATGGTTTGGGCCGGCACTGGTCGGGTCTCCTCCTCAGGGGCACCCTCATGGGATACTCGCGCCTGCCGGCGGTTGCGCACACCTCTCTCGGAATGCCCGTGCCCGTGCCCGTGCCCGTTCCCGGCAGGCAGGCACTTAGCGCTGACTGGGCCTTCTGCCACTCCTGCGACTTGGCGGACGCACATTTGCTTCTCTGCCTGAGGCGGGCTCTGCTGCCGCCTTACGATTGGCGGGGTTCGCGCAGACTACTGTCAGCGCCCGCCAGTGGGGCTGCGGCTGTCCGGGGGGCTGTGAGGGGCTTTGACAGGGCTGGGCTTCGGCCTCGCTTTCGCGAGCTCCGCGCAGACTCGAGCCGGCGGGAACTACAAGGGGTTTTGGCGGTGGGTCGCAGTTCCGCCTCTCAGCTGCTATGGACAACGTGAGGCCTCTCCTGCCCCTTGGAAGTGCAACACCCAATGTGTGCCCTGCTCTGCTTGTCAGGGCGTGGGTGCCTTGGTCGCCTCTGTCTTAGCGATAGCGAGGCCTTGTATGTGATTGAGAGGGAACCGAGGGGCTGGCTCGTGTCCTTGCTCAGTGGTTGCTATCTTTGAAGAAAAATAAATAGAAAAGTGCACAAGAAGTTCTCATGTCTGTGTTATTTTGAAGCAACTGCTGCTGTTACCCACCAAACACCCCTCATTCTCCTTTCCTGATGTGGCTACAATGAGATGGCAGGGGTTTGGCCAGTGCTCAGTCTGCTGTTTTGTGTTGTCTGCTTTGCCTGCCTGCATTTGTGTACAATACATATAGACAAAGAAAACAAATATCTTGTGCCTGAAGAGGAGTTCCTGTTGAAGTCCAGGAGTGTGGAAGCAATAAGATAGCTTCATTGAGGTAGATTTATAAGAACAAATTTGCTAATTGTGTGCATATTGTGTGAGATGTGTCTAGTGTCAGAAGTTAATAAGGTTAAGTCAGTAGTCAACTGGGTCTACTGAAAAATCCAGGTAAATAACTGAATTAATCCAGTTTTCATCACTCATGAATGAGTCTGCATGTAAGTGTCAACTTGGATCACTTCTGTCTGCCTTCCTTGGCATCTTGGTTTTTCTCTGAGGACTGCATTTCACTTCTTGCTCCAAAGTAGTCATGCTCTCACTGAACATTTGCTGTTTTGTTGAGCTTTCTTCTGCAATATCACTGAGTTTAAAATGAGAATATTCAATGAATGCTGCAACTGTATTTAGATGGGTGATAAATTCACTCTTTTTTTACTAGTCTTGTGTTAATTCAGGACAATAAATTATCTATCATAAGTGGTTTTTTTATTTGTGATTTTTAGTGTTCTGAGAGACTGAAACTTATAAAAATTTCTTAGATGGGGGCTTGCTCTGTTATTTTGGGGGGTGTAAGATCTCCCTATAAACACACAATTTAGAAGTAAATTCTGTATAGGTGGAAATAATGAGATTTGAGGTTGAAATTTTGTTTGGTTTAACTTTTAGGGAATTACGCTTTTAGCTGCAAGTCGTCTATCAATGTACAATGTGTCAAAAATGGGCAAAAAAATAAACAGTGAAGTAAATGGCTGACAACTTTCTACATGAAACTTCATGAAATGATGGATGGAAGAAAGATGCTGATCATCTGTCTTAGACCCATCATTACAGATGAGGTGAAGGCAGCAGCATTCTTTTCCTTCAACCTCACTTTCTCTCTTGCCCTCACAAGATCCTGATATGTATTTCAGCATCTGCTTGGCAAAGCAGTGATAGCAGATAGAACTAGACTTCCATAAGCAGTTGCTTCTGCTCTTTTCCATCTCTTGGTAAAATGATTTCTCTGTGGGACAGTTTTTCTGAGATGCAAGAGTGTGTTTTGTGGTAAAAATAGGAATTCCACAATTTCCTTTACTTGATGTCTGTTAGTCATACAACAATAACTTTGCTTTTATCACAACCAGGTAATTCTTCTTCAGTATGTGTTTGTTAGAAGCAAGGTAGAATTTACACAGCTGCACAGGGGTGTTAGCAACCATGGTGGCATCAGCTCAGGACTTTTTAATTCCAGTCACATACAAAAATCTGCACAAGTTAGGGAACGCCTGCTATCTAGTTTCTTCTAGCACTCTAAAGAAAACTTCTTTGCCACACCTAATTTTCCATCTCTATATTCAATGTTTGGCTTGATACTAGCTGCTCTCCTAACTTTCTTCCTTTTGTCCATACTAAGTACAAAAATAAAGGAATTTGAGACATACCCTTCACTATAAAACTCATTCAAGCCTAATGACCGTCTTCTCTCAGAAACCATATGTTCTTCAAAGTGAGTTAGACTATGACAAGAAACAAAGTCTGCATTAATGTGACTTTGAAATGTCTTTGCTTTTTCTGTGGCATCCTCAGTGTGAGCCATGTGAATGTGGAAGTTGAAGATGAGTGCTGCTACACAGATCTGAAGTAATTTTGTCCAGAGCTAATTTGTGAAATGCTTTCATTGAAGCATTTGAACTCTCTCCAGAGATTCTTTTGCATCAGCAGCACACCATCCGTGTCTCATCCACAGGCACAGACTTCTGCTAAACTTTTTCAAGTTTGAGGATCTCTGCAACTCCTACTGCCAGCTATGTTTGTTGTATAAGTAAGGGAGGAAGAGCCATGAGATTACAAGCCTACATGTCTCTTTTAAAAGTTGGCAAAGAATATTTCCCCTTGTAGGGGGAGAAGTGTTTGAAGCCTGGGTGAATAAGAAGCTCTTTGCTCTTGGGTGTGACAACACGTTAAATCCCTGGCAACTCCGGTGTACCCAGAAGCTGAAAAGTGCTGTTTTATTACATCCTTATTTAAAGGAAGTAAACATTTTGTGTTTACTAGATACAAAATGTGACTTAAGTATGAAAAATTTTAGAACCATTCTTTCACAAAGAGGATTGGTAGAAGTGCAAGAAGTGACTATAAAGATTCTGACATTATGTTGCCGAGAAGGAGAATAGTTAGCTATGGAGATGTTACACCCCTGCAGTATTTGCTTCGAGGGAGGTGGGTCCCTGCTGAATTTGTAGAATAAAGAAATGCATTTACCAACTTTGACTGTTTCTTCATGTGTATAAATAAGGCCATACTTCATTAACCCTCATGTTTCCTACCTGACAGCTAAAAGCAGGTAAACCTGTTACCAAAACAGTTTGGTGTTTCCATTGGTTTTGTAGTCTCTGAAAGGTGCTAGTTAGTTCATGTTTGTATAATAAGCTGACTGTGCATAGTACTTTCTAAGTGGCACAGTATTCTTACTGTCCTACCACATCTTTTGCAGACTAATCCTTTTGCCATGGAAGCCGAAGAAATTATGGAATGTATCCAGGAATTCCCTGAACACTATAAAGTTATTTTGGATAGACTGAATGAACAACGTGAGCAGGACCAGTTTACAGATATCACACTGATTGTTGATGGTATGTATACACCTGAGAACCAGTTGGTATCCAGAGAATTCTGAAAGCTATGCTGGGAAGCTGTTGGGTTTGTCACAGGTCAACTGTCAAACTGGGCTTGCTAACATTCTTGGCTCTGTATTGGTGTATTAGTTGCTTGCAGAGTTTCAGTTATTAATCTTGGGCTGAACAGAGTCTCCAGCAGGGATTAATAATTTTGCTTCTGCTTTTTATAGAATCCAGAATGGCCTGGGTTGAAAGGGACCTTAAAGCTCATCTGGTTCTAACCCCCTGCCATGGGCAGGGACACCTTCCACTAGACGAGGTTGCTTCAAGCCACATCCAACCTAGCCTTGAACACTTCCAGGGATGGGGCAGCCACAGGTTCTCTGGGCAACCTGTGCCAGGGCCTCACCACTCTTACAGGGAAGAATTTATTCCTAACATTTAATCTAAATCTCCCCTCTTTTAGTTTAAAACCATTCCCACTTGTCCTATCACTATCTGTCCATGTAAAAAAGTCACTCTTTTTTTATAAGCCCCCTTTAGGCACTGGAAGGTGCTCTAAGGTCTCCTCAGAGCCTTTTCTTCTCCAGGCTGAACAGCTCCAACTCTCTCTGCCTGTCTTCATAGGAGAGGTGTTTCAGCCCTGTGAGCATCTTTGTGGCCTCCTCTGGACCTGCTATAACAAGTCCACATTATTCTTGTGCTGAGGACTCCAGACCTGGATGCAGTGCTCCAGGTGGGGTTTCATGAGAGCGGAGTAGAGGGGGAGAGTAGGGAGCTCCTTCCAAACAAGGGGCTGAACTTGTACAAATATTGGTTGATTATTTAAAAAAAAAAAAAAAAACAGCTTGAAATAAGGTCGCCTTCTTGCTATCTGCCTACTATTTTAATCTATTGTTAAAATAGGGTAGAACAACTCACTTATCTTTTTCTATGTGTTCTAAAGACATAAGTATTACTTTAAAAGGAAGATGGAGATGCAAATGCTTATTATCTCATTAGAAAAGGTGGTGTCTGATAGGTCACCTAAGACTGCTTCTTATCCCAAACATATCTTAGAATGGGTGAGCACTTCAATGAAGATAGGCAGCATCCACTAGGACAGACCTAGCTAAAGGAGTACCACCTGATCCTTAAAAAGATAGCAAGAATTTACTTGAAAGAAAACGGACCTATAGAGCCTGGATTAGAAAAAAGTAAGCAAATGAAGAAAAAAATTATTCTTTGGAATCACTGTAGTTTTACTGATGCTTGCACAAAACTTATCCTGAATGTTCGTTCCTGCTCTAGTATTACCAAATCCATGTCTTAAGTTCAAAATGTTTTCTTGTGCAGCTGTGTAGTTCTAATACATGTTGGTTCTCTTACCTCTGTCCTACGGAGCTTTCTGGGTGTTCATGCCTGCACCAGGGAGAAGGCAACACCGTGATGGGAAATACAGAGTCTGGAAAACAGGAAGAACAGAGCTAAACCACTTTTGTTCTGCAGGGATCTTTACGCTGGCAGAAGTGATGATTAAATACATCCATATGTAAGAGCAGCAAAAACCAAGGAGAGCTTGGATAAAATTTAAGAACTGAGCCCAAGACACACAGGAAAAAGTTTGAACAGGAATTTCCCACCACTTAAATATTTGAAAAGATAAACACTCTTGAGTGAGTCATTCGGCTGATTGAATTGCAGAGCTTCAACAAGGTCAATGATGTCAGCAAGGATCTGCATAAGATGGGACAGGCTAGCTGCAGTGGTATCCCATGTTACAAGGAGACATGCTAAGTGACTATGTGCTGCTGGAATAGATTTGTAGACTGGGTGATTCTGCAGCTGTTCTCTTCTCTGCATCTGCACTTATTCTGCACCATGAGTAAAGAAGGTGTTATCCTAAACCAAATTTTTTGTCTCTCTTTGTAGGTCACCATTTCAAAGCTCATAAGGCAGTTCTTGCTGCCTGTAGCCAGTTCTTCCACAAATTCTTCCAAGATTTCACTCAGGAGCCCTTGGTGGAGATTGAAGGTAGTCTGATTCATGCAAATTAAAACCTTCAGAGTTGTGTGCCCATGCTCAAAATGAATGTAGTATCCCTGGTATGGGCTTAAATGCATGCTTGATCATACTGATTAGCTTTCTATATATCAGCTCTTGAATTGTGAGGTAATGTTTTGGTTTAACCCTGACTGGCAACCAAGCACCACAGAGCCAGGCTGGCTCATTTTCCACCTGTGGGATGGGGGGAAATCAGAAGGGTAAAAGTGAGAAAGGAACTCATGGATTGAGATAAAACCAGTTTAATAATTAAAAAGAAATAGTAATTTTTTAAAAATTATAAGTAAAAGAGAAAAGAAAGAGGAAAAAACCAAGGAAGACAAGTGATGCAAATTAAAACAGTTGCTTGCCACCAACTGACCAGTGCCCAGCCAATCGCCTAGCAGTGGCCCCTCCACCTGCCTCCCACACACACTAAATACTGAGCATGATGTCATATGGTCTGGAATATCCCTTTGGTCAGTTGGAGTCACCTGTCCTGGCTGTGTCTCCTACCAACTGCCCACACACCCTCAGCCTGCTCACTGTCAGGGCAGTGTGAGAAGCAGAAAAGGCCTTGGCTCCGTGTAAGCGCTGCTCAGCAGTAACTGAAACATCAGTGTGTTATCAACACTGTTTCAGCACAGGAAGGACATCGACCTGTTGGAGCAAGTCCAGAGGAGGCCACCAAGATGATCAGAGGGCTGGAGCACCTCTGCTATAAGGAAAGGCTGGGAGAATTGGGATTGTTCAGCCTGGAGAAGAGAAGCTTCAGGGTGACCTAATTGGGGCCTTCCAGTACCTGAAGGGAGTCTATGGGAAAGATGGAGAGAGACTGTTTACAAAGGTTTGGAGTGACAAGACAAGGGGGAATGGCTTCACACTGACAGACAGTAGGTTTAGATTAAATATTAGGAAAAAATTCTTTACTGTGAGGGTAATGAGGCCCTGGCACAGGTTGCCCACAGAAGTTGTGGACTCTTCATCCCTGGAAGTGTTCAAGCCCAGGTTGGATGGGGCTTGGAACAACCTGGTCTAGCAAAAGGTGTCCCTGCCCATGGCAGAGGGTTGAAACTAGATGATCTTTAAGGTCCCTTCCAACCCAAACCATTCTATGATTCAGCACAGATCCAAAACATAGCCCCATGCTAGCTACTATGAAGAAATTTAACTCTGTCCCAACCAAAACCAGTACAGGTAGCTATTGCCACTGGAAAAAAACTTCCCATGAAGAAAAATTAGAAATAAAAAGATACCTTGGCTGGGGTGCAAGAACAGGATAGATGTGGAGCAATACCTGCCTGGTAGGTAAGAAGAAATTTCCTGGAGCAATTAAGCTTTTGCTAACTTGCTGCTCAGAGATCTCTTGAGAGAGAGATCATATTTTTATGTTTAAATTTGAACTTTTTTATTTTATACAAGTAGCTTTTTGTCCATCTTATCCTTCTTTTTATCTTTGTCATTGAATGACTCTGTAGTTGTTCCAGATTCACCTGTTTCTATAGTAGACTTTTTATTCCAATGTGAGCCTTTCAAGGGTGGCATCTTCTTGAAACTAGCTATTGGAGTACTGTGAGCAGGCAAGTGTGAAAGACTGAGGAATTGTTAAAAGAAGTTGTTTTTCTTGCTTGTAAACAGGTGTAAGTAACATGGCATTTCGTCACCTAATTGAGTTCACCTATACAGCAAAACTAATGGTCCAAGGTGAGGAAGAAACAAATGATGTTTGGAAAGCAGCTGAGTATCTACAGATGTTAGAAGCGATCAAAGCGCTTGAAATCAGGTAAACACATAAGCCTCTTTTTCCTCCCAACACTGAAATATAGAGTCTTAAGAATCCCTGTATGAGAGCTGCCAGTATTTAGCAGTGCTCTTCTTTATCCCGAAACCTCCTAAACTCACGTGGTATCGTATACTCTTCTACTATAAGATATGGGTCAGAGTTATACAGGCTAAAAAAATGCATGTCACATTCTTTGGGCTAGAACTCGATGACAAGTGATATGGCTGGTAAATGTTGCAGACATTTTAGGGTTGTGACTTTGTGATAACTAATACCAGGCCTCTGTACTGACTGCCTGCACCTGATTGACAGCTGGCTGTACAGTGATGATATCTCTCAGGTAATTAGACCACATTAACAAGTTTGCACTATTCTTTTGATTTCATGCAGCTTTCTGCTTTCAAGAGAATAGGCAGTGATTTTAAAGCTTCTTGTTGCAAATTTAGTCTCTCAAACTTCTTGAACAAACGTAGTTGTTATAATTGGTTTTATATGGGATCAGTACTTAATCAAATGTTGCTGTAGCACCTTTTATCCAATACAAAAAACTGTAATCCATTACCAAACTCAAACCTGAGAAAAGCAGGTGCCATTCCCATCATGCTATTTTTCTTCCCCTTCTTTCTCTTTCACAAAGTGCTGTCATGTTCTCATTTCTTCTGTATGCTATACTGTTCTTCTGTCATGAAGCGGGGGGAGGGGCAATAAATACCTCCCAGCATTACAGTTATCCTTGCTTTCTCTTCTAGACATGCTGAAAAGTCTTTGTGTTCAGGCTAAGGAAAGACTGTTGTTTCTTCTCTATCTCCCCATAGACTCACTAAGCTAAGGAGATTGGCATTGACACTGAGTTCCTCTAGTAGCCAAACAAAATATAAAACCTCCATGACATGGTACCCTGAAAACTTGGTTTTCAACATCAGTGTTTTTTTTGTTTTTTGGAATCAAGTTATTCTGTTGATTGGTAGCAGAGCTGAATAACTATGTTGGGGTTTTTTAAATAGAAAAGATAGGATTGTGCATTTCTAGTTCTACTCTCCAACCCCAACAATATCCTTTTTAGACATTATTGAAATTAAACATGGTATCACCAAAAGAATTTTTTTTTCATTTAAGGAAAAGCAGACCTTTGCTGTCTGTTTGAGAAATTTAAGACACTTGAAATTGAAAAACTATGTTCTAATTGGTATCATTTTGAGTCTGTGTACACTGGTTTAACCAGGATTCAGATCAGTCCGTCAAGCTAAACTGTCTAGTTTGCAATTAATTCCCACTGTTGTATAATGTTTGTTGGTTATGCATCACTAGTAAATGCTGTAATTCTTATGTTACAAGGAAATAAATGTTTGGCTTAACACACACATGTGCAAGACAGTCTATTCTTAAAATTATTTCCATCGTTCATAGATTTTTGGTTGGGCATTTTTGGTTAGAAAAACAAACTTGAGTACCACTGTCAGTCTCAGTTTTCTCCTTCACAGTAGGAAGGGGACAAATTGCAATACAGTGCCTCTATCTGAGCTTTGACTAAAAGGGGCAAGCATCAGAAACTTCAGCTAAAGTAAAGGTTATTATAGAACTAACCATTTGTGTAATGCATCAGAGTTGCACAGCGCATAATCTAAACTTGAGAGAAAACAACTAGGTGTTTTTCCTTGAAGTACAGTATATTGTATGTGTGTATCCCCATTCAGTTTCACACCTAAGCCACACAATGTACTCAAGGAGAGTAGTCTACACTTTGCTGAGCAGATTATTATTTTTGTATGTGGTCCTGGAGCTCCTTGCAGTAATGTGCAAAGTAACTGTCACTTAGGCATCAGAAATATGGCCTAGATGAAACTCTTAAGTTTGGCTGCTGTCTTCCTGTGTCTGAATATAGTAAGGTGCAGTTTAATAAGCTGTATCCTGCATTAGGTCATTAGCCACACATCTCTGCTGTATGACATACCAATACTGGAGAAAAACCTTATCACCCCTGTTTCTAGAAAACCTGAAAGTGATAGGGAGTAGGTTACATAAAAGGATTTCTCAGGCTGCAAAGGAAGGTAAAGGTACAAATTACTCTGATTACAGTCTGATTTGAGGGGAAGATAGCTACTCATTTTCAAAACTGATAATCAGTAGTAAAACCTCCAGCATGTAAGTGCTGTGGATAATCATGAGTGTGTGACTTGAAAGCATTGGCCCAGTCACCTCTGTCCATGTTTGAGATGGGATGCTATCTCTGACATCTTTGAGGAAGGGGGTTGTGTATTTACGATGCAAGGAAAAAAAGAACAGAGCTGGGGGCTGTGCTTAAGCCCAGATAAATTAAATTAAAATACTCTTTTCACATCACAGTGGCTTTTTTTTTTTTACTACAACTGTTAGCTGTGTGTTTTCCTGAAGCACAAGATGTTATAGTAATCATTGTGTGAAGTCACAGCTGTCGTGTTTTGTAAGAAGCTGTAAGTGCTGCAGGCAATTGTATGCACTCCAGAGCTTGAGAGGTGAATAGTGTAGGAAGAATTTGAATCTTATTTCTGAGTAGGCAGGCCAAAGTACAGAATTTCGCATTTCTTATATAAACCTATGTCATTAGGCTAACTGGCCTTTCTTCTTGATAGGTGCTTTGTATCATTCAAGTGGAGCTATTTAAAACACTTTAATAACCATATGTTAAAGGGTCCACAGCTTTAACTGTGCTATTCTACAGCTCTAAGGAGTATAGATTAAGGACAAATTAACATCTGAAATGAGTGCAGGTTGTGTGGTCACTCATCATTAAGCTTCTTTGAGAAACATCTAGCTAGTGTTTAGTGCAGAAACTCAGCATCAGGCAGGAATTGTTATGTAAGTGCTTATGAATGAATCTTAACTATGTTTATGTAAATGTTTTGCAGGAACAAAGAGAATTCATCACCCTTAGAATCAAATCAAAGGCAAGGTAAAAATAAAGCCAAAAAGAGGAAGATTGCTGAAACGTCTAATGTTATCACAGAAACACTGCCATCTGCAGAATCAGAGCCTGTTGAAATTGAGGTTGAGATTGCTGAAGGGACGATTGAAGTGGAAGATGACAGCATTGAAACACTTGAAGTAGCTTCTGCAGAGCAATCTATAAAGTACATACATACAACAGGTACATCAGATGAATCTGCTTTGGCTCTTTTGGCAGATATCACCAGTAAGTATCGTCAAGGAGAGACAAAATGCCAGATTCAAGAAGAAGGTGGTAGTGCAACTGATCCCTCATGCAAACAGGTAGAAGATATTGAAATTGTGGAACTTCAGCTGTCACATGTGAAGAATTTATTCCACTGTGAAAAATGTAACCGTTCATTTAAATTGTTTTACCATTTTAAGGAACACATGAAAACACACTCTGCTGAGAGTTACAAGTGTGACATATGCAGTAAAAGGTACCTACGAGAGAGTGCTTTGAAACAGCACCTCACCTGTTACCACCTTGATGAAGGTGGTGCCAGCAAGAAGCAAAGACCTGGCAAGAAAATACATATATGCCAATACTGTGATAAGCAGTTTGATCACTTTGGACATTTTAAAGAGCACCTCCGAAAGCACACAGGTAAGAACACTGATATGGTCCTGTACTTGTGGCTTTGGCTCTAGCATTTTGCGGTTTTGCATGTTTTGGGGAAATAGAAAATATGCTGAAGAAAATGCATGAGTCCTGAGTGCTAGAAATACTTGGTTTATAGTTGCAACTAAAATGCTGGTTTGGTTTTTTAATTTTAATTTTTGTTTTACATTGGTATAAACTTTGAGGGATTGAGGTGGCTAAAAATAGATGCCTAAAACCAGAAAGCACTAATGAAGCTTCTCTCTTCAGTCTATTAAATCTTAAAATATTTCTTTTTAAATAATTTCTTAAAGCATGTTTTTTTCTTGAAAAGTACCAAACTGAGGAGCCACTCTTATTTTCACAATTCTACTAGTAATTGTTTCTGTTGAAATATGATCTAAACCATGAGCTTCTCAGTGGAATATACATTTTAAAGAGTTTCTTTAACTAACAGAATGTATGAGCAAATGCCTATTAATGCATTAGGCATAAAATACCCCCTTGCTCTTGACTTCCCATCTGATTTAATTTTCTTTGTTAATTAACGCAGCAAAACATTTCTAGTGACTATAGTAGACTTTTGTTACTGTAAAATCTGCCTCTTTGAAATCTGAACAGTATCTTTTGAGTACAAAATTACTTGTGCTTCTTCTATATAATATGGGAAGTTAAGATGATATTTCTTCATGTCACTGAAAAGTCTGTACTATCTGAATAGGTACTGAGCATTATATAGATAGCTCTCTGAATGTAAAATATATGTTGTCCTGATCTTTCAGATGTTTTTGTTTAATATGTCAGTCATGAGTCATCAGTAAGAATTTAATAGAGGGTAGCAGTCTCATTTCTTTTGCAGCTTGCTGTTGCAAAAGCCTTTTAATTGGAACTTCTTTGCATCTGTATATGACGCTGCATCAAATCTACTCCAAATAGCCCCTTAAAAGTTACATTTATGAAAACTCTTTGGCAAATCCTTATTCCCTATGAAGCAGGGAATGTTTTTCCATTATGACCAAGCCAAATGCAAGCTACCTAACAAAAGTCTTTTCAGAGAAAAGTTTTGGAGGATTAACAGAATAAACCAAATATAACAGTATATTCGTTGCTGTTGTGACAGAAGGATTTTGGGGATGAAGCAACTTAGCATATCACAGAAGGTGCAGAGTACTTTCTAAATATTTATTGATGCAAGTATCACACATGGAATCTAATTACTTCCAGTTCCAGTGATGTGCTTGAAGCAGCCAAATTAATCAGCCCATGTCTGAAAACTCTGTAATTGAAGTAATTTGTATGCAGATTATACAAACTTCTTGGGAAAAATTCATCAAGGTCTTTGCCATTCTTCATGAATCCAAAATATGTTTCAGAGGAAGTGTACTTTGAACTGCAAATAACATCTTCCATAGGAATGAATAAATGGACTCTATTTACATACCATGAATAAATGATCCCAAGAAGTTCATTTGATAAATGCCCAGCTTTGTGTTTCTGGGGGAGAAAAAAAAAAAGAAAGCCAAACAAAAAACCCCAACAAACCTTACTATTTCTCTCTAAACCCAATCTAAATAATTATATGGCAGCTTTATGGTTATGGGTGAATTCCCTGGTATTTCTTACATATTAAGCAAATAGAAGTCACTGTGTTATTATGAATGTCTTTGGGTTAAAAAATATTTATTTTGGGCAGTTCCCTTCCTGTGGCTGCAGTATTATAAAGGTCCAGCAAAATATTGGACTATCTTAGATCAGAATTTCTGTCCCGTGAGTTACTTATGATTGGCAAGTGAAATCTCGCCTGTTCTCATAAATGGAAAAAATTAATTGTTAGATCAGGCTAAGAACCCTCCCTCTATAGTCTTATCTAAGTGAGATTTTATAAACTAATAGTTTAATGACACCTGGGGGAAGAGAAGCAAGTTGTCACCTTTAGCAGAGGAGTTCAGTTCCCAGCTCGCCAGTGTACTTCTTGAGCTAGAGGCAGGCTGATACGCTCTCTGCTGCTGAAGTCACAGCATTGATTTGCACTGTGCAAGAAGTCACGCAATGTCTTTTTGACCTTTGGATATTGCCACTGTTGTCTTTAAATTGTCAGTTTGAGATACTTTGGGCAGAATATGAAGATTGTTGAAGAATTTGGGTAAAAATAGAATAAATCTGTCCTTAACTGGGCAGTGCCTCGCTTCAAGTAACTCTTTAAATGTGACCAGATCGCAGAGCAGGTGAAGGTTTGTGGTGTGAGTTTTGTTCTATAATATTCATAGAATCATAGAATGGCCTGGATTGGAAGGGACATTAAAGCTCATCTCATTCCAGCCCCTCCTGCCATGAGCGCCTTCCACTAGACCAGGTTGTTCCAAGCCCTGTCCAACCTGGCCTTGAACACTTCCAGGGATGGGGCAGCCACAGGTTCTCTGGGCAACCTGTGCCAGGGCCTCACCCTCCTTATAGTGAAGCTTTTTCCTAATATCTAATTTAAACCTACTCCTTTTCAGTTTGAAGCCATTCCCCCTTGTCCTCTTACTCCAGGCCCTTTTAAATAGTCTCTCTCCATCTTTCTTGTCGGCTCCCTTTAGAACCTGGAAGGTCACAATTAGGTCACGCTGGAGCCTCTCTTCTCCAGGCTGAACAATCCCAATTCTCTCAGACTTTCATAGGAAAATGTCTCGGTTTAAAAGACGGATGTCTGCCAAAGAAGGTGGGAATCTTCCTGGAATGGAAAAGANTATAGTGAAGCTTTTTCCTAATATCTAATTTAAACCTACTCCTTTTCAGTTTGAAGCCATTCCCCCTTGTCCTCTTACTCCAGGCCCTTTTAAATAGTCTCTCTCCATCTTTCTTGTCGGCTCCCTTTAGAACCTGGAAGGTCACAATTAGGTCACGCTGGAGCCTCTCTTCTCCAGGCTGAACAATCCCAATTCTCTCAGACTTTCATAGGAAAATGTCTCGGTTTAAAAGACGGATGTCTGCCAAAGAAGGTGGGAATCTTCCTGGAATGGAAAAGATGACCCCCTCCCTCCAAATTATTATAGCTTCGAAATTACAGGGTTTCCAGGCAAAGATATGGGAAAAGGAATAACAGTTCTTTACTGGAAAATATATATATATATATAAAACAGAACAAACAACAACAACAAAAAAGTAACAGAAGTTTTCCCACCTGTAAATTTTTCCCTTGGGTGTAGTTACAACCACAACCGGCAGGGGGCACTGTTGGCTCCTGCAGGGCAGAGATGCTGCAGTGACTCCCCCGAGGCTTCAGGGGGCGCTCTGACACAAGCTTGGCAACCTCTTCAGGTGGTGGGAGCTTGGGTGAAGAGGAGGACAGGAGATAGCTCCTTTTGCAAAGCTCACGGACAGCAGTTGTTCCCAGTACCCCCACCAGCAGCCGGAACACTCTGTGGAGGTGGGCAGGGCTTGGTCGCGATGTCGGGCTACTGTGCAGAGAAGTGGCCTGGCGGGGGCAGCCCCAGTCCTGGCGGCACCCCACATGTTTGCTCTGGACCCCCAAACAGCTGGGAAACAGGGAAAAAATGAGAAGGCTTGCAGCGTAGAAACCGCAGCAGATCAAAGTCCTGGAGCCTAACACACAGGAGTAGCTGCGGCCACCACACTGCAAGCCAGGGTCCGGTGGAACATGGTCCCGGTCCCAGGTGGCACCACACACACTGGCTCTGGGCTCCTGAACGACAGGGAAGCAAGCAGGCAGGCCCTGGTCGCAGTGTCGGGAAAAAAACACAGGGCAACAGTATTTCAAGCCAGATGCACTCACTCTGTCCCCACGCGGCTGCCGCCTCGATCCTGAACCAGAAGAGAGCGAGAGCCCCCACTCCCCCTCCGGTCCTGGGCCAAGCTTACACCTCTCATGATATCCCCTGAGCCGTGGAAAACCTGGACAGCAAGGCTTTTAAAAACACGTTAGAAACAGCGGCTCTCCCCACCCCCAGCCCCACACACATCCAGTCCCTTGCCTTAAAGATACAGCAACTATTTTTTGGGCACAAAGCAGAGGATCAGGAAATATGCTATCATAATAACTCATTCCAGGACAGAAAGATGCTCCATCACTCTGATCATCTTGGTGCCTCCTCTGGACTCGCTCCAACAGGTCCATGTGCTTTTGTTGCTGGGGACCCCAGAGCTGGAGGCAGCACTGCAGGTGGGGTCTCACCAGAGCAGAGGGGCAGAATCCCTTCCTCCCCTGCTGCCCACAGTGGGATCAGCCCAGCACATGGGGGGTTTCTGGGTGCCAATGCACACGGCCAGGGCATGTTCAGCCTCTCACCCA
>VZRQ01009674.1:4735-19537 GCA_013397975.1 Machaerirhynchus nigripectus
CCTGGGATAGCAGGAGGTGTCCCTGCCCATGGCAGGGGGTGGGATGGGGTGAGCTTTGAGGTCCATTCCCACCCAAACCGTGTTGGGATCGGGGGATTTTGCACCATCTTGGGTGCTGTTGTGTAAGGTGGAGGGGTGGTGATGCACATCTGGTTTGCAGTCCCG
Organism: Machaerirhynchus nigripectus; assembly: GCA_013397975.1. Taxonomy (NCBI): domain Eukaryota; kingdom Metazoa; phylum Chordata; class Aves; order Passeriformes; family Dicruridae; genus Machaerirhynchus; species Machaerirhynchus nigripectus. The sequence continues at coordinate 4,901 of VZRQ01009674.1, forward strand.
TTAAATGATGGGGAAAGCTTTGATAACAACAATAATATGAATAATAATAATAATAATATTGTGAAAGCCTCTCCTTCTCCCTGCTCTCTGCATCCTCTGGAGTTGCTTCCTCTCCTGCCCCACGGGAGGCTGGCCCCGGGGACCCATCCCGTCGTTTCCAAGAGGGAAAACAGCTGCCACGGAGCCAAACCAGATGTTTTCCAGCTGACTCCAGGAAATTCTGACCCAGCAAAAGGCTCCTGGCTGTGGCGTGGGGCTCACCAGCTCCGGGGGTCAATCCTCCTCCCGCCGTGCCTGTCCGCTCTTCCCGGGTAAAGCGCTTTAGGTCATCCCTATAAAACGAACTGGGGTGGGAAAAAGGCTTTTTGGGAACGGGGAGTGGGGCAGGAGGTGTTTTATGGGCGCTGCTGATCCTGAAGGGCTTTTCCCCCCTCCCTTGTGAATCTGGGATGAGCCCAGGAGCGGGTTTGCTTGGACTTCCCAGCGTGTTCCCGGGGCTGGGCGCGGCGTCCATCGCTGGCCGGGGGAAGACGCTCGAGGTTACCCATCTAAAAACACCTCCCCGGGTGAAGGGTGGAGAAAGGGAGCCAAAAAAAAAAGAGCAGGAACGGGAAAAAATGGGAGAAACGGGCGCACGGGGGAGGTGGGAGCCGGATCTCCCCAAGTCTCGCCCGCCTGTGGGATTTGGGAGCGTTCGGAGCCCGGCTCGCGCGGCGGTGGGAGATGGAGAAATCCTTCATTCCCGCCTCATTCCCCGCTCGCATCCGTTCCCAGGGCGGCCGTGGGAGGGGCTGCAGGGGTCCCTCGGTGCAGAGGCTGCCAGGGCTAAAATTAAACAAAGAGAAACTTCCCATATTTTGGGTTTTTTTTTTTTGCGAGCGCTCCGGGCTTCCGGAAAATGGCAGCGAGCTGGAGGCAGGCGAACAAAACAAGGCGGCCCCGGCCAGAGGAGGAAAAAAAAAAAACCCTCCTCACCTCTGAGGCATTTCCTTGCTTTCTTTCCAGCCCCCCTCCCCGTCCTGGCTGCTCCATAGAAAAGCTGCCACCGTCAGATTAGGGCTCCCGGGGTGGGGTTGCTCTCTGGGAAGGCTGCGTGGAAAGGCAGCCTTGGGAACGGCTCTGCTCCCTCCCCCGAGTCCCCTCCGTGCTGCTTCTGCCAGAAATATCCTCAGTGGGATTGGGATGTTTTTGGGAGCGTGTGGGGCAGGTCGAGCTGTTGGGGTCCGTAAGGAAGCGCAGGGAATAGTTCCCAATGGGCCTGGGAACAACTGGTCCTTGCAGTGGATAAGGTTAGGGGGTAGGAAAAAGAAAGAGATGCTCGAGTGCATCCTGAAAAAGAAGAGGAGATCCACGGGTTCATCCCACCAAAGCAGGAGATGCCTGAGTGCATCCTGCAAAGAAAAGGAGGAGGAGGAGGAGGTGGCGGTGCATCCCAGGGAAAGAAAAAAAGCAGGAGGAGCGGATGCGTGGGGAGATCCTGGGGATGGAAGGAGATGGGCAAGAGGAGAAGGGGATGTGTGAGTGCTTCCTGGAAAAAAGAGGAGCTGTGTGAGTGTATCAAAAGGAGTAGGAGACAGGGGTATCCCTCAAAAGGAGGAGATGTGAGGGAATCCCACAAAAAAGGAGGAGGAGACAGGGGTATCCCTCAAAAGGAGGAGATGTGAGGGAATCCCCCAAAAAAGGAGGAGGAGATGGGGGGTGCATCCCACAAAAAGCGAGGAGGAGAATGGGATGCATCCCACAAAAAGCAAGGAGGAGAAGGGGGGAAATCCCACAAAAAGCGAGGAGGAGAAGGGAGGAATGCATCCCACAGCTTCTCTTCTCGAGCTCCAGCTCCTCCTTCCCTGTGGATCCTGTTGGCTCCAGGTTTCTTGGAGCAGCCTCCCCACGAGCCCCATGATTGCTCGGATGGGACGAGTGGGGTTTTGGGGGAAAGGGGAGAAAACCTGGCATCCCCAGCAGCGGGGTGGGTTATTTTGGGGCTGTTTTGTGTCTTTTTTTGATACCACTTTCTGGGAAGCATCTCCTTTCCTGCAGCCAATTTTGTCGGGGACTGAGACCACAAAACAAGGCTCTCCTGGCGTCTTTGGAAAGGTTTTCCTTGGTTTTCTGGGAATGGGGCATGGACATGAGATTGGCTGGCCCTGGAGGGGTGGCAAAACAGAGCCACTGGCCTGGACCAGCTCATCCTTCCGAGGGTTGCCAGGGAAGGATGCTCTGGGATTGGGACACCGGCGTGCCTGGCTCCTCACGTGCTGCTCAGCCCGGAAAACGGGCGAGGATTTGGGGATTTGGGGTTGGTTTTTTGCTGTTGGAGTCGGCCGAGGAACGCAGAGCTCCGAGCTTCCGAGTGGATTTTTCCCGTCTTTCCCGAGCCGTGGCCCCCACTCCCCGGGGAGAGCTGCCTGGAAGTTAATCGCTGCCGAAAAAAATGCTTTAATTAACTCAATTAGCCAGACGGTCCATCTGGGCTCCCGCGGAGCCCGGTGAGATCCCTGGAAATGAGGTCGCAGCTCCAGCCCGGTGACGGGGAGGACACGGGGACTCATCCAAATCCCGGCGGGATGTGCTGTGCTCTCCAGAGGATCCCTGCTGCTGGGCCGGCGCTGGGAGGTGTTTGACAAGGGCGTGGAGGGACGGGACGAGGGGGAATTGCTTTAAACTCACGGGTTTAGAGGGCAGGGATGGATGGGATGTTGGGCAGGAATTGTTCCCTGTGAGGGTGGGCAGGCCCTGGCACAGGGTGCCCAGAGCAGCTGTGGCTGCCCCTGGATCCCTGGCAGTGTCCCAAGGACCAGGGCTTGGAACAACCTGGGATAGTGGGAGGTGTCCCTGCCCGCGTGAATGAGATGGGCTTGAAGGCGTTTTCCAAGCCAAAGCATTCCATGACTGTGCACCTTGTGGGACATCCCTGGGGCTCCTCCAGGTGGGACTGGTCGGAGCAGCCAGTGCCTCTCCCACCCCTGCTCTGCCCTTAGAACATCCGCCACGGCCAGGGCGCAGGACACGGCCAGGCATGGAAGGAGTGAGCAGGAAAAAGCCCCTGCACGCTGTCTGAGCAGAGGAATGCAGGGCCCTGGAGCAGGGATTTGGGAAGGGCTGAGCGTTTAACCCCCCGTGTCTGCACTTGGGGCCGTTCCACGCCGGCTTTAGCTCCGTGCCTTGGGCTCTGTGGCCTGACACACATCCCGAGGGAAGCTGGTTTTCCTGGCTCTGGTGGGAAACCCGAGCTCGGGCAGATGGAGGTGCGTCCTTCATGCAAAAAGGAGGGATTTGTGTGTCCTGAAGGGTTTGGATGCCGGGGGGAAATGGTGCAGGGAAACTGAGGCACGGGAGCGACAGTGTTTGAGGGTTAAACCTCTGCAGTTGTGGTGCCCGTGTCTCCCAAAATGGGCTCCAAAATCGCTCCAGAGGGGCTTTTGTCGGGGGTGGGGAGATAAATCAGCGTGCCCAGATTGCCCTGTGGTCAGGCAGGATAAATCCAGTGGGAATATTTGCTGTTTGGGCCCGATTTTGGAGGGATTGTGACCCTTAAAAGTGGTGATGCTGCGTGAGGTGCTCCCCTGGCTTGGAGAGGGAAGGGGGAGGTGTTTTCCTTTGGGAAAGGGCAGGTTTGAGTCCTGGTTCGAGGCTGCTTTGAGGCAGCTGAGCTTGTGCAGGTGGGAATAGAGGGCAATTCCCAGTGGGAATGCTGGCGGGGGAGGTGATGCTGCTGGGCACTACTGGGATGCAGAGCATCTTCCTTTGGGATGAGCATCCCTTTGCCAGCAGAGAGCTCCCAGCTCATCCTCAGCTCCAGAGCAGCGCGGAGCCCGAGCGTCTCCCCGATTTCCTCCTCCTTCCTGCGGCCGGGAATCATCCCCTGGAAGCAGAGAGCTCCGAGCCCACCCATGGAAATCCCACACCCCACGGTGCTGAGGGCACTTCTGCCTGCCTTTTGCCTTTCCCCAGAAAATCCCCATCGCCCTTCCTGCGCCGGGGGGGGGAACAAAAATGTGAGTAATGCCGGAGAAATTTGGGATGAGGCCCAGCAAGCGGTCGGATATCCGGCTGAGCTCGGCTCTGGCTCCTGGACCGAGAGCTCCCAAATGAATGATGCAGCAGGAGGAGTGGCAGATTTCGAAGGATTCTATTTTTTTCTGGTGGTGCTTCTGCTGTTTTATCTCTCTCTGAATCTTCGCTCTGCAAAGCTTGGGAATGGTGTTTTGTTGGGGTTTTTTTGGTTGTTTTATTTTATCACCTCAGTATATTTGTTTCGTGCTCGAGTAATGACACGTTTCCCGTTGTCCTGTTAAAAGCAGAGCTGATGGCATTTAAAAATAATACTGGTGCCAGTTGTCTTGTGATGCACGTCATGTGTTCTGGCTGTAAATGTTGTTTACTGGGCAAAGAGGAGGAAAAAAAAAGCTGAATTCACTGTAAAAGGGGATTGTCGGGAGGCTGAAATGCCAGTGGATGTTGCCCTAAGGAGTAATGGGTGGTGGTGTCTGTCTCCCTTTTGGTTTTCTTCCCCTCCTCCTGGACCCTGCTGAAAAAGTTCCCCTTTTTTCTTTCTTTTTTCTTTTTTCCTGTTGGTCGAGTACTTTTAGTCGTTCTTCTAAATATAAATCTCCCCTGACGCGTCAGCTGTGCCTGGGATTTCACTTCTTTTATGTGGCACTTCAAGCAAGTTTTAATTAAAAAAAAAAAAAAAAAAAAAAAAAGAAGAAAGGTCCATCTGCATTGGTTTGATATTCAGGGGTTTTTTTTTCCCCCCTCATCAAGAGCGTGTCTAATTGCAGCCTGACCCCTCAAAGTCCTGCAGGCTGCATGTGGCCATCAGCTGGTTGTGCTGGAGAACATCCTCAGCTCCTGGAAAGTTCTTGCCATGGAATCATGGGATGGTTTGGGTTGGAAGGGATCTTAAAGCTCATCTCGTTCCGGGGCAGGGGCACCTCCCACTATCCCAGGTTCTCCAAGCCCCAATGTCCAGCCTGGCCTTGGGCACTGCCAGGGATCCAGGGGCAGCCACAGCTGCTCTGGGCACCCTGTGCCAGGGCCTGCCCACTCTCACGGGGAGGAATTCCTTCCCAATATCCCATCTCTGTCAGTTTAAAGCCATCCCCCCTTGTCCTGTCCTTCCAGGCCCTTGTCGAACATCTCCCATCCCCTGGAGGTCCAGGTCTTTTCCTCAGGGCTGCTCCTCCTGGCAGAGCTGTCCCATCACTGGCACCAACATCTGCTGGGTGTGACCAGCACCGAGATATGGAAGAGCTCGATCCCAACAGGGGAAAAAAAATATCTGGGATGTTGATGTTGCTGTGGAAGACGCTGAGAACCGGAGGTGTTGTCTGGGCAGGTCGGTGAAGGTGCCGTGGATTTGTCTCCTCCAAGCCAAGAGCCTGCTGCTTGCAGCCCCGTGTTTTGGGTCTGGAAGTTGGAACGCAGCACTGTGGCTGTCCAGGCAGCCTCCAAGCGGAGCTGGTGGTGGGACTGAAGTTGTTTTCCCACAGGAATCCAGAAACGGAGCGGGTTCTGTGCTGCTCGCGGCCCGGGGAGTCTGTCCCTGGGCACGTGGGGCTTTTTTAAACCTCAGTTTAGTCCTTACTTTCTGAAAAGAGGTGTTTTTGTAGAGCCAGAGGACAGGCTTGGGGCTCTTCTGTACCCTCTCTCAGTGGCTTTGTCTCGATTCCTCTAATTTGGGCACTTGTGTGTTGGCCCAAAACCACCCCTTGTCACAGCTGGCAACGCTTCACCCCTAATTCAGGCTGCAGAAATCCAAAATTTGGCTCTGTGGTGTCTTAACAGGTGGGAGCCCAGCAACCTGGTCTAGTGGAAGCTTTGCCCACGGGTGGGCAAAGGCTTCAAGGTCCCTTCCAACCCAAACCGTCCTTGGGGGCTCTGTGAAACCTCGGTGGGCACGAGCGGAGCGCAGGGAGGCTCTGAGGCCCCTCTCGGGCACGAGAAGCCAAGGGCAGCTCTGCCTCCTTCCAGCCTTGCCTGGGGCTGACTTCTTGGAGCCGGCAGAGAGGGAATAAGCTGTCCTTTGGAACAGGACAGCCTGCGGGTGGCTCGGGGTTGTCCCTTTTTTTGGGGGTGCTCGGTGCCCGGCGCGCGCGCTGGGCGGGCGTTCCGCGCTCGCGGGTGCAGCGCAGAGAGCTGCAGAGACAGAGCAAAGATTTCGCCAAATTTGCATAAATTACTACTTCTGTGCCCAAACACCGTGCTAAATAAGGGGCGTTTTCCCCCAAAATTTTTGGATTTTTTGCTGAGGGTTATGTCCTGGCCCAGAGGAGCAGCTTTGCCATCACACACGGTGCAGAGGGAGGACTTTGGCTCGTTAATCCCGACACGGGACCTCGTGTGTTCAAAGTGCTGCAGTTCAAAGTCCGTGCCTTTGTCTGCAGATAAAGCCTTCCCCTAAACGTTTTGGGGCTTAAAGTGATGAAATTGGTTCCTTATCAGCCATCTGACCCACGGTGACGGGGCTGAGCAGCTCTTAACCTGGCGAGACCGAAACAACAAAACCCCGGAGCTCCGACAGAAGGGGGTGGGTGGTGTTGTTTTGGGGTTTTTTTTCCAGTGGCTGTGGAAAATGCTTGGAGCCACTGCTTGGATGCTGCCTGACCTCCCTCACCCCCAGGTTGAGTTAATTTGGAGTCTCTGTGCAGTGTGATGGGCTTTAATTTCGGGGTAATTAATTAAACGAGCAGGCGTGGTGTTCGCCCTTGTGTTGGGTAAACAGCAGCCGGTTCTGGTGTATCTCAGGCACCCTCCTGGCTGGCAGGGGTAGGTGTCTGCACCTGGAAAGCTCATTCCCACCCCTGGAAAAGCTCGGAGCTAAATGAAGGCGAGGACTTGAGCTGCTGGAAACCACCTGAAATGCGCCACGTGGGGGTTTTTTTGTGTCTGCCTAATGAGCGTGGTGTTCAAAGCTCTGGATCGAAGCAGGAACGCTTTCTGGGATGGGCCTGCAGCTGGCTGGATTTGCAGGTGGGATCAAACCCAAAGTCCCAATCCAGGCTCTGTTTGGGGTGGTTTAGATCAGGTATTAAGAAGAAATTCTTCCCTGTGAGGGTGGGGAGGCCCTGGCACAGGGTGCCCAGAGAAGCTGTGGCTGCCCCTGGATCCCTGGCAGTGTCCAAGGCCAGGTTGGACGGGGCTTGGAGCAACCTGGGATACTGGAAGGTGTCCCTGCCCATGGCAGGGGGTGGAATGGGGTGAGCTTTAAGGTGCTTTCCAACCCAAACCATCCCATGGTTCTCTGGTCTGTCCTCACATCCACTTCCTACTTGCATTATCACCCAGGAGTTTGCTCTCCAGGTATCTGCTCCCAACAAACTTGCCCTCTTCTACCGTGGAAATCCCTGGTTTGTGGGATCGGGTCGAACATGGAGCATCCCACGATGTGCCCAACCCCCATCTTGCCTTCCTGTGAGAAGACCATCAACTGCAGCAAAGGGTAAAGCTGCTTAAACCCAGGTGTCCTGGGCAATCTGGTTTGGCAATGTTTACCAAAGAGGAGCTTAAAAAAACCCCTGCCGTTTTCAGGGAATTCTTCACAATGTGCTGATTCTTATTTGTTTCTACCTAAAGGGAGAGGAAGGGAGGTTTTTGGCTCCCGTCAGCATTTTCAGCACAGCTGAAGGTGTCCTGTCATCCAGCAGCAGATCAGGAAGGTGTGCAAGAGCATGAAACCAAGGGGGTGGGGGGTTTTGTCCCAGCTTGAATGAGTTCTCGGAATCCAGAGGGATTGCTTGGTGTCCATGGGCTTGCTCAGGCGGCAAGGTGGGGACAAAACCCCTTGTTTTTCCCAAAAAATGGGCCTCCAGGATACCTGGAGGTAGATCAGTCTTGGTGGAGTCCTTGGGCTGGGAGAGCTGCACGGAGCTGTTGTGTGTGACCACCTGCTTGGAGCTGCCCCGTCTCTGGTGGTCTGCAGCTCATCCCTGCAGCTTTGCGTTGTCCTCTGCGCCCCAGCTGCAGTGGTGGCCTGTCCAGCCAGCAGCAGGAGTGACTTTCTCGTGCCTGCCCTTCTCTGGTCACGCTGGTGGGACCGGTTCTGCAGCCAGGAACGAGGAGGACGCGTGGCGCTGCAGCAGCTCCCCTCCGTCAGACAAGGGCAGAGCCACGGAAGGGTGATGGGGACAGGGCTCTGGAGGGGGTGATGCACTTAAAAGCTCTGTCATCCTCTCCTCTCGGGGGGGAGGCTCAGCGGTTCAGGGACTTGGGGCTTTGTCAGCTCTTGGCAGGCCAAATTAGCATCCAAATTACCCGAGGAAGGAGACGCCGCAGGGATTGCAGGACAGCGAGTTGCTCCAGGATTTTCTCAATTAGTGCCTTTTGCCTTCAAGCTTCCATGGGTCTGGTTGACTTGAGGTGGGGAGGAGGGGTTGAGTGGCCCCCCTCCTTGGGTGATTATGAGGTGGTTCTTGCAGCACCCATGGAGGTGGGGAGCTTGGGAAGCTGTTTCCCCTCCTTTTGGCTTCCATGGTTTCTCTTACTCCGCTCTTCGTGGGTGTTGGTCCGAGATCCCCTGGGTGACCGTGGTGCCTTTTCCTGGGGTGATTCTGGCAGGATCAAGACCCCTTTTTCTTTAAACATGTCTTACTGTGGCTCTGGAAATGTGGGTTTCATTTCTCCTCCACCTCCCACTGCCTGTGTGAGCTGGGGCTGTTGCCTGATCCGGCTCAAATCCGAGTTTCCCTGCTTTGAGGGACGTTTGGTCCGTGCTTTTGGCCCTAAGCATCCTTCAGGAACAGTCTTGCTTTGGCTGTTGGCCGAACTCTTGGGCTTGTGAAGGGCTTTGGAGGGGCTGTGAGGGCTTGGAGGAAGATGGTTCTCTCCTGGCCCTCCTGTTCCATCCGAGGGTTTTAAAGCTTGAGTTGATGGCTTTTGTGTTTAACTTCTCTGGGAGCGCAGCGCTGGATGTGGCTTTGGGTTTTCATGGCTTTGTTGGCCCCTGTGGGACTTTGTCTGGATCAAACTCCTTGCCCTGCCAGAGGAGCATCCATCCATCCACAGCTCCCTGTTAAAAAGCCAGGACACCTTTGGGAGTGCCCTGCCTGGATTAGGAGTGTTTTATCTCCTTGGGAGAACGCTGAGCAGGCGGCAGGGGCAGGGTGGACCACGACTGAACTCTGCCTCTTCTCACAGGAGGGCTAGTGGACATCAGATGAGAGCCTGTTCCTGAGGGAGACGAGTTCTCCAGTGCCTTCCAGCCCATCCATGGAGCTCCTCGCTGCAGGACTTTGTGGAGGCAAAAATGCCTGTGGGCTCAGGGAACCCAGCCCTCCCCTGGGCAGCAGGTCCAGAATGGTCCCTGCTGAGGTCTCCTTTGATCTCACTCTTGCCTCACCAAGAGGCGTCTTGGGCGGACACCACCTCTGGGTTTTTCACTGGCTCTGCAGAATGGAGGAGTCTGTCCTTGGGGATTCTCCGTGCCGGCGTTCCGGCAGCATCCCTTGCACCGAGGACCGATGCTGGAGGCATCCCTTGCTCTTTTTTGGGGATGCCAGAGCGGGGTGGCTGGTCCTGCAGCCCGTGGTAGTCCGGGAACCGTGGAAGCAAGCCCAGCTTTATTTACTCTGCCCATGTTATCGGGACGGGCGTGCGTGGCGTGGTTTTGTTGCCGGGAGGCGTTGCTGCGGAGCAGGGGGGAACCTCCTGTCCCAGGAAAACCTTTCCTGTGGCCCTCTGAACCTCGCAAGGGTTCCTGCCCTGCGCAGCACCTCCAGCACCTTCCTGCGCGCCCGGGTTTTTTAAACGCAGCAGCATTTTCAGGGGTTTGGGGTGGGCTTTGGGGCTGCTCGAGGCTGCTGCCTGCATCTCCAGGATGCTCCTCTGCCAGGGCAGGGGGTCCTGCAGGGAAAGCTCCCTTTTCCCACCCTCAGGACTGATCTGCATTTGAGTTTCCGAGCAGCTGGTGACGGGTATCCAGCGGCACTCGTGCTCCAGAGTCGCTGCTATAAAAGGAATCCTCCCCGTCCTTCCCGCTCTGCCTGTGAAGGATGACATCCCCGGCAGGGAGGCCGTGACGGACACCAGGCACTGGCAGCACACACTCGGCCAAAACTGCCTTCATTCCCCTCCCTTCTCCATCAAACCGGCCGTGCTTGGCTTGCCCTTGCCCGGCAGCAGGAGCTGAGCCAAGCCGGAGCTCCAGGGCGGGATTTCTCCGCGGGGCTGGGCAGGGAGCGGAGGGCACGGCGGCGGGGCGCAGCCCTCCCCGCACCACACGGTGGGAATGGGCTCCAGAGCAACCCCCGGGATGCGAGGGCGCTGCAGGAGGGACGGGAGGTCCCGAAAAGGGGCCCAAGCGCCACGCGTTGCGTTCCTGGCAGCTCCCGGGAGGAGGCTCGTGGTGGGACGGACGTGTGGGTTCACGCCAGGCTGTTCTCTCTGGGACAAAGAGCTGGTGTTTGGTGTTGTCTTAAGGGGTGGTTTATCTTTGCTTGGCTTGGGTGGGTTTTCTTTTGGGGTTTTTTTTTNGGCTCGGAGAATGCTTGGGCTGGGCTTCTGAGGGGGGGGAAAAAGCAACAGCAGCCAGCTCTTCCCCACCCATCCCCACCAGCAAGGCTCATGGAAGAGACCTGGATCACCGGGAGATGAGCTGCAAGGTCATCAGTCTGCTCCTTGCCACCGGCGGCTTCCAGAGCCATCATACCAGCCTTGTAGGAGGCTGCAGAGGACCTGGGTGGGGCTGTGCTGGTGGTTGCCAGCGTTGAGGATGTTGTGCTTCTCACGTGCCTGAAGATCTGTGAGTACAGGCGTGGGAGAAGGAGGGAATTCTCGGGATGGTGGGGAAAAGGAGGGAATTCTCGGCGTGGTGGGATCGTATCTTCCACTGGGGGGGAAGCGTGCTGAGCAAGGGCCAGCGTTGCGTTGTGTCGTAGCCGTGAGGGAGATGTCGGAGGTGAAGAATCCACGGGGCAAAACCAAGTCCCTAAATCAGATCGTTCGCTAGAATTCGGCAGTTTTGGCCACTTTGGGCCTTTTTTCGGCTTCTTTTGAAGGCCGCTGCACGCTGCAGCGTGCTGGTGCCATCTGGCACTCCCTGAGCAGATCCCTCAAGGCTGGGATGTCCCCAGGATGTGGAGGGGTCTTTTCCTGCATCTGCTTCCATGGATTTGAGTTGCTTGAGGTTTTGTGACCGATAAAGGCAACATTTTCAGCAAATTCGTCGTGTGGGACAAGTGTGGGGAGCGCTGTGGCTCTGGGACGTGAGGTCCTACCTAGAAAAAGTTTAAAGTTGCTCAAATCCAAGCAAAGCCGGCTTTTTTTTAAGAAGAAACCTCCAAAAACACTTCTGTGTTTGTAGGAGAGCTGGAGGAACTCAGCTTTGGAGAAAGAAAAAGCAAATTAAAAGCCATGAGCCAGCAGGTGCCTGGAGTTGATCTTGGAGTTGATCTTGGCTCTGGCGTGGGGAGGGGATGACGAGTGATTGATTGGAAGCTCCTTCTTCTCTTCCCAGTTTTCAGTCTGTGGCCCAGGGGTAAGGTGGGAGGTTTCCCCTGAGCTTGCACCACAGCCTCGAGAGGCTTTTGGTGGGTTTTCCAGGGACTGACAGCTCAGTGTCAGGCCAGAGGTGTGTCCATCCCGGAATCCCCTCCAGGGTGAGCTTGGAATGACGGGTGGAGCTGGGAGCGCTGGGGAGGACAGGACGGGGCTCTGCCCCCGTGCCAGGAGGTTTTAGGTGGCTCCCCTGGGCCTGCAGTTGGATTTCTGGGATAAGTTGCACAAGTCTGACAGCTTGCAGGAGTTATTTTTCACCTTTTGCATGCCGGGAAGTGCTGCAGCTGGGGTGCTGAGTGCTCTGTGCCTTCGAGTGCTGCAGGAAAAATGAGCTTTGGCTTTTGGTTTTTCAGCGAGTTGTAATAAGTGGGTTTTTTTTTTCAACGGATGTGACGCTGCCGCCGGCCCCAGACCTGCTGGTGGGACCCGATGGAACGGCTGGAGCTGGGCCAGGGCAGGGTTAGGTTGGATTTCAGGGAAAGGTTCTTCCCCCAGAGGTGCTGGGCACTGCCCAGGCTCCCCAGGGAATGGGCACGGCCCCGAGGCTGCCAGAGCTCCAGGAGCATTTGGGCACCGCTGCCAGGGATGCCCAGGGTGGGGTTGCTGCCTGTGCAGGGCCTGGGGTGGGACTGGACGATCCTTGGGGTCCCTCCCAGCTCAGGAGATTCCATGATTCTGTGAGAGGAGATCCAGGAGCACCGGTTGGAGACCCTGGGGGTGCCCCCTGCTCTGCTGCCTCCTCTCTGCCCCGTGAGAAGCAGCCGGGCTCCCCACAGCCTGCACCTCCCATCCCAAACCCCCGATCCTTTTACCCCCAGCTCGTGCAGAGTTAAATTCGGGGGCATCACCGTCCGTCCCGGGAGGCCGTGAGGATGCACCCGTGGGAATGTGCTTCCCTAAAGCTTTCTCCAGGGCCTGGCTAGGGTTTTGGAAAGGATCACGTTAAGGGTAATGTTAAGCACCGTGGGGCCCTTTGAGAGGCTGCAGGGCGAGCTGCTGGCGCTGCCAGGGCCAGCTCTGGTCGCCCACTCGGTTTCCTTCCCCCTCAGCCCCAGCTCTCATTTCGGATGCTCTTTGTGGCTTCGGGTAAACACACACACACACACACATACACACACGTGGGGCCGGGTTTTTCCCTGGGCTATATTTAACCCCAGGCTAAATTTAAAAGCGCTTTCAGAGGAGCTCACCCTGACCATTGTCTCGGTGATTTCTAAACAAATCTTGCCCCTTCCACCCTTTGTTTCCCTCCCTTTTATCCTCACAAAGCCTGACTTTGAGGGTTTGCTGAGTTCGGGAACATTTAGGGCCACGGGGAGCCTGGATCCCCATCCTTCAGTGGGTGTGTGTGTGCATCCCGAGATCCAGGAGGGACAGACAGATCCAGGAGGGACAGACAGATCCAGGATGCTGCTGTCAGGAGAGGAAATCCCTTTCCATTATCCCCCATTTGTGCGTAGGCTCTCGCTGCCTTTGGAGGCCTCAGGGCTGGATGCAGAGGGGATTTTTCCAGCTGTTTCTCCCCACAGCCACATCTGCCAGAGACCTTTGGCACTGAAGCTTCCCATCTCCTTAACATAAATTGGGGGAGGGGGAGCATCCCTGCGAATTCCAGGCTTATGGATACGTCAGTGAGGAGCTGTCAGGGCTGTAGCTGCCACAATTAATCTAAAATTCACTCGGACCAGCAGGCAGGTGTTCCAAAACACATTTGTGGCTTACAAATCAGTTTTTTCCCCACTTTGTGCAGTGCTGCCCGAGCTTTGGGATGCCACAATGGTTTGATTTTTTTACTTTTTTTTCCAGCAGGATCGTGTGCAAGAATCGCCAGAATTGGTGAAAAATTTGCCACTCGAGCTCTTTCTGTGCTGGTGACGCTTTTGTGGAGGGTTTTTTTTTTTTCCAGGGAGGGAAAAACCCTCCAAGAGCCCACGTGGTGTCTGCAGGGGTCTCTTAGAGGGAGGCACCGTGTGTTTGGGGTGTTCCCATGCCACCTGGAAAACCTGCAATCCCAAATGGCATTGATGGGAGACACCACGGCGGGGCTTGGAGCTGGGTTGGATGGTGGACGGTGCCGGCCCAGGGCAGCATCCATCCTTCCTCCCTTCCTTGCTTCCTGCTGGAGCTTCCCACTGATTTTTCCCTTTGTCTTGCCCCTGGCAGCAGCTCCAGGTCCCCCTCTCGTACCTGTCCCAGCCCTGGCAAGCTCAGCCTTGCCTCAAAGCCTGGTTTCCCTGAGTTTGTTCCCTGCCGAACCCCTCTCCCCGTGGGTTGCTCCCAGCGGGACCCGACAGGAGGCTCTCCTGGAAGGGGGAATGTTTGCACGGCAACTTCTCCCGTCCCTTTTCTGGCCCGAGCCTGGTGCATCCCTTCCAGGCAGCCACATTCCCGGCATACCAGCCCTGGGGATGGCTTGGGAAGCATTTCAAGCAGGCTGGAGTATCTCCTGCTCAGGCTCTCCCCTGCAGATTTCCTCTTGCTGCATTCCAGAAAAGGGCACCAAATCCCTTCAGGACTTGCTGTTCCCCCTCACGGTGCCGGCGGAGGCATCAGCTCTGTATTCCCACCTCAGGAATTTGGGTCTGGCTGTTACTTTCTGCTTGATTTCATTTTCAAGCCGAGGGAGGAAAAGTTAAAAAAAAATTCCATGGGAGGGGGAGAAAGGAAGAACAGCGTTAGGAGTGGAGGAAAATCCCTTTGTAAAACAAGGGATTTGAACACAACTTCTGATGAAAACTTGGATGTTTGAGGCCTGCTGGTGTTTTGCAGCCGGGCTGGAGTTCTGTGGCAGGTTTGAGGCAGGGGCTGGATCCAGGATTTCCGGGATGACCCCGGCTACGCCGGACAGCGTTCCTGCTCCCTGGCGCAAACCTGGAGCAGCAACTCGCGGCTCGGGCCGCGCTCCAGGCGTGCCTTCATCCTTCCCTGCTTGTGTCCTGGCCCGTCTGGCCGCTGTCCCAGCTGCAGAGGGACACGGGTGACGTCGGGGCAGCTCTTGCCCACGCTTGCATCAGCCGCGGCATTGGTGGTCGGAGCGTCCCGTGGGAATGGGCTCCTTTCCCTCTCGGCTCCGGGGCGCTGCTGCGGCTGCTCTTCCGTGGGGGTTCCGGGAGTGGTTTTTGCAAAGAGGAGGAAAAACCCCTT
>VZRQ01009674.1:19691-53679 GCA_013397975.1 Machaerirhynchus nigripectus
CCACCCCATCCCATCCCATCCCACCCAGGGCTGCGGTGGGAGACGGGGATGTCCCATGTGAACGTGGAAGAAGCCCAGTCCCGTGGGTCTTCCACCCTCCCACAGCAGCCCAGCGCTCGGTGGTTTCGTAATGGCATTACAGCAACCAGCAAATGCTTGGGGAATGGGAAGAAGGAGCAATTTATGATCCTGGGAGCAGCGTATTCCCAAAAAAAAAAACTCTGTAAGGCCAGAGGGCTGCTTCCTATGGAGTTGTGCCCAGCATCGTGCAAGACCAGGCTGTCCTTGCTCCCTGAGGACTGGTGGTTCCTGGGAGCATCCAGGTTACTTTCCTGTAACTCCTGTATTGGCAGCATGTGGGTGGCACGGGAAGGGGGGGACCCGGAGCCTTTCTAACACGCTGCCCTTTGTCTCTGTCCCCCAGGCTGGTTCCCCGAGGTGACACTGGGGTCCCCATGGCCATGTAGTGCCCGCCGGGAGCGGAGATGGCAGCGCAGAGGATCCGGGCGGCCAACTCGGGAGGGCTCCCACGGTGCAAGTCCGAGGGGACGCTCATCGACCTGGGCGAGGGCTTTGCTGAAACCACGCTCTGCGACGTCAAAGGTGCGTGGGGCCGATCCTTCCCCTCGTTTCAGGCCCTTCCTCCCCTCCTGGGAGGGCTCGGTGGCACCAACAGGGCGGTGACAAAGGCGTTGCCTCCCCCCGGCGCTGGGAGCCTGCAGGTTGCTCCAATAATCCTTTTTTTTTTTTCCCCCCCTCCCCAGCTTTTATTGCCTTTTTTTTCCTGCTGTGTTTTCCTTACCCAGCTTTGGTCGGGTGGGAGGGGAATTGCTGCTCCCCTGGCGGGAGAGCATCCCAAGGGAAAACTCCAGGTGGAGGTTGGAGTGCGCCGAGGGCCTTGAAAATGAACCCAGATGTGGTTGTTTTCGCAGGTGCAGCACCCGAACATCAAACGCTTGCTGCAAACTGGATGGGTTTCAGTGCAAAAATAGGAATGACTCCTCCTCTCCAAAGGGGTTTCAGCACATCCCTGTTAACCCTCTGCATGCCCGGCCGGGGGGATGTGGGAACAGCCACCTGCCTGCCTGATCTGACCCCAAAAGTGCTCCACCCTGCAGGATGACCGAGTTAACAGCGGCTTCCAGCCTACCAGGCTGCCAAAATAATTCCAGTTTAGGGTTTCTGTGCAGTTTTCCCCTGGATAAACGTCCTCACTCCTGTGCCTGGTGGCGGACGAGTCGTTCAGGATGTGTACAAAACTCTCCTCCTCCGAATATTTGATCCCCAGGCTGTATTTGAAGGCTTCTCTTTGCTCAGCTGTGTCTTCCCTCGCCTCGTTATTTCCGTGGTGAGAAGCAGTGGCTGCAGGGATGTTGCAGTCTCAGCTCCCATCCCTTTGTCTCTGGGATTTTAAGGGCTTCCTGTGTTTCCTAAACTCCCTTTTCCTCCCAGAGAGCTCTCGAGCCCGTTGAAGCAGGTGCTGTCCCAGCTCCCTGCTGGTGAAAATCCAGCTTTCCTTGTTTTCTTCAGCCTGCCTGGGGAGACAACAATTTAACCGTTGATGGAACGTCACCTGCAGCTTGGTTCTGGTGCTTTTTACAGAAACACGTCCTGAAAATGAGGGCAAAAGCCAGTAAATAGGGTGGCAGCGCAGGCTCAGCCCAGCCTGGATGTACATTGGGGTGCCCTGGCAGAAAAACCTTTCCACTGGCACTGCTGCAGGGGAGGTTGGAGATGCTGCCAGGACCACGACAGCACTGTGGGAGGGAGGTGCTGGGATTCTGTGAGGGTTCAAACTGGGCGAAAACACAGAATGGTTTGAGTTGGGAGGGACCTGAAAGCAGGGACACCTCCCACTCTATCCCGGGCTGCTCCAAGCCCCATCCAGCCTGGCCTGGAACACTTGCAGGGATCCAGGGGCAGCCACAGCTTCTCTGGCCATGTTTGACATGTTCAGGAGAAGGGTTACAGCAGAACAAGAGGGCTTTTAGCCTCTTGGGAGAGTTATCTTGGGTTTGGATGAACCCTTTGGGGAAGAGAGCTGTGAACGTAGCAGAAATCACGGAGTTTTCTTGAAAACCTTCAGGCTTGAGAGGTTGCCCAGGGAATTAGTGGAGCTGGAAGTGCCCAGAAAACACGTAGCTGTGGCACTTGGGGGCATGGCTCAGTGGTGGACGTGGCAGTGCTGGGCTAGTGGTTGGACTCGATGATCTCGGAGGGCTTTTCCAACTTTAATGATCCGGTGACTCCCAAACTTACCTTCATCACTTAAAGCAGTGCGGAGGGGTGAGCTGGAATAAAGGACTGCAAATCCTTTAAAAAGTGGTGGTGGCTCTGCTGTGCATCTCTCACGGTGCTGTCTCCTCCTTGCCTCTGCAGTGCCTTCTCCCAGTGCCTTGCTGGTGGACAACCCCACGTCCTTTGGGAACGCGAAGGAGGTCGTGGCAATCAAGGATTACTGTCCCACGAATTTCACCACCTTGAAGTTCTCCAAGGGGGACCACCTGTACGTGCTGGACACGTCGGGAGGGGAGTGGTGGTACGCCCACAACACCACAGAGATGGGCTACATCCCGTCCTCCTACGTGCAGCCCGTCAGCTACCGCAACTCCTCCCTCACGGACAGCGGGATGATCGACAACCTGCTGGAGAGCCCCGACGAGGGCGTCAAGGAGCTGGACCTGCTCGGGGAGTGGGCTGGCGCGAAGAGGAGCTCTGCCAAACCCTGCCAGAACAACCCCTTCCTGAACGGAGTGCAGACCAACCCATTCCTGAATGGGAATTTGCAGGCAGGGCCCGGCTCGGATAAAGAGTCCGAGTCCAGCGCCGCCGTGGATTTGTTGCTCTTCGACACGGGGACTCCTGCGTCGGCTCTTCCCGGCTCGGCCGCCAACAGCAGCCTGGGGAACCTTTTTGATGAGTTCCCCTCCACGAACAGGCTGGATGCGGAGCAGCCCGTGAGAAGGGACAACCCCTTCTTCCGCAGTAAACGCTCCTACAGCTTGTCCGAGCTGTCCGTCCTCCAGGCCAAGTCGGACGCGCCGGCATCGTCGGGTTTCTTCAGCGGTTTGAAGTCTCCCACCCCTGAGCAGTTCCAGAGCAGGGAGGATTTTAGGACAGCGTGGCTGAACCACAGGAAGCTGGCTCGGTCTTGCCACGACCTGGATTTGCTGGGCCAAAATCCCGGCTGGGGTCAGACGCAGCCGGTGGAGACCAACATCGTGTGCAAGCTGGACAGCTCCGGTGGGGCCGTCCAGCTGCCGGACACCAACATCAGCATCCGCGTGCCCGAGGGCCACGTGTGCCCCGGGGAGACGCAGCAGATCTCCATGAAGGCCATGCTGGACCCGCCGCTGGAGCTGAACAGCGACAAGTGCAGCACCATCAGCCCCGTCCTGCAGATCAAACTCAGCAACATGGAGGTGAAGACCTTCATCACCCTGGAGATGAAGGTGTCGGCGGAGGTCAGGAACGACGTCACGAGCAGGAGCCTGGTGGGGCTGCAGTGCCTGCGCAGCGACATGAAGGAGGGGCCGTACACGCCGGTGCAGCTGAGCTGCTCCTACGGGGACACCATCCAGGTGCAGCTGGAGAACCTGGAGCCCTGCATGTACGTCGCGGCCGTGGCGCAGGGCCAGAACATCCTCTACCCTTACACCGTGTGGGATTACATCAGCAAGAAGATCACGGTGGGCGTCTACGGCCCCAAGCACATCCACCCTTCCTTCAAGACCGTGGTGGCCGTGTTCGGCCACGAGTGCGCGCCCAAGACCCTGCTGGTCAACGAGGTCACCAGGCAGTCCCACGGCCCGGCTCCCGTCGCCCTGCAGCTCTGGGGCAAGCACCAGTTTGCCCTGTCGCGGCCCCAGGACCTCAAGCTCTGCATGTTCTCCAACATGACCAACTACGAGGTGAAGGCCAGCGAGCAGGCCAAGATCATCCGGGGCTTCCAGATGAAGCTGGGCAAGGTCAGCCGCCTCATCTTCCCCATCGCCTCCCACGACCCCAACGAGCTCTCGGACTTCACGCTGAGGATACAGGTCAAGGATGACCAGGACGCCATCCTGACCCAGTTCTGCGTCCAGACGCCGCAGCCGCCCCCGAAAAGCGCCATCAAACCGACGGGGCAGAGGCGGTTCCTCAAGAAGAACGAGGTGGGGAAGATCATCCTCTCCCCTCTGGCCGCCACCGCCAAGTATCCGGTTTTTCAGGACCGGCCGGTGCTGAGCCTGAAGTACGGGAAGCTGCTGAAGACGGTGGTGAGGCAGAGCAAGAACCACTATTTGCTGGAGTACAAGAAGGGAGACGTCATAGCCCTCCTCAGTGAGGAGAAGATCAGGTTGAAAGGCCAGCTGTGGACCAAGGAGTGGTACATTGGCTACTACCAGGGGAAGGTCGGCCTCGTGCACACCAAAAACGTGCTGGTGGTGGGGAAGGTCAAGCCCAGCTACTTCTCCGGGCCGGATCTCACCACCAGCCTGCTGCTGGAGCAGATCCTGAGGCCCTGCAAGTTCCTGACCTACATCTACGCCTCGGTGAGGACTCTGCTGATGGAGAACCTCAGCAGCTGGCGCTCCTTCGCCGACGCCCTGGGCTACCTGAACTTGCCGCTCACGTTTTTCTGCCGGGCGGAGCTGGACAGCGAGCCCGAGCGAGTGGCCTCCGTCCTGGAGAAGCTGAAGGAAGACTGCAACAGCGTGGAGAACAAGGAGAGGAAGTCCTTCCAGAAGGAGCTGATGACGGTGAGTCTGAGGCCTGGCAAAAAGGGGGGGGCTTCGTTCCCGGCTCTGCAGAGGGATCGGGGCGAGCGGGAGGTGAAAGTTTCTTAAATCAGTCTGTAGAGAGTGAGGTCCATGTTTGAGGCCTTTTGAAGACTGCTGGGCACTGCCAGGTGGGAGTCCAACCCTGGGGTTGGTGGGCTCTTGGCTTAGAGGGATCATGGCAACAGCGAGGGACGCGCCGAGGTCCTTGGAATTCCGGAATCACACAATGGCTCAGGTCGGGAGAAACCTCAAAGCTCATCCAGCCCCACCCCCCTGCCGTGGGCTGGGACGCCTTCCACTATCCCAGGTTGCTGCAAGCCCCATCCACCCTGGCCTGCAACACTTCCAGGGATGGGGATTCCTTTTTTTGTTTTTTTCCTGAGTGTCAGCTAAACCGAGGGCACCTCTGAGCTGGGATGTTTTACACGTTGCAAGTGGAAATGCGTGGCTTGCTCCTTGCCCTGGAAGGAGACTGGCAGAGCGCTGCCTGCCAGTGCTTCTAGGGTGCCATTAGCAAAGCCCATCCCGTACGAAACCTCATCTCCGCGGTCGTTCTCCGGCGTTTTGCAGGGAGGGAGCCAAAGAAAACACGGGGCGAAGTGTCCGGAAGAGATTGTGCATCTCTGTCCCGTTCCCTGCCCTCCCGCAGGAGCGGGATAACTGAGTTACGGGGGAGCGGCGTGGTTTGGAATGTCAGCCGGATTAAGGAACAGCTCGGCAAAATGGAATTGCGGCAAAGGGGGCCGGAGCCGAACGAAGGAGTTCGGGTCCCACACTCCTTTTAGGGAGAAGGGGGGACATGCAGGGACTGAGTAGAAGGTGTTGGGAAGAGCATGGAATCCGCTGTTGTTTGTGGAAGTGCTGTCCGGAGAGTTCCCTGTGCCCGGGTGCCACTTGGGGGCCTGCGGGGCGACGTTCTGAGCTTTCAGGTCGTGCCACCAACGCCGCTTCTGCTGCAGGGTTCTCCTGGCCCTCAGTGACCCTTCCCTCATCCAGGACTGGAAAAACACCCCCTGTTTCCCCCTGAGGGGAAGGTTTGCTCCTTCAGTCATCAGGGTCAGTGAATGTTGGGATGAAATCCGTGCTGCTCTTGCCGGATCTTTCCGGGAGCTTCGCGCTGTTTGCTTTACCTGTTTGCAAACCCCGTAGGTGTTGCTTTTATCCATTCCCATTGTTTTCAGGGATCCCAGGCAGTCATTAGGTCATGGAGAATCCTCAGCGGGGAGGCAGAGGGGAAGATAAGGCTCAGGGAGCTGCAGGGAAACATCCTGCTCCCCGGTGGCTGCCTGGAGAGCAGAGTCCCAGGGCAGGTTTTATTCTCCTTGTTTGTCTAATCCTGCTCTCTGGGAGGCTGAGCCTGTGGATAAAGGATGAGCTCCCTTCCTGGTGGAACATGATGCCGCCTCCAAACCCCTCGCTGCCGTCAAATCCTCCTTAGCCTATGGAGAAATTAGATTGAGCCCGCTGAAAGAAGAAAATAATGATGTTTCAGGGGATGGCAGCGGAGCAGTAATGGATTTTATTGTGTTTAAATCTGATTTTATTTGTAACAAATGGACTGGCTTTCTGGCAAGGGGAACCAGCTGCGCTAAGCTCCAGCGTGGCCATTCCATCCGAAAATGGGTTGTCTCCCCTCAGAAGGACTGGGGAAGGGGGAGGCAGAAGCAGGTTTATCAGAGTTCACTGTCGAGCACACAAAGTGCCGGCGGCAGAGTCGTGCACCAGCAGCCGAGCGAGGCAAAGCCTGCTCGTGATGACCGGTTAATCAGTAACCTGCCTTTAATTACTATTTTTCTAATCAGGCACTAGCGCCGGAGTGTGAAGGTAACTCGGGGGGATGTGGCCGGGGAATTACTCGGCGCAGCACAGAGGGGAAGCTCTCCCTGCCTCCTCCCTGCCCCTCGGAAGCAGGCAGCACGTGGATGGTTCGGATAAAAGAGCTGGGCACGGATTCAAGCAGATTTCGTTGCCCCTGGGGTTAGGCCTGCCCTGAGACACAGCACTTCTCCCTCTCTGGCTGTTAGAGGCACTCTCGTTTATCATCCCTCCAGCAGACGCTGCTGCTGGGAGAAACACGGCTCTGCTGGGAATGCCCCTGGCACGGCAGCAGGGAGCTGCGTGGAGGAAACTCTGAGCTTGTTCTTCTCCAGGCTGCTTGTAAAGGTCACACACGAGATGAGGCTGGGATATTTTCTTTCCCTCCCCCCTTCCTCCCACTGTTTTGTTCACTCTGACTCTTGGTATCCAGGTATCTGTGTGCTGCCTGTCTCCTGCCAAGAGTTTTTCCTTGTGCCTGCTGTGTGCAGGCCTCAGAGAGCTGCTGGAGGGGTGGTGGAGCTGTCCTGAAGTCCTGCAGGTCAGGGTGTCCATGGCTTTGGGTTGGAAGGGACCTTAAAGCTCATCCCATCCCATCCCCTGCCACGGGCAGGGACACCTTCCATTGTCCCAGGCTGCTCCAAGCCCCAGTGTCCAGCCTGGCCTTGGGCACTGCCAGGGATCCAGGGGCAGCCACAGCTTCTCTGGGCACCCTGTGCCAGGGGCTGCCCACCCTCAGCATGCTGAGATCCAGCTGGGCATCGTGTCCAAGGAAATTACCCTGTGGAGCCAGAATGAGGCAAAGAAAAAAAGAAAATCATTATTTAAGGCTGAGTGAGTGTATTTTAAATGTGCGAGATGGTTTTGGAGGCGGTGACAGACGGAAAACGAGTGGAAGAGACGTTTGATGCCTAAACAAGGGTTATTTTGGGGAACACTTGTACAGAGCCAACTTTTTTGGGTCAAAACCTGACCTATATCCCAGAGAGGAGGATGAGACAGGAGCCTGTGCACGAGCATCCTCTCACCCCGTGGGGTCTCTCTCGTGGTCTCCTTGGGGGCACAGGGTCTTTGTCCCTCCCCCCTGTGTTTGAGGAAGTCCCAGGTGGGAGCTGTTTTCCTCCACACGCTGCTTCCCCGTCATTAGGAAATGGGATTCTGCATTTCAAAGCTGGCATGTAAATTCAGCCTCCCCTGGATGCCTTTTAAGTGGAGGTGCCTCTGCTTTGAACTGGGATTTGAATATCAAACACCCTCTCTGCTCTTTGCTGGGCTGGCGGAGCCGGTTCCCAGCTGCTCCCAGGGGAATAAATAATAAATAATAAACATTTTTAAGAGGGCTCTGGCAAAGCACAGCCCGGGTCACACCTGGGTGCCGAGGGATGGGGACGCAGTGGGTGGACCCAGCTCTATCCCAGGAGGCTTGTCCAGGGCGAGGGAGGAGGATGGAAAAAATTGGAGCATAATCCCGCTGGGGGATTAAGTCTGCTGAGCTAATCCCAGCGTGTCATGTTCCCAGTAACATTCCCCCTCTGGCTGCCACCTCGGCGTCTGCGACGCCTTGCACCCCATCCCCACGTGGCTCTGGTGCTGTCCCCATCTCCTGTCACCCCTGCCCGTGTGGTTGGAGCTGCCAGGGCAGGGCTGTGGCCATCAGTAGGTTTCAGAGTTACCGCGCGGCGCTCGGGACTGATCCATCTCTCCCAGGGTTGTTGTTCTGAGTGATTTCGTGCTGAGGTGGCCTCCCGGGTGCTTTCCTCGGCTGCTGTTTTGTTGTTCACCTGGAGCAGCAGCAGGACTCTCCCAATCCATCTCCTGCAGCTCCATCCTTCTTAAGCCCTGCAGCGCTCCTGGCTCTGGGCTGCCTCTTCCGCTGCCTCTGACCCTGGGCAGGAGATGGAAGCAGCTCCTTCAGCCTGCTTCCCTAAATTCCAGGTTCTGCCCGGGACTGGGATCCAGCTGCCTGGAAAGGCAGCTTTGAGGATGTTCAGTCTGCCCTTTCCTTAGGATTTTTTAGATCCCTCGCCTGCAGAGAGGCTGGTGGATCCAGAGAGGGTGGTGTATCCAGAGAAGGCGGTGGATCCAGAGAAGGCCGGTGGATCCAGAGAAGGCCGGTGGATCCGGAGAGGGCAGTGGATCCAGAGAAGGGTGGTGGATCCAGAGAAGGGTGGTGGATCCGGAGAAGGGTGGTGGATCCGGAGAAGGGTGGTGGATCCAGAGAGGGTGGTGGATCCAGAGAAGATTGGTGGATGCAGAGAAGGCAGTGGATCCAGAGAAGAGTGGTGGATCCATGGGCTGTAGGAGAGGCGGCAGCTCTGGCACAGGCGTGTGAGCTCTGAACGCCTCCTGATGTGTTTTGGACGAGCCGATGAGTGCTCTTTCCAGTGGATTTTCCTTGCTTGCCTGCGCGGGGGGTTTGTGGCCTCCCTCGCTCCCGCAGGAAGCCAGCATCAGCACTTCGGAGGAGCAGACACGTGCTGGGCTGCACCTGTGGTTAGAACCCAGCTCGGCTTTAAGCCGGGAGCAGATAAGGGGAAAATCGACCCTGCTTTTGCCAGGAGTGGTTTCAGATGTTCCCATCCTCCCTCCCCCAACTGAAACCTCCACTGGGAGGATTTAACCCTTCTTTGCCCCAGAGCCGGGCCTGGGTTTGCACAGCACCCTGTGTTGGGAGAGGATGTCAGGAGCCACCGTGGTGGACAGGTGGATTTTGGCCAACCTTATCCATGGTTTCTGTAGGAACCATCCCCGTGCTGCTGTGAAAGAGTGGGTGGGCTCTGTTTGCTTGATTTCCATGTTTCAATAACATCAAACCCCTTCCTGAGGCTCAGGGTGGGATCTGCCCCAGGGCTAGGGTTGCTGCCGCTGGGACTGCTGTGGTCCAGAGGCTCCTACAGAGGCTGAGGGAGCCCTGCGGAGTGGCATGATGATCCTGGCAGTCACATCCCATCCTCTGAGTCAGATCCCATCCCATTAAAACCTTCCTTTCCTGGGCTGCCCTGTGGGTTTTTCCCCTTCTGCAGCTTCATCCCACTCTGAGGGGGATTTTATTGGGATTTGATGCTTTCAGGCAGGAGCTAAGCCTGCTCCATCCTTTTTTTCCTGGCTAAGTCATTCCTACCTAGAAAACCCAGACTGATGCAGTTGGTCTTTCCCCTTCAAAACCATTAGTGGAAAATCTGGGCTTTTAGGACAGTAAATGATGCAGAAGGAGGAGGAGAGGAGGAAGAACATCCCAAGCTGAGCAACACTTGCACTCTCAGAGTCTTCACCTGGGCCTCACCCCAGCCCATCCCCTCACAGGGCTGATGTCCAGGTCCCATCCCAAAATGTCCTGCTCGTCCCTTGCCCACTGCTCTGAGTGATCCTGCAGCTCTGGGATGGAGTCTGGATTAGTTCTCCTGATTAAAAGCATCTGTTGCCCTCAGCCCCAGGGATGCTTTGAACTGCTTAAGGTGGGGCCTGGCCATCCCGGGAGGGGTTGCCTGGAGAAATGAGGCTGCACTGGCCAGCAAACCCCATCCCAGAGGGGTCAGGCACTTCGTTCAAGCAACGGGATCGCTCTCCTGCCCAGCCTGGTGGCCTGATTTCCCCAGCTGTCACTAGCAAGGAGGCCGGGAGGAATTTTGGGGGTGCTCCTGGAGGGAATTCAAGACCTGCCGGCCTTGACTCCCTGCTCGCTCTTCCCCCACGTCCTCCAGGCCCTGCTGAAGTTGGACTGCCAGGGGCTGGTGGTGCGGCTGATCCAAGACTTCGTGCTGCTGACCACGGCCGTGGAGGTGGCCCAGCGCTGGCGGGAGCTGGCCGAGAAGCTGGCCAAGGTGTCCAAGCAGCAGATGGACGCCTACGAGGCCCCGCACCGCGACAAGACGGGCACGGTGGACAGCGAGGTGAGAGCGGGCCCTCGCTGGAGATCTGGGTCTCCACGGGGCCCTCTGGGTTGCAGATCTCGGAGTTCTTTGGGCTGGGAAAGACCTTCAGAGGTGTTGGAGGCCAGCTGCTTGCCCAGCACTGCCAAGCCCACCAGCGTGGGCCCAAAGGCCTTTCCGACCCGAATGATTCCGTGTTTCTCTGGGGATCCCTCCGGAGCACACTCATCCTGGAGGATCACGGGGATCTGGGGGGTGTTTTCCCGGGAACGTGCTTGTTCTGGGGTGCTGGCTGAGCTCTGATCCCCTCCCACCCGTCCCCCCCTCCTCCTCTCCCCAGGCCATGTGGAAGCCGGCGTATGACTTCCTGCTGACGTGGAGCAGCCAGATGGGGGACAGCTACAGGGACGTCATCCAGGAGCTGCACACAGGGCTGGACAAGATGAAGAACCCCATCACCAAGCGCTGGAAGCACCTCACGGGCACCCTGATCCTCGTCAACTCCTTGGACATGCTGCGGGCAGCTGCCTTCAGCCCCCAGGACCACGAGGATTTTGCCATCTAGCCCGTGTTCGTCTGCTTCCCCCTGGCTGGGAATGTTTTCCCCATGCTGTTTTTCCCCCCCTCCCCTCGTCCTTTTTTAAGCTGACTTTAAAGAGAAGAAGTGGAGGTTGCTCTCTCTCTCTGCCCGGGTTTGAAGAGGCCAAAGTTTGCAAGTTCTCCACCGGGACTGGAAATGGGCAGGAGAGATCCCTCCCGCCTCGATGGGAATCCATCCGGGAGGGGATGGCTTTTCATCCAGCTCAACTATTTCTTACTAAAAAAAAAAAAAGACTTTCAAGAGGGCAAGAAGGGGTGGGGGAAGGATCCCGAAAGAGATCACGGCGCGGGGGGGTTTTTTTTTAGGCATTTACAAATAAAAGTCTAATTTTTGTAACGAGCAGTGCAAGTCGTAACCGCTTTGGGGAGAGGTGGGGGAAACTGGGGCTGGTTTTAGGTTGTGAAAACTGCTTTTAAATGATGGGCTTTGAGACAAATACGAGTCCTGGAAATGCATCTTTGAGGAGGAAGCACAGCAAACGCCCCTTTGCCCCACCACGGGCAGGAATTTGGCTACCAGATGTGACTAAAGCACCATACGAATTTGGGATATCCCCAAATTCGCGACGTGCTCGGCCCAAGCAGCACCTTGCAGCAAAAAATGCTTTCTAAAAAAAATTTATTTCATTTTATTCACAGGCCCTGTGAGCCTCTTGGTTGATTTTTGGGTTGTTTTCCACGTCTCTGCAGACACTGGATTTTCTTGTTTGTGGGCGGGGGGAGGTGCTCGTTGCCCCTTCCTGCTTTTCTAACCTGTTTTTTTTTTAAGGAGGAACTTTGCACCGCCCAGATGTGGTGCAGGACACCTCTGGAAGAAGCTGGAGGTTTGGGGCTTGCCAGAGACCTCGGGAGATGGATCAGGAGGATGGTGAGAGGGAATGGAAGAGGCCGAAAAAGGGGAGGGAATTGGTGAGATCCAGAGAATCCCTCTACAGGCCGGAAAAAAAAAGTAAAAGAAGAGGGAAAAAGGAGAATCTTTTTCCTAAATTTGAAATCTGAGCTCACTGGGGATGCTCCAGGTGCTCTTTGCCATTGATTTCTAACTCTTCGAGGCTCCTCAAATCCAGTTTAACTGGTAAATAACCTTTCCTAGAAACCTGCTGCCAACAATCTCAGTATTTGTGGCACCCCGTGCCCGTGGTTTCTTTTTCCCCTCTGTTCCTTTTAAATCCGAGTTTTTTGAACAGCCTCCTTTCCTCCTTCTGCTCCCCACCTTTCAGCTGTTTCACCTGGGAGGTGAAATATTTTTGCACAGAAAGAATATTTTAAGTGCAAAGGCTCTTTTTAGTGAAGAGCTGCTACCAGAGGATGTGCAAAGGTTGTGTTAGAGGATGATTTTTTTTCTTTTCAGGTCATTAATTAAAAAAATAATGGAGGAAAAGAAAAAAAGAAAGGAAGAAAAAGAGTAGGAAAGGCATCTGGTGGAGGGAATGGTGTCCTTTCCTCTTCCCAAAATCCCACCCCCAGGAGTGATCACGCTCCACGGACCCCACAATAGCGCCTTAAATTTCTCCTCAGGGGCTTTAAGGGGTTTCCTGTGCAACTCCCCAAAGCACAGAGGGGGTCTGTCGGCACCCAGCCCCTTTCCCTCTCCCCGAGGCACCCCAGGAGCCCATTTTTCCACGCAGGAGCTGAAATCCCTGTTGCAGTGAGGGCGACCTCCGTGTGCAGGCAGCAGGGTGCCTTTCCCCTGGGCTTTTACCCAAATCTGGGCTCTCCCCCTTCCCCTGGCAGGCTCCAGAGCTCTGCAGAAGGCTGTGCTGGGAGCGTGGCAGCAGCAGCAGCGAGGGCAGGAGTTGGAGCCTCCCGTGATCCCACGAATAATCCCATTGTTATCCCCTCTTGCTTTTTCTGTCTGCCTCTGGTACTCTGAACACCCCACCCTGGGCTCAGCTCCTCACCTCCCCGTGCCCTCCCCAGCCCCCCGGGGGCACGGCCAGCACGTTTTGGGGCCCGTGGGGTGAGGCTGCATTAATTTGGTCTGAAACCCAGTCCTTCCTCCAGTGCTGGGACTGGGAATGTGTCCCCCAGACGCCTTCTGACCTAAACATCAAGGCCACCTCCTAAAAATCTGTCTGGGCTCTGCATTGCCACCCCTTGTGGAGTAAAACGTTTTTGGTCTTACTCTTAATGGGCCCTTTTTTTAAAGAAAAAGGAGTTTTTGGGGAAAAAACCATCCAATTAAAGCTGTTGCTCCCCAGTGCTCCCAGTTAGATCTCATCTGCTGCTGTCTCTTCATCCCCAAAGCGGCGTGGATGAGTGGGGTTAACTCAGTGGGGTTTCCAGAGCCAGTGATCCTCAATCCCATTGCCTCCCCTCAGCCTTTCCATCCCACTTCCTCCAGGGAAAAGTGGCTGGGAACGACCTCGCCTCCCAGACTGCTGCTCAGGCTCAAGCTCCAGGTAAGGGACTTCCTGAAGCGGGGCCAGATGGGGCTGCAGGGTTTGTTTTGGCACGGAGGAGTTTCCCTGGTGGCTTCTCTGACGGGCTGAGAACATCCTTGTGTTGAGCCAAGGCCGTGGTGGTGCTCCCGATCCCAGGGGAGGTCAGATCCCAAGCCAGGAGAGGGAAATCATTGAGGAGCCTGGCTGTGGTTTCTGGGCTGTCACAGGTGGAGGAAGCAGCAGGGTGGATCCATGATCCCAGGTGAGGCTCCCTGGAGCTTTCTCTGAATTATTCCCGAATTACGTGCACAAAAGTCTGGGTTGTGTTTTTTTTGCCCAGCCCCAGCTCTATGGGATGGACATGGGTGATGCCCCACCATGGCCTCCTTTCCCTGCTCTGGGAAACAGGGACACCAGCCANTGCACTAAAGTCTGGGGTTTTGTTTTTTTTTTTGCCCAGCCCCAGCTCTGTGGGATGGACATGGGTGATGCCTCACCATGGCCTCCTTTCCCTGCTCTGGGAAACAGGGACACCAGAGAATTTGGGGAGTTTCCCCCTGCTGCCTGGCTCCCTGGAATGTTTCAGCTCCAAGGGAAGGATTTGGCTGCTTATTCCTCAGGGAGCGAAGTGCTTCAGCACAGGTCACCTTGCAAATGCATCCCCACGGCATTCTTCTCCTCTGCTTCGGCCCTCACGAGTGAGGGATCAGCTTCCATGGGCTCATCCAGCACCGAAAGGTTGGGGGAGAGGTGTCGGGAGAGGAAAGGGACCCCCGGGTTATCGGGGTCTCCCCACGGAGCGGGGTTTGCAGGGAAATCTGGAGCCCGCAATGAAGGACCCTGGAGGTCTCCGGGTGTTTGTTGTCATCCCTGGAAATCCCTGCTGGAAAATCAGTGGATTTGCTGCCTTCCCAGCTCTTCGTGGAAAGCCTCTTGTGGATTACCAGGACACCACGTGAGGGGCCGCTCGTGAGTGCTCGGAGGAGCAGGGCTGCTCCCACCTCTTCCTCAGGTTTTTTTTGCCACCAAATCCCCCCTTTTCCTGCATCCAGCCTCTTCTGGGGGCCAGGTGGAGGATTGATGGTGTCTTTTGTGGAAAACTGTGCTAGGAGCACCTTCAGGATCACAGTGGATCCCCTGGAATTCTGCCCTGGGTGCTGGGATTTGCTGGCACTCCGAGTTCAGCAGTCCTGTTCCAGGTTTGGGTTTCCCTCTTTGCTGGATCCTTCTTTATTTTTTTTTTTTAGCCTAAACAGCCCAAGGTGACTTCACCAGGCCTGACCCCTCACCAAAAAGGCTGGAAATGAAGGGAGGTGATGATCATCCCGGGAAATGCAGGCTCCCATTCCACATTCACAGCATGACCTGCACCAGCCTCCTTCCAAAAGCCCCTTTTCCTTTATTTTGGATAACAGGCTTTACCCCAAGCACCCCCTGGGGCTCCCCTCTTCACAGCTCAGCAGGTTTGATCCGCTGGGGGAATTGAGGGGCTTCTGAGCAACAAATGGCACTTTTGAGCTCTTTTTTAAAATTAATTATTATTATAATGGAGGGGAAAAAGCAGGATGTAAAGGTGTGTGTTTCCAATGGGGTGGCTGATTGCTGGGTTTTGGGGTGGAAGGACCCTGATGTCCGAGTGAAAAGGAAGAGGGCTCTGGCTGGGGGGGAGGAATGTGGGATTATTGTTTAACCCCCCATTTCGCAGCCTCACTCGGTGTTGGGATGTTGGGAGTGAGGCCCATTGTGGTTTCCCCTTCCTTTCCCTTTGCCCCTCCCTGGATCACCCGGCTGCCTCCCTCCTGCTCTGCTGGAATCATCTCCAAAGGGCTGGGACCAACCCAGCCCCCAAGGACAGTCCCAGCCCTGCTCCAGCAGCCTCTGGGTTCCTGCCCTGCTTTGATCCCCACCACTGACCATTAATTAAAGCTTCCAGCACCAATCGAGTCACCGGGATGCTCCCCATTCCCTCACGGGGACAATGAACCACAGAGGGACACCTGGATCTGCCCCAGGGGAGCAGGGACCGTGTCTCTCCTCCTCCCCTAAGATAATCCAGGCTGGTGGCATTCCTGGGAAGAAATCTGCTCTTTTTATTCAGGCTGGGTTTTGAGGACATTAAATAACCCGGGCAGGAGCTGGCCTGGGGGGGATTTGGGATTTGCTCGGTGACTGGCTTTTATCATCCTGAGCAATCAGATCCGAGACCTTTCACCCTTCTTTGAAAAGAGAGGGAATTGCTGCTGGGAGCACTGGGCAGCTCCTGCCACAGCAGAGTGGTGTGACAGAGGCTTTGTGTGACCTCCTGGCTCTGCACAACTCCCTGACAGGAGGGGGCAGCCGGGGGGGGGTCGGGCTCTGCTCCCAGGGAACAGGGACAGGAGGAGAGGGAACGGCCTCAGGCTGGGCCAGAGGGTGGACATCAGCAGGAATTTCTTTCTCTGAAAGGGTGTTCAGGCCTTGGAGCAGAGTCCCCACCCCTGGAGGTGTCCAAGGACCGTGTGGATGTGGCCATGGGGACGTGGTTTGGTTGGGTTTAAGGGTTGGGCTCGATGCCCCCGGAGCTCTTTTCCAGCCTGAGCCATTCCCTGCAATCCCGAAGCTGGGGCCCTTGGCTCCCCTGCGGGTTCAGCCCAGCGCAGGGAGAGCCTGTCCTGCCTTCTGTGTCTGGTGCTCTGGCGATCCCTTTTCCCCAGGTTCCATCCCACTCTCCTGCCAGTAGCTCCCAGGAGCACCTCTGCGGGCAAGGATTGCATCCGAGGGCTCTGTGGCTGCTCCACCTACAAGTGCCTGGGCTCGCTGCTGTCAGCTCCCTGTCACCCTCGGGCAGTGCCTGGGATCCAAACTGCCGCGGGATGGGACATCTCCAGGGCCAAACCCCCTGGAATGCTGCAGGGATAACTCTGGGGGGTGATGCAGGGGCCAAGGCGTGTTCTGGACTGCTCCCCGTGCTTGTTCCCACAGCGTTATCCCTGCCCTGCTCCCCAGGCTGGAGTCCCAAAGCCACTGGTGGTTTTTTGTGGGTGCGTGTGGGTTTGGGGTGAGTTTGGGTGGTTTTTGTTCAGTGAGGCTGGTGCTTCTCCTGGCACCGCCTTGCTCAGGGAAGTGGGATGCGCTCCGCATCCTCTCACGCCGAGCTTCCATGATTTCCCACAGTGGGAAATGAGCTCCTGGAAAACCTCCCCAAACTGGAGCCGTGGCTGGGTACCAGCAGCAGTAAGTATTTGCTTTCTTACAAAGCCACTCGAAAGGGAGATTATAAAATAAATCCACTCAATGATTAATTTCAGCATCCAAGTGAGGGTGTCCAGGGCAAGGGACCCAGCTGCGGGTGTGAGGCCTGCACAGGTAAGGAAGAGGCAGTGCTCCTGTGCCTGTGGATAACCAGGATATTTGTTTATAAGGACGTATCTCTAAAAGTGAATGGCTTTCAGCTGACAGAGAATAGCTTTAGATGGGATATTGGGAAGGAATTGTTCCCTGTGAGGGTGGGCAGGCCCTGGCACAGGGTGCCCAGAGGAGCTGTGGCTGCCCCTGGATCCCTGGAAGTGTCCAAGGCCAGGCTGGATGGTGCTTGGAGAGCCTGGTGTGTCCCTGTGGGCCAGGGGTCTCCCTGGACCCCCACAGTGGTGAGGTGAAGGAGCCCGAGATCCACCCCATGGCAGTGGAAAAACCTCGCTGTTGCCCTCTCGAGGGCTGGGGTGAGGCTGAGGAACCCTGTGGCTGCGGAAAAATGCCAGCAATTCCTGTCATTTCCCGTGGTCTGGCTGGTGGGAAGCAGGGGGAGATGCCGGCCGCATCCTCCCCCTGGAAGCTGGGGCTGCTGAGTCCCCCAGGACGCCCCATCCCAAAACCCGAAGAGCCTCGTGGCCATATTTTGCAGCTGGGGTGGGTCTGAGCAGTCCGGAAGAGCTGGGAAGCAGCACTGTCTCTTTCCCAGACCTCCTGTGATGTTAAAATCCAGGGAAAAATGAGATAAACACTCAGAAGGTGCCTGGGTGGGAGCAGAAATCAGAGCTCTGGAC
Organism: Machaerirhynchus nigripectus; assembly: GCA_013397975.1. NCBI lineage: Eukaryota > Metazoa > Chordata > Aves > Passeriformes > Dicruridae > Machaerirhynchus > Machaerirhynchus nigripectus. Next base: position 37,145 of record VZRQ01009674.1, read on the forward strand.
GGGGGTTTACCCAAGAGCTCGGTGGTGCTGAGGTGGGAGGTGTTTGTACCCCCTGCTCTCCAAGGGCAGCGAGGGCATTGTGGCCGCTGCCTCTTCCCAGAGATTCGAAGGATTTGCTGGAAAAGCTCAGCCTGCAGTGCCTGGGGCTCTGGGCAGCTCGGTTGGCCCTGCCTCAGTTTCCCCTTTTGGGAAGTGCCCCAGTCTCAGCTGGGCTGTGGGTGTGGATTTCTCCATCTCCCAGCGAGGGAAGCTGGGCTGGAGGCTCTGCCCGAGTTTTTGGCTCCATATGGCCCCCAAATATGGGGCAGTAAGAGGGGACATCGTCCCCTGATTAACCCTTCCCCTGGGAAGGTTTGGGGCTGTGGTGATGATCCAGCTCCTTCCTCTGCACCAGAGCCCCTTGTCCCGAGTGCTTTGGCTCCTGACTGGCTCTGGGAATCCTCTCCTGGCAGCAGTGTCCATATTCCCGGAGCGCAGGGGGGAATAATCGAGTCCCTGTGGAGTTCCACCCACCCTCCCGGGCTGGCTTGGTGGGAAGTGTGGCCTTTTCCCTGCTCCTTCCTGCTGGGTGATCCCGGAGTGTCCTCTGCTGGGCACAGGGTGCAGCCCCGGCCCTGCACGTCCTTCCTCCGAGGGAAAATAAAGAGCAGGATAAAGCAGTGAGGAGAGCAAGAGGAAGAGGAACATACCTGGTTTCTGCTGTTGTTTTCCTTTGGCTGTGTTAAAAATATTCCTGAAACAGAGTCGTGGGATGGGCATTTTGTTCCTTCCTTCCTTTCGGTTCTACTTCCCCTGCACGAGGGGGTTGGAGCTGCAATTGGGGGATTTTTATATATATTTTTTTTTTTTCCTTATTTGTGCTGCTCTGATCTGAAAGCAAAGAGTTTTCCCCTTGCCCACGCAGAGAAAGTCACGGGGTTGATGCAGAGCCAGTTTGCGGCAGGGCACTCAGAGAACTTCTCCTCAAGGACATTTTAAAGTGGGATTTTTTTGGCGTTGGACACTGCTGGGAGCCAGGGATGCTCAGAGAGGACTGTGACAGCACCGAGAGGTCTGGCAGGGTCTCCTTCGCAGCTGCTCTGCTGTCACCAGAACCACGGGGACACAGCCAGAGCTGTCACCTCGGGAACGCGCGGAGCTGCTTGTTCAGAGCAGGGCAGCCCTCACACACCATGGGAGGGGTCTGCACGCCCCAAAGAAAGGTTTCCTTCTGTTTGGGGTGGGCAGGAGCAGGGGCAGGAAAGTGCTGGAGGTTTGGGCACTGCAGTGGGGACAGGCCGAGGGGCAGAGACTGCCTTGAACATCACAGCTTCCTCTGAAATTCCTGCTTTTCCCAAACAGCCAGAGGAAAGGGCAGCAGCAGGGGCTCAGCAGGACGCCTGTGCTGCTCTGAGGTACTGGGGCACCCCAGTTCTGAGCCCGGAATATTCACTGGGAGCTGTGGCAACCTCAGGATGTCACCTCTCAGCAAGGACCAAGTCACTAGGCAGCAGGGCAGGAATGCTGAGAAGGGGGTTTGTGAACCAAGGTGGCTTTTACACCGTGGGGGATTCAATCTGTCCCTTCTCCAGCTCTTTTTCCATGAAAAAAAACAAGCATTCCCCCCCCATATCTCTCAGGACAGACAACAAAGGAGCCTTTATTTTTAGTATTTGGGGTTTATTTATAGGCCTGGCGTTTGGGGTCTTTCCCTGAGCATCACTTAAAAAGAGCAAATCAGCTGGGGTTTATCAGCAATGCTTACAAGGATCTCCTCACCAGCAGGTGAGCTCCATCTGCCTGAATTTGGGGGGGAATCTGGGGGGAAACATCAGTGGTTTCCCAGCAGCTTCCCTGCCAAAATCCTCGGTTTTGCTCAGGGTCTTGTAAACGCACACGGAGATGTGCCTCGAGCCTGGTTTGCGTGACAGGAACAGGGAGTGTCCCAACGTTTGCCTCTCCTACAGCAGCAGCCACACGGAGATTTCCAACAGAAATCTGACCAGATGGTTCTCCTAAAGTCACCCAAAGTCCCTATGCACCTCAGCTGCACGCAGAGGTTGAAAGAAAAAGTCACTGAGCGTCCTCTGCGCACCGAGAGGTGGAAGCCAGGAGCCTTGGATGTCACGCTCAGACCTTCCCAGGTGACTGCAGCACTCCCGCCCAAGGCATTTTTGTCAACAACCCATTCTTAATTAAAAGGCCGAAATTAGATCAAGTGGGAGAACCCTTCCCGTGGTGCTATCTCAAAAGGATCCCCTGCCGTCCCTCGACGGGAAAATCGCGGCGGTTTTTATTCATCGCGGTCGAACCGGAGCCGTTCTCTGACCCTGCCAGAGAACCTCACGGCAGCTTTGCCACCTACCGCTGGTTCCAGGTGCTAGTGGGACTTGGCTTTGGCCGCCTTCCTCGTCCTGCCCTTCTTGCAGAAGCACCTGCGGCAGCAGCAGAGGCAGCACTTGAAGGAGATGAAGAGGGCGAGGAGCGCGGCGGCCGCCAGGAAGGCGATGACGTCCAGCGAGTGGTACTGCACCCAGTTGAGGTCGTGGGCGGCGGGGCGCAGGTGAGGGGCCCCCTTGTGCCTCATCACAAACTCCACCCAGTGCACGGCCAGGTCCAGGGGGTGGATGGGCCTGTCCAGGTGCAGGTCGGAGAGGCGCTGGATGTTCTCTTTGTACCTGCCGGGAGAAGGGGTTGGTGGGGCTCAGGCGTGGAACCAGTCACAGGGTGGGGCGGGGTGGAAGGGCCTTAAAGCTCGTCCCTCGTGGGCAGGGATACCTTCCACGGGACCAGGTTGCTCCCAAACCCCACCCAGGACGCTTCCAGCAGCTCCACTGGGCTCCTGTGCTACTGAGTCCCTTGAGAAGGACAACAGGCCCAGGAAGTGCTGTTTCCAGTGACCAAAAAAAAAGAGGGAAAGCTTCATTTGAGCTCTCAGCAAAACCTCTGGGGCCAAGGTCTCTGGCTGAAATGGGAGGCTGGGGTAGAAAGGCTGGCCAGCTTTTGCATCAGCATTATTACTGTTGTTGTTAGTGGTAGTCATGGTAGCATTACTGCTATTATTGCTATTGTTGCCATAAAAAATGGGTTAGGAAACAGTGTCAGCAAGCTGCTGTTTCTCAGGAATGTGATGGAGTTTCTTAGTCCTTGGCATCCTGGAACAGGAGCAGGGGAAGAGCTCTTGGGTCTGAAAGAAATCTGAAAATTTAGGAGTTAAGCTCCTAAAGGAAGAGCTCTTGGGTCTGAAAGGAATCTCTGTGCTGCCTTTAAACCCCTCGGGGTTGCTGACTGCAGGGCTGTGATCTCCCAGTGCATCCCTGCACGTTCCTCCTGCTCCGTGCTGGGACTGCCCAGCCTTGCTGAGCCAGGCAGCAGCTCCCTGTGCTCACAGAATTCCTTCTGTGCACTGAGGGGAGGGAAAAAAATGCCTGAGAAAACTCACCTGCGAGATAAATGAGCGATAAATACGTTTGATAAAGCCTTTTCAGGCTCCCCACTGACCTGTGCCACCACAGGTTTGGGAACAAAAGCTGTTTGTGGCAAAGCCCTCTCTTGTCGCTGCCTTGGCTTCAAGGAGGTGACACATTTGGTTGGCAATTTGATTTTTTTCATTGCATTCACAGCCCATCTCCCCTGATCCCTGCATCCTCCCCTCACAGCCACTTCCTGTCCCCCTAAAGGGGACAGCCTGAAGTTAAACCCAGGGCGAGCATCGGCTCCTCCATGGAAGAAGCTGCTATCAAATCCCTAATTTTGGTAAAAGAAGCCGTTTGGGAACAGAAAAAACACCGTGCTGAGCTGGAAGTGAACGTGCTGGGGCTACCCAGCGAGGAGGAGGAGGGGGAGGAGGAAGGCTGTGCCTCTGGTACTGACTTTTTGTCGTTGATCACCGCTTTCAGGGCGGCGGAGATGTCGTCGGAAGTCATCTCCAGGATGTTGAGGGTCAGCCCTGCTCCCCGGGACTCCACCCGCTTGGCGTTGTCCATCTGGTCGCCGAACAGAGGCATCAGCACCATGGGCACCGCGTTGCAAATGCCCTCATAAACGCCATGGGAGCCTCCGTGGGTGATGAAGGCACGAGTCTTGGGGTGGGCTGTGGAGGGAAGCACAGGCTTGCTCAGCTCCTGGAATTACTGACTCCCAGCGACACATCCCTGGGGGGAAAAACCAGCGCAAAAAAGGGCCGTGGTTGGGGCAAGTCGAGGGTTTGGGGCTGTTGGGAGCACGGCCAGGCTCAGGGATTGGAAGGTTGTAGACCTCTGTAGTGGTTTTGGGGTAATCCTCCAAGGCTTCTCCGACTTCGGGATTAAACCAGAGCCAGGAGAGCTTAAAGAGGATGTTAGCACTGATTGCTTTTTTACCATCTCCTCCACGGTAGTGAAGGTCTCGCAGAGCTGGACCTGTTGTGTTACCAACAAATGCTCTCCTGGCAACAGCACTAACGATTCCACCACTTTAAAAGCCCAAAGAGCCGTCTGGAAGCACTCACTTGAGGACCATGAAGTTTCTTTTCGGTCCAGAAGACAGGACAGAAACACAGCTGGGTGCTGAGACCGCTTAGCCAGAGATAAAGACTCCCATTTCTGACCGGTACTGAAGTGTTGCAAAACCTTTCCAAGCAGAGTTGTTTCACAACTCAGTGATTCCCAGCTAAGCTCCTAAAGGACAAGCCCCAGCCCCAAAAAGCAGGCAAAGGCTGCACGGCAGGTTCATGACCCACAGTTGATGGGTCGGGGGGTGCTAGCTCACACCCGACCCACAGATGATGATGCCCTTGGGGCCTCCCAAGAGCAGCCCTGGAGGACCAGCAGCACCCTGGTGCCAGCCCAGGCGTGCCAGACCTACCCAGGAGGTCGTTCTGAGGCAGCCACTTGACGAGCTTCACGTTCTTGGGCAGGTTGGGTGGGGCCTTGCCCGTGTATCGCCACAGGACCTGGCAAGGGGAGCAAAGCCCACGTCAGAGCCCAGCAGGAGAATGGAGGGAGGACCTGAGAGCAGCGTGGAGCTGCTCTGCTGGAAGGGGAAGAGGGGAGTGGTACCGTCTGAGGGACTGTTCCCAAGGCCTCCGCGATTTCCATGGCTTTCTTCATGGGAATCTCGGAGACCATGGAGCCCAGCGAGAAGACGACGACGCCGTGCTCTCCAGAGGCGTTCACCATGGCTTCAAACTCCTGCCAAAGGAAAGCAAGCCTTTAGTCAAAGTCCCGTCTCTCGTCTTCCGGAGGCTGGGATTGCTGCCGCGTTCCCACAAAACCCCCTGGAGAGGCAACAGAAGGAGCAGTGAGCGCCAACAGAACGAGGATCAGGAAAACTGAGTTGTTACTGAGAGGTTTGCCTCCAAAGCAGCACAGCCAGCGGGTGCAGGGAGGGGATTCTCCCCTGGAACCCTGCATCCAGATCCGGGGTCATCAACGTGAGAAGGACATGGAGCTGTTGGAGCAAGTCCAGAGGAGAACCATGGAGTTGATAAGGAGACAGGAGCACCACCCCTGGGGACATGCTGGGACATGGAGGGACAGGCTGGGACATTGAGGCTGTTCAGCCTGGAGCAGGGAAGGTTCTGTGGAGACCTCAGAGCCCCTTTCCAGCGCCTGAGGAGGCCCAGAAGGAAGCTGGAGAAGGACTCTTCATGAGGAACTGGAGTGATGGAACAGGGAGTAATGGGTTCAAACTAAAAGAGGGGAAATTTGTATTAGNCATGGAGTTGATAAGGAGACAGGAGCACCACCCCTGGGGACATGCTGGGACACGGAGGGACAGGCTGGGACATTGAGGCTGTTCAGCCTGGAGCAGGGAAGGTTCTGTGGAGACCTCAGAGCCCCTTTCCAGCGCCTGAGGAGGCCCAGAAGGAAGCTGGAGAAGGACTTCTCATGAGGAACTGGAGTGATGGGACAGGGAGTAATGGGTTCAAACTAAAAGAGGGGAAATTTGTATTAGATATTAGGAAGGAATTCTTCCCTGTGAGGGTGGGCAGGCCCTGCCACAGGGTGCCCAGAGAAGCTGTGGCTGCCCCTGGATCCATGGAAGTGTTCAAGGCCAGGCTGGAGCAGCCTGGGATAGTGGAAGCTGTCCCTGCCCATGGCAGGGGGTGGCACTGGATAGGCTTTAAGATCCCTTCCAACCCAACCCGTTCTATGATCCTACAGAAAAATGAATCCTGGGGAAATAAAAATGGGCACATTTAACCCAAATCTGGATTTAGAGCTTGTTTTCTTTTTTTTTTCCCCCTCGATGTTCTTCTTTTCAGGCCACACAGCCACAAGAGAGAATTAAAATCTTGGAAAGGGGTTCTGACAGCAGGTAACTCACATTTCTAATATCTGGATTTACTGTATCTGCTTCGGGTGTGATAACACTGAACTGCTGCCAGCTTTGTCTCTATTTTGTTTGAGTGATTTAAATAATAGAAGGAGATCTAGCACTGGAATCCAGGAACAAAAGGATTCCAATGAAGCAGAAAAAACAGCCCAAGGCTGGAGCAAAAATTCTTTGAAACAGAAAAATGTTTGGTCGAGCCAAGGAAGGAAAGGCAAAAGTGGAGGAAATTGTTGTAGGCATCAGGAGTTAAATAAGTGGAATACAGTGAACTAAATGTCCCTGTAAGTCTGGCAATTGCCATGTTATCTCTGGGATCTGAGGGGATAACCAGAGAGCCATGGAATGCTTTGGGTTGGAAGGGACTTTAAAGATCCTCTCATTCCAACCCCCTGCCATGGGCAGGGACAACAGAGAGCGACTCTGTCAGTTTATGCTTTTTTCCATATTTTTGTGGCTGTCTAGGGGCATATTTAATCCTGTTTATATTCTGTGGGACATCATTTTACTTTGTTCTTCAGATGTTTTCGAGTTCCAAGGCCCGACTTTGTGCTCAGAAATTCTCCTCCTATGGGGAAGCTTTTTGCAGCCCTGCTTTGGGGATATGCAGGTTAGTTTAGCAGTGGTTTTAATCAGCACCTGCTCATACCTTTAGGAAATATCTGCAGAGGACGCTCAGGGAGAGAGAAGAGAAGGGAAGAGAATTTGGGAGACTTCTTAACGGAAAGAGGGATATATCCCATACTGAGGAAGTCTGGCACAGCTGAAGCAAAATACAGTCACAGTGCAGAGTGTTTTACACGAAACTGGGAGAAGTGCTGCTTGAGTGGTGGTGGGGATTTCCTGCCTGAACTGTCTGAAGTCCATGGAACCTTCTAAGCTGGAAGGGACCCACAAGGATCATGGAATCCAAGCCCTGGCCCTGCACAGACACCCCACCAACCCCACCCTGGGCATCCCTGGGAGCGCTGCCCAAACGCTCCTGGAGCTCTGGCAGCCTCGGGGCCATGCCCATTCCCTGGGGAGCCTGGGCAGTGCCCAGCACCCTCTGGGGGAAGAGCCTTTCCCTGATCTCCAACCTAACCCTGCCCTGGCACAGCTCCAGCCGTTCCCTGGGTGCTGTCCCTGGCCACAAAGAGCAGAGATCGGAGCTGTCCCTCCACCGCCCCTCTTAAGAGAGCTGTAGACAGGAAGAAAGAAACGGGAATGGAAACAAACAGGAAAAACTGGGAAAGGAAAAAAAAAAATCCCCTTTTCTTTTTCAGGTTTGTCTGGGAATGCAGAAGTGCCTCACAAGGTAACTTTTCCCTCACTGCTCAAGGTAGGGATGCAGAGGAGCAAAACGCCTTCCCAGCCACTTTTCACCTGGTGTTATTTATTCCAGCCTGGGAGCTCCATCTCCTGGAGACAGCTCACAGCGCACCCGCAGCTAAACTCGGGATAAAAAACGGGAACTAACCTGGGATAATTTGTTTCCCCGAGTGCAGCCTATGCCTCCGACCAAGACCATGTTGGGCATGAGGGGCCTGGGGTACTCAAAGACAAAGTCGTATTTCATGAGCCAAACCGCGGCGTGGCCGAACAGCTCGGGCACGGTCGCCTCCCGCCGCAGGAATTCCCGGATCAAGGGATCGTAGGGGGAATAAAGGACAGAGCAGGCCAGGGAGCTGCCCAGGGTGGCCAGGAGGTTGGCCAGGCGCCGCAGGAAGGACATGCGGTCCGTGGAGCGCGTGAAGAAGCGCGGGACGTAGGAAGGAGGGCTGGGACACTGCGTGGCCTGGAATTCCAGGCTGCACGGCAGCCCCCGCAGGAAGTACACGGAGGGCAGGGACAGGTGTTCCGCCAGGATCTGCCCGCATGGGAAGAAGGGATCCATGAAGACGGCGTCAAATTTGCTTCCCTCGAGGTATCGGATCAGCTCTTGGTCGGACAGGAGACGTTTGCAGGAATCCAGGAACATGCTTGTAAAATTGGCTATTTTGGAGAGTTTTTCCAAGAAGGGCTGAGGTGTGAAACTCCGGTGGCCCATCTGCTTGAACTCTGCCTCCACGAACTCCCTGGTGTAGGACACGGGGTAGGTTTTCAAGGTGTAAAGAGGGGATGAGCGGATCCGCAAATTTATCTCCGGCGCAACCACCACAATTTCGTGTCCCTTGTCCCTCAGCTTCTCCACGACCGGGCGCATGCTGAGCCAGTGGCTGCCATCGATGGGTATGACCAAGAGCTTCCCACCCTCACAAGAGGTCCACAGCAGCAGGGAAAACACCACCCAAGAGGCAGGAGAAAGAAATCCTGGCTTTGGAGAGACCATTTCCCTGGTGCCGCCAGCGAAGGTTTAAACGGCGGCGAATCCGCAGCCGGGGACGAGGACTGAATCGCGGGGTGCTTCCCACTGGAATTTTAACTAAGGTGGGTGTTTAATTTTTAACAGGCAGAAATTTGGGTAATTTTTAACTGCGGGTAAATATTGGGTGTATCATCTGTGCGCAGGGAAGGCTCTCAGTGAGTGGGTGCTGCGAGGTGAAGTTGAATGTTTGGACTGACCCAGGAGGGAGGAGTGACCAACAGCCCCTGGGGCCGAGAGGCTGAATGAGAGCCATGAATGGGACTGACCCAGCAATCACTACATCATTAACATCCAGTTAATGCTCAACCCCCTGCCTTGAGTCCACCGCACTGATTGGACACGGAACTCGGCACAAATCTGACCTTTGGATTGCTTTGTGCCCCTGGAGTGTGACCAAGAAGCAAAGATTGACACAAGTTTGATATAGACTGGGTTGTAACGGTTTATCTCTGGGTTTGTTGCTCTACCACAGCAGTTATCCAAGTGAAAGCCCTGAGTTTACAGTAGTAAATGTGTTGTAAGCTTACAAAAATTCCTGCTGCTCCACACCACAGTGGCCTGAAAGCAGAACAAGCCAGGGACATCTGCACTATTTGCACAGCTCGAGGGAGATCTGACCAGGGAAGAGCAGTTACAGTCCTGAAGGCTTCCTTTCCCAGCCATCCTCTTATCTGCTGTCTTGCACTGCTGCTTGCACAAACCCAGAGGCAACAGAGCTCCCTCTGCCGTCTTTGCACAGCCCTGGTTTTGGGGTGTTCCCACACATGGCATCGTGGAATGTCCTCAGTTGGAATATCCTAACCCTCATGGATCATGGAGTCCAACCCCTGGCCCTGCATAGGACATCCCAACAATCCCACCCTGGGCATCCCTGGGAGCATTGTCCAAATGCTCCTGGAGCCCTGGCAGCCTCAGGGCCGTGACCATTCCCTGTTCAGTGCCCACCACCCTCTGGGGGGAGATCCTTTTCCTAAAATCCAGCCTAATCCTCCCTGATGTTCTGTGCTTCCCCCAGCTTCGTGTTCTGTGGCACAGCAGAAGTGCCTGGGTATATCCACAGAGTTAATTCCACATTTCCAATTTTTGTCCAGTCAAGTCTCCTGCTATGTTGGAGTCCAAGGCATGCCTCTGACAGCCCTGGCAGGTCAGGGAGCCCCGGAGCCCCAGCAAGGGGGTCCCAGACCCTGGCCAGAAGCCAAGAATGAAGGAGTTTTCGATCTTAATCCATGGGAAAAATTACCAACACTGCGAGAAACATTGCAGAGCACGAGAGTTTAAAAATAAGTAGTGGTTTAGTGTGTTGCAAGGTAAAAAGGGTGATTTTAGGACTTTTAGAGTAAAGATAAAGCACTTAAGATGGAGGATTTTGGGCGTTACCCTGTTCTTCTTCTTCTTCTTCTTCTCCTCCTCCATCTTCTCTGGTGATGGTGGCACAAAATGATTGGTAGAATGAAAAAGAGGTAGAAATTACGTGTCTAGAATAGGTGCAAACTAATTGGTATAAAATGGTAAATAATAAATACGTTGTGAAGAATGGTTGGATCATGGAAAGGGTACAAAAGGGACAGGACAGCCCAGGACTGGGCAGTTCCCGCTCGGACACGGCTGGCATCAGACTTGTGGCCAGAGCTGAGAGCCAGCTAGAGATAAGAAGAAATAAACAACTTGAAACAACATCTGCAGGCGTTTTCTCATCTGTTCGGGCTCGAAGGTAAAGCTTCACAGAGGCTAAAAAAGATAACGGACTTGTGTGGAGTCACAACTCCCACACTATTAACTGGCATTCCACGTCCCTTAGGAATGTTAAATCCCGTGACCTAGAATTATTTTGTCATTTACCTGGACATAGAGCACGCCACGAGTGACGGTGACAACTCGACCTAAGCTCTCCTGCAGAGAAACCCTTCAGCAAGCCTTGTGATCATCTCTCAAAGCCTAGGATTCCCATTCCATCCTGGGATTCGATCACCCTCAAGCACAAATACCACTATGGGAAGCACTGAAGAAAAGCACATCTTGAACAAGCACCACCACCACCACCACCACCCTCAGGGTGAGCAACAACAGACCTTTGAGAGTGGCTTCTTTTGCAGACAGTTGATGCCCCCAACGTAGACCATGTTGGGCATGATGGGGCGCGGATACTCAAAAACGAAGTCGTATCTCATCAGCCAAACCGATGCTCGGCTGAACAGCTCCTGGATTGTTACATCCCTCTGCAGGAACTCGGAGGCCAAGCTCTCGTAGTTCAGATAGAACAGGTGGCAAAGCAAAGGCTCTGAGAGCCCGATCAGGAAGTTCTTCACGCGCTCCGGGAACGTCATGTGGTCGGAACTGGACGAGAAAGTCCTGGGCACGTAGGACACAGGGCTGGGACACTGCGCGGCTTTGTAGTCTAAGGTACACGGAAGGCCACGCATGAAGTACACGGAGGGGAGGGAGAGGTACTCAGCCAGAATTGGCCCACAGGGCAGCACAGGGTCCACCATGATGGCATCGAATTTGCTGTCCTGGAGGTACCTCATGAGTTCTCTGTTGTACAAGAGATGCCGACAAGTGGAAGAGAACAGGTCGGTCAGCTTTGAGATGTTGCTGATTAAAACTGAGAGCGTTAACTCAAAGCTCTTTTCCCCCAGCTCCTGGTAGTATCGATCCACAAACTCCTGGGTGTAAGGCACCGAGTATGTTTTGATGGTGAAGGACTGGGAGCTTTTCAAGAGCAAGGCGGCATCGGGAACCACGGCCACGATTTCGTGCCCCTTCTCCCGGAGTTTCTCCAGGACCATGCGCATGCTCAGCCAGTGACTTCCATCCTGAGGCACCACCAAGAGCTTCCCACCCTCTGCCAGGCTCCAGAAAGCAAGGAAAAGCACAAGCCCAGCATGCACCCGGTGCCTCCACATGACTCTCATGGGGCAGGAAGAGAAAGGAGCTGTTCCTCCTTACTTTATTCAGCAGCGTATGAAGCAAAACCTCCTTGTACCTCACTTATATCATGCTGGACTTCAATGTTTATCTCTACAAAATGTTTACTGAGACAGGTTATTGGAGTTCGAAGACCACGTTGCTGATAAAAGACTTGATTAAAGTGCTATCAAGGCACCTAAAGAAGCTTTTTCATGCATTTAAGTTATCTCGAATGATTCAGAACAATTAGCAGAGGTAGCAGTTGTTTGTGGAAGGGTTTTGCTGTGTCAGGGTTGCTTCAAGTGACTCACTGTGCACTTGATTGTCCCGGGCAAGATTCAAGTCAGGAATCAAATCTATGGCCACTGAACTTCTCCACGGAGCTTATACTACAAGAGTTGTGTTGCACTCTTGACATGGAAGACCTAAACCTCCAACCTTTGCTCAGGAAGGTGCCTGGAGTTCACAGAGAATGTTCTCCATGGCAAGCAGGAGCTGGCACGCAGAGCAGCGGAGTCACCAAAGTTCAGGTAACACATTAACCAACCACCTTTCACCTTTTTAGCAAAACAGTGATACAGCAGAAAACACAGATTGTGCTCAAGAGGGGCCATCAGAGTTCGCAGGTGGGTGGCTCGAGGCCAAACATCTTTTTGAAAAGCAAAGACGCAGCAGAATATGTGGTTCTTGCTCAAGAGGGGCCATGGGAGTTCAGGGGTGAGAGGCTACAGGACAAATGGGTTTCAAAGTTCTTCATAACAGTCCCTTTCCCAAAGTTCAGAAGGCTTGGCTGTGGTATGAGCCAAGAGAAGTCCACACTCATCTCCTGTGCTCACCAGAAGAAGGGGAGAACAGTTTCTGAGGTGCTTCTGCCAATGCTATGAGACTTTTAAGACAAAACCCCACCAAACCCACATTAGGAGTCCTGATCTTGACCACAGGCTACAGCTACTCGATCACAGAATCAAAGGACACTGAGGCTGGAAAATCCCTCCAAGACCATCAAGTCCAACTTGGGACCAATCCCCGCCTTGTCACTCAGCCCAGAGCACTGAGTGCCATGTCCATGTTCTTTGGACGTCTCCAGGCATGGGGACTCCAAACTGCCCTGGGCAGCCCCTTTTAAGGCCTGACCACCCTTTCTGTGAGGAAATTCCTCCTGATGACTGAGCCAAGCTCCTTTGGGTAGCAGTAAATAAATCAGGGCAACAAACAGCAGTTTGAGAGACCCGGACTGAAAATTTGGAAAAAGCCTTTTTATCCCTGAAGTTCTGCAGGTTTGCCTGTCTAACACGGTTGATCTGATGTGGAAGACAGTCCAACTCCAAGGACTTCTTTTGATATCCAAATCAGGTTGATTGGAATGGCATTCAAGTGCCTGATTATCCCTGAGAAGCTGGTTGAAGCTGCAGCAAGGGATGCAACGGCAACCCAAGGTGTAGACAAGGGACTGAAACCTTCGCCTACAACAAAGTCCTTGGGTATGGAGCACATGCAAAGGCACGGGACAACTTTCAAGATAAACCCAGAAAAGCTGATATCTGCAGTTTGTGCTTAAGAGAAGGGCCTGGCCAAGCAGATTTCACCTGATATTAAGGCATATTCCACATGGATAGGGAACAGCTGGATGCCAAAAGTTTGCAAGTTTACAAAAGCAATGCGAGACATGGGAATGGGACCTGAACAAGAGCTGGCTGGAGAAGACAGATTCTTTTAGACCCCCCAACCAAGCACGCCTTAACAGAGTGAACTCTGAGCAGTTCCTCCAGGCTTGGAGGAGTTCTGTTGGAGCAGGCAGGAATGATGGGAACACTGATCCGTGAAATGGCTACCTTTGCCAAAGGCACCTGAGTGTGGTAAGTACACTCCAAGGCTAATCCTAAGCGTTATCCCAAGATTAAAACCAAGTGTGTCCTAAAAGGTTTATTTGGAGAGGAGGCTCTCCACGTGGCCTATTGAAGAAAAGGGATTCTCACAAGCCAGCAAGAAGGGCTGTAATGCTTACAGAAAATGCATTAAATAGGAAGGAATTTCGGACATCAGTGGGGAGATTTAGATTGGATATTAGGAAAAATTTCTTCACGGAAAGGGCTATCAAGCACTGGAAGGGGCTGTCCAGGGTGTTGCTGGAGTCACCATCCCTGGAAGCATTAGAAAAACGTGTGGATGTGGCACTTGGGGACACGGTTCAGTGGTGGACCTGGCAGTGCTGGCTTAATGGTTGGACCCTGATCTTAGAGGGCTTTTCCAGCCTTAACAATTCCATGATTTGATGCAGTCCCGTTCTGCAGCTGGTGAAGCAGAGCTGTGGCTGTAGCTGGCAGCGGGGTAGCACTGAAAGACCAAAAACTACAGGAGGTGGAGGGAAGGGATTCTCAGCTGCCAGGGCTGCATTTCCACATTTCTGTGGTAAAAAGATCTCAAATAGCGAGGTGAAGCAGCATTAAACAAGCCTTAAGGTGGCAGTGCACACTCAGGTAGTAAAGTCAGAGTTGCAGACACACTCTTACCCTGCATAAAGGCCTCTCAAATCTCATATTTGATACATAATCACTCCCACCTAGTTAAGTTCTGCTAACATTTCAGCCATACGTGTATCATCTGTGAGACGCCACTAAAAACCCTATAAAACAGCACTAAAGAGGTAAAAAAACACCCCTCCAGCCAAACCCCTGGGGCCAAGATCAGAAAAGTTTAAAAAAAAAAAAAGAAAATTTCAGGGAAGTTCAGCAAAAGTCCATAAAAGATGTGACACTGGATTTTGAGCGGCACACGAACACCCTCCCATGTGTTTACGAGTGCAGAAACTGAAGTCCACAGGTCCAGCCCATTCCAAAGGTGAGACAGCAGGAGAAAAGTCAAGCTTAAGTACAGAGCTGAGTGCCAAGGCTGTAAGCTGGAAACGGTACAGCAAATATCCGAGCTGAGGGAATCCATGATTATCTCTCCTTGGAAGCTTACAAATGCTGGCAGGCAGCCTGTACCTCTTATTAACCCCCTAAATCCCTTTTAAATTTTGTCTGCAAAAAAGAAAATCTGTGCCTCTTGAGAGGCTGATTTGGGGGTTTTTTTTGGGTGGGGGGGCATGGTGTGAAAAAATACTCCCCTTTGTTTTCTCTAAGCTTGCTGCGTTTCAGTGTTAGTCATAGGACAAATATGGGGAGAAACCATCAGCTCCCCTTGCACCTTTAGCTATGATTTTCCAGATTTTATAGACCTCTGTCATAATTCTTTTCATAGGTTTAGCGGTGCACTTTATTCCGTCTCTGCTTTTCTAGCCTGAGTGCCAAGTTTGAATCCTCTTAAAAACGCTCCGGTTTTACTGTGTGAGATTGGGCTTTTCCTGAAAAATCAGCCTTATCTCACCATTTCCAACAGCAAATAGCTGAAAAACCCAACAGGAACAGTTATTATTAAAAATAGAGTCTATGATGATATGCTGCAAACCACAAAATCTATTTGAACACACATTTTTAAAAAAGGCTGACATGAATCCAACGTTTATTTTAGAAGAATCAAGTAACTTACGCTTTGTTTTTTCGATGCTGGATGAAACTGTCACTAAGGAGCATCACTGGCCTGGGACATATGAGCTGGAAAAATGAGCCTCTAGCAGCATCATGAAGGCCAGCAAAGGCAAAAGCAAAGTTCTGCCTCTGGAGTGGGATAATCCCATGCCACAGGACAGGCTGCGCTACAGCAGGACTGCAGGAGATGAGCAAAAGTTGAACAACAATACGAGATTGGCAGTGGCAGGACAAGAGACAACAAACACAAGCTGCAACGTGGAAAATTTGGACTGAATACAGGAATTAATAAGATATAATAAGGTGTGTTTGCTATAGGAGATACTCAAAATTTGGCAGGACAGAGAAAGGAACAACCTGACCTGGACATGTTCTGACGGGAGGTTCTCAGAGAAGCCTCTAATGAACTTCCAGAAGAAAATGTTTTATGAGTCTATGGCAATTCAAAGCATAGAGGATCCTTCATTAAGGAAAAAAAAAGGACAGAATTGTAGAGGAAATCAGCCAAGCTGGACCAGAGGATAAATGAACACATCCTCAAATGAAATTGTCTCACACCCCACCAACAGCCTTGAGGGACGAAGCTCTGAGGAACCCACTCCAATCCACAGCTGGCTTGGAGCAGAGGAACGGGACCAACATGCAGTCTCCCAAAGCTAATGCCATATACAACACTTCCTCCACCTTTACACTCTGATAATCCTTCATGGATACCAGAACCAGCACCTCTGTGCAAAGCAAGAGCAGCTTGAAATCCACCTTCCTAAAAAAATCTGTGTTTCAGCTTCCCAGAGGATTTCACAGCCTGCAAGAACAACAAGACAAAACAGAGCGTGACCCACCTGATCCAGCTTCTTGTAAGCACAATTCACTCCACTAATCAAAACCATGTTGGGCATCAAGGGTTTTGGGAAGTGCAAGACAAAGTCCAGCTTCAAGAGCCAAATGGAACCCTGGCGGAGGAGATCCAGCACGGTCACCTCCCGCTTGAGGAATTCCGAAGCCAGTTCTGCATAGGGTTGGAAGACAACATCGCAGAGGAAAAGGTTTGGGATGTCATAGAGCAGGTTCTTCACACGCTGGAGGAAGGTCATGCGGTCTGTGAGGTCTGTAAATAACCTGGGGACATAGGAAGGGGGGTTGGGGCACTGGGTGGCCGGATATTCCAAACCGCATGGCATTTGCTGCAGGAAATACAAGGATGGCAGGGAAAGGTGCTCTGCCACTATCTGCCCACAGGGGAGAATAGGATCTGTGAGGACAGCATCAAACTTGCTCTCCTCAAGGTATCTGATGAGCTCCTTGTTGTGGAGTAAGTGGGTGCACGTGGCCAGGAACAGAGCAGAGGTTTTCTTTGCCTGTTGATAAAGTCTAATAACTCTTTCCAGAAAAGATCCTTCTTGAAAGAAATTCTTTGCTGATCCTTTGAAAACTTCATCCATCTCTTCCTGCGTGAAAGG
>VZRQ01009681.1:0-20351 GCA_013397975.1 Machaerirhynchus nigripectus
GCCCCCGCCGTCGCCAGAGGAGCCCGCCACGTCTGCCAAGGGCCTCTTTGTAACCTGCTATAGAAAATGGAGGTATTCTGCATGACAAAGCCCAATTAAGCTCGCTATTCAGGACTTCTGCAGCTGGTAGCCCATTGGGAGAGTGGGAGGAAACGCGAATATATTCATTATGCGAAGGGGCGGTGAAAAGTACCAACAACCGCCGGTCTGGGTTGGGTGTTGGGTATGTTTGTTTGGTGTTTTATGTGTCATTCTCGTTATCTATATATGTAATTTGCTGGAAGGGGTGGGAGGAGGAGGAGGAGGGTGATGATGGTGATGAGGAGGAGGGCGGCAGCCTGGGGGTGGCCATTGTGTGGTGACCCAGGGCTGGGGCCTCCTCCCGGGCCGGAGCTGTGGGCGCAGCGGGACCGGGTCAGGGGCACCGGCATCTTCAGGGGTGTCATGTTTGTCCCGCTGCCACAGATCAATTAGGCTTATCCTCGCCCCCTCTAACACACTCTTACTGCCTAGCTTGAGGTTCCTAATTATTGTTTTTCTCTCATCTTTCCAGCCGCAGGAGCCTTCTCCATACCCCACGTTACCATGGCCACCCACTTCTCCAAGGATCAGGAGGAGAGAGTGCGTAGGAAATGGGTTACATGGGATGTTGTCTGTGCAAAGAGGCCTTCCCCTCCTGACAGCCGTGACAGCACGGCACTGGCTGCATCCTGCAGCTTTTGGGAGCGAAGTGGCTGCCGGTGCTGAATTCCATGTGCTGTTTGTGTGTAATGTCAGTGGGGCAGACGCTGTGCAGCAGCACAGAGCTCACCTGCCTGCCTCAGCACCTCGGGACTGGTGCTGCTAGAGGGGTTTCACTAATCCAGCTGTGCTCTCTGTCACATAATTACCCTTTTAAGCTTTGATTTTGTAAGATTACCTGCTGAGCTGGCACATGATACTCATAAATGAGCTTGTTGAGAAGATGTAGTGGGTTTGTAATTCTGTGTATGGAGTGTGTAATTCTCTCTATTGGGTTTGTAATTCTCCGCAGTGGGTTTGTAATTCTCCATGTTGGGTTTGTAATTCTCCATATTGGGTTTGCCATTCTATGAATTTGGTTTGTAATGCTGTGAATTTGGTTTGTAATTCTGCCTATGGGGTTTGTAATTCCACGTGTGGGGTTTGTAATTCCCTCCCTTGGGTTTGTAGCCCGTGCCAGCTCAAACACTTGGCTCCCTGCACAGCAAACTCGAACCCTCTCCCTCTTGCTGCCCAATTCCCGGTCACCAGAGCCCTGTGTGCCCAGGTGTGCTCTCTCAGGAGGTTTTGTTGCCCCTGCTCTGCAGATCAGGTGTGTGAAGGGGGACCTGTTCTCGTGCCCGGGCACGGATGCCCTGGCTCACTGCATCAGCGAGGACTGCCGCATGGGCGCCGGCATCGCCGTGCTCTTCAAGAAGAAGTTTGGAGGCGTCCAGGAGCTCCTGGATCAAAGTGAGTGGTGCCTGAAGGAGCTCCTGGAGCTGCTTGGGGTTATGGAGTGTGGCTGTTCTAAAAACACCTTGATTTTTGTGCTTTAGAGAAGAAGACTGGGGAGGTGGCGGTTCTGCAGAGGGACGAGCGGTACATTTACTACCTGGTAAGGGCTGGGGTGGCACTGGGACACCTCCCTGGAGCTAAACTATCAGATATAAGGAGGCTGTGGGGGTTTTGGTCATGTTGGTGGAATCATGGAATGGTTTGGGTGGGAAGGGAACTTAAAGCTCATCCCGGGCAGGGACACCTTCCACTATCCCAGGCTGCTCCAAGCCCCGTCCAGCCTGGCCTTGGACACTTCCAGGGATGGGGAAGCCACGGCTGCTCTGGGCACCCTGTGCCAGGGCGTCCCCACCCTCCCAGGGAACAATTCCTTCCCAGTATTCCATCTAACCCTGCTGTCTGGCAGTGGGAAGCCATTCCTGTTGTCCTGTCACTCCAGGCCCGTGTGAATAGTCTGTGTCTTGTTGGCTCCCTTGGGGCACTGGAAGGGAGTTCCTGGAATGTTCCTCTCAGTAAGAGCTGTGAGATGTGTCCTCAGACATTGCTGGTGAGGAGCAGCCAGGCTGTTCTGTGCACCTGCATTTCACCTTTACATGGACAGAGCTGGCTGCTAAATTAGAGTATTTTAAGCAGTGAAATGTAGTTCTTTGCTCAAGTCTTTCCACAGAGGCAAGTCTGGGCATGGAGTTTTGGGATACCATGGAATGTGTGTTTTGTAACAGTATTTCTAGCAGGCAGCAGTTTGCAGTGGTCATGCCAGAGGCACGGCTGAGCTTTTCTGGTTTTGTGTAGATCACAAAGCAGAAGGTTTCCCACAAGCCCACCTATGAGAACATGCGGAAGAGCTTGGAAGCCATGAAAGCTCACTGCCTGAACAACGGAGTCACCGACATCTCCATGCCCAGGTGAGGGGCTCAGGAACTGGGATGCCAATGCTTGGGTGTTTAATTTCTAGAAGGATGTCTGAGGGATGATCCCCTGCTGTGAAATTAGAATTCAAGCTCTAACCAACTCCTCTGTTCAATTGGGCAAATCTAATTTGCATTTCCCGGTGCATTTCAATAATGGCAAAGCACATTTGAGTCGTTTCCTTGTTCCCCCTGTGTTCTGTGGGTTTATGGGGAGCTGAGTCAGGGCCACCTCAGCCTGCAGCTGCTCCCAGGGCTGGTTGGGCACAGCACGAGGCCCCACAGCTCTTTTGGTGCTTTATCTTGCAGGATTGGATGTGGACTCGATGGCCTGCAGTGGGAAAAGGTGTCAGCCATCCTTGAGGAAGTGTTTGAGAACACTGACATCAAGATCACAGTTTACACACTGTGAGCAGAAGAGTCAAAGAGCCCCATTTCCCCCGATTTTGGGAGCAGAACCTGTGAACTGACAAGGGGGGACCTGTGTGGGGAGCACGTTCTGCGTTCGGGGGTCACTCACTTGTGTGACAGGGGCTTCCAGCAGCCACAAGCTCCGGAGAAGTTCATCTGGGCTGTTAATTAGCAGGAGGCCGCGGCGCTGTGGAAACCCTGTCCCTGTCCCTGCAGCCACCAGGTGTCACTGGGGCTCCACGCAGTGAAACGGAGCCTCTGCCTCTTGGGGTTTGTGTTTGGGTTGGTGCTGATGAGCTGCCCCAGGCGGCCCTGGCACCCCTGCTTTGTTCTGTTTGATGTGTCCTGCCTGGCACTCGGGTCACTCTCCTGTTCTCACGGGTTTAACACTTTGATTTCTCCCTTCTGGCCACAAATTGGGTTTGCTGAGATCGTGCTCACTCAGGATCATGCTGTGATGTTAAATAAATAGTGCCCTGCTGTTGGATCGGTCCCTGTGGCTGTTCTGGGGACAGGCTGGGGTTGCAGGGAATGCTGGACGGGTGTAGATACACCTGGTGGGTGTGTTTTATACAGCAGCTCTATCATTTGTAGTCTGCACACCTCGGTTTGGTGAGGATCCAAACGGGTTGGTGTGCTCTAAAAACTCACAGGATGGAGTTCAAGGTGGGATTTCCACGTTTCTTTCTTTGCTGCGTTTGTAGTGCAGGTGTTACACAAAGCTTGGTGTCTGTCACCCCAAACAAAAGCAGATCAGTAACACCCCTGGTTCCTCAGATCCACGGAAAGCTCCTGATGTGTAAGAGCTCATTCCAGAACTGAGGAACCACCACAGACGTTTCCTCCGTGTTTGGTTTCCCACCCTCCCGCAATAACAAATCTTTTGGACTTCTCTCATTCTGAATGCCAAGAGAAGTGCCAGGTGTGTTGAATAAATATAAAAATGGGACGTAAGAGATGGGAATTTTGTAGCATGACAGGGTTCCCAACTGGATTTCCTTGGGAAGGGACGGGGTTAGTCAGTTCTGTGGGATTTTTTGCTTGTGCAAATCCTGTTTGTATCTTTAAGATCTCCCCATTCTTGCTCTCCCTGTTCCTTGCCCATATTTTGTAAACCTGTTAGGTGGGGAATTGCTGTAGCTGGGAAAAACAACCTTGGACAAAGAGAAATCTGGAGCAGTGAGCTGATCCAGAACAGGCATCGAGGCTGCTCATGGATTCAGTCCTTCCCCTTATTTGTGTCTGGGTTTTAGTCCTGGTTCCTTACTGATGGCATCCCCATGAGCTTTGTTTTACATGGAAAATGATCCTGATCTCCAACACTTGTGTGTACCCTGGAACTTCTTTTGGCATTTTGTTCTCCCTTCTCAGCTACAAAATATTCCCTGTGTGGCTGTCCCGGGATGTCCTTGAATTCAAACTTGTCAGGTTCAATTTAGGACTTCTTGCAAGTAGAGAAGAAGGAATAAACAGTGCTTTGGCTTTTGCAGTGGCTTCCCATTTTATTTCACTTTGCTTTTCCTAGGTTTGTATCCCAAACATCATTGTTTGATATCAAGTTCTTGGGCTCCATCATGATTTGGAAGAGAGCTGTTGGCCCTGAATTAAATCGCAGCTCTGACTATTGAGGAGAACAGAGGGAGAAAACTTCTTTTTCACCTTAAATCCCTTTCTTTTCCCCTTTCTAATGCATTTATCTAACCAGCAGCTTTGTTCTAAGGTCTTTTCCCATGAAATATTGCCAGAACGTGATCCCACAGCCTGCCTGTGGGTCACTGCCATCCCTTTCACCACAGCACGGGTTTGGTTGGGGCAGGGAGGGGGAGGAACAAAATACACCCAAAAAATCCCAAACACCAGAGGTCTGTGTCGTGTGTGTGTGTGTGTTTGGAGTCCCACAGGGCCTTGTCTTCCAGAGGCTGGCTCTCCATCCTGCTGGAATCAAAGCTCTGGGAAGCAGGACTGTCCCAGGTGTCCAGGTCTGTCACATCTCTTCATGGATCCTTCCTGATCCTGGGGAGGGAAAAAGAGACACCTCCTAGAGACTCCGAGCTGACTCTTCAGTACCCCAGAGAAAAGGGAATTCTGCAACAACTGGGATTTCCTTTAATGGTGTTTTTTTTAGGGTTAGACTTTGGGGTGTGAGTAAAATCCCCTTTGCTCTCCATCCCTCTCCCTGTTGTGCTGAGTATCATCCATGTGGGGAACAGGGAGGCGTTCTGGTAGCCCTGGAACGATTTTTATTCTTTATTCCCAGAGGAGAAAACCAAAAAGCACTAAATCCCTTGAGAATCTGCTGTGGGGGAGCCCCACAGCAGGAAGGGGAAAGTGACAGGAAGTGAAATCGGAACCCAAATTAAAGAGAGGAGAGTTAATGAGTGACCCCCTGGGAACCCTCACTCACCTGAGCCTCAGTGCAAGATCTCAGCCAGCTTCTCCTCGTAGTACTGGAAATTCTCCTGGATATCCTCCCAGGGCACGAAGGACTTGGCCTCCTCCCCTTCCTCCTGCTCCACAAAGTTCTTCCAGACATACTCAAAGTCTTGAGGCTTCATAATCCTCAGCTTGCAGCCGGCCTCCTTCATGCTCCTGAGGGCCGCCTGCATCTCGGGCTCCTCCCACATGAAGAGCCTGCCCACCATGATGGTGAGGCGCAGCCCCTTGTTCTTGCGCAGGGCCTCGCAGATCCTCTCGGCGCAGGTGACGCAGGGGCTGGAGGACACGTACCAGGTGACGTCGTGGCGGGCGCCCGCCTGGCACGTGGGCAGGATGGTGTTGAAAAAGGCCATCTCGGCGTGGGCGGCCGCGTGCTCGTCCTCCAGGTAGCCCCGGCACGTCACCGGCTCCTTGCCCTGCGTCTCCACCACGTAGCACAGGAAGGTTTTGTTCCTGCCCGAGCTGTACTCCACGTTCCTGAACTGGAATTTGAAGAAGATGGCCGGGAGACGTTCCCTGGGGAGAGGAGAGGAGAGAGGGGGCTCTGAGGTGGGTTTAGGCGAGGGTCATGCTGGTGGGTCACCCCTGTGTTGGACCATGGGCGAATCACTGCATCTCCCCTCATTTCTCTGTTCAAAGGTTTAGGTTGTAAAACACCCAGGATCAAATCTGACTTTGCTATGAAAATCCCTGGATTTCCTGCTGGAGTCCCTACTGATAAACTTCACCTACTCTTTTAATTTATTGTCCAGCTCTTCCCTTCTGCGACTCCAGATAAGTGAGGAGAGACCACCTTGTGATGGAACATCTCACAGGATGGCTCTGGAGACAGGGGAAGGGGATGGGATGGAAAAGAGTGGGAAAAAATGCACGTGCTTCCAAGAATAATGCTTTTCCTGCTTTGTATCCTGTGGTTCTTTGGCTAATGATTCTTTAATTAATGATTTTTTTGAAAGGCAGACATGAGACACCCACCCATTCCTGAGCGATGTCTGCGATGAGTTGTTTCACAGTAACATCAGGTTTTTAAATATATCAGAGGCACAGGGAATTTCATCCCTGATTTAACTCTGTGACAGCAAAGGGGTCACAGCACTGAGAGGTTGGCTCTGGGTTTCGATGGAACAGCTGAAGCAGCAGCAACCTGCTCCAGGATGGATTGACTCAGGATGGATTGACTGGGAGCTGGATTTAGCCAGCCCTTCCAGATGGATTTTATTGCTTATCCTGGCATGTGCCTGAGCTTAGCTGGGATGTTCACCTCGATCTCTGCTCCCAGCAATATGGAATCTGCGTTAGTTCAATTAATAATGTTCAAATCAGGAATGCAAGCAACACTCAGGCAGCTCATCCCAGTGCTTGGCAACCCTTTCTGTGAAGAAATTCCCCCTGATGTCTGACCTGAACCTCCCCTGGCACGGTTTGAGGCTGTCTCCCCTCATCTTGGTGCCTGGGACAAGAGGTCGATCCCCACCTGGCTCCAACCTCCTGTCAGGGGGTTGTGGAGAGTGAAAATGTGTGTGGAAATCATTTAAAAACTGTTCACAGGCACTGAATTCCCACATTATTCTCAATGCAAACCCGTGCTCTGACACCAGGCTGAGGTGGCACAGCTCACCTGAGGATAGGAAAGGTCAAAATTGAAACCTTCCTCTTCCAACTGCTCTTAAAAGCATCATCAAATGGCATTTTTTAGGGATTTCTAAATGCTCCAACCTAATTTATCAACGTTTTCCCTGGGCAGCTAAGTGTTAGATCACATTGAGACCAAAACAAATTGAAAATTGGAGGCAGAATCCTGGGATTGAAGTTGCTGAAACCAGGTGGGCTGGAGGAAAGAGCAGCAGCCCAGTGTGACCCTGGCACTGTCAGAGAGGAGAGAAGGAAAACTTCTAACGAGGAAATTAAAGTGTGAATTATCTAAGAGAGTGACAAGGCCCAAGGAATTATTCCTGCAAGGAGCCTCATTTACACCTGAGGAAAGTGGAAATAAATGTGTCAGGAAATGCTCCCAGATTGGGATTACAGGCATCCAGCTCTGTGCTAAGCCAAAAAAAAAAAGGGGTTAATATTCTTAAAGAGAGTAATTGGCTTCCCAGAGTTTCCTGGAAGCCAGACTCCTCCTGGAGCTATAAGCAGCGGAGTGAGAACTTGGCTGGGAGTCCTGAGATGCCCCTAATCCGAGGGCTAAAGCTGAAATGCAACATAATTGGGCTTAAGTGCTTCTTCCCTGGCTGCAGTTGTGTTTCCTCAGCACTCACATCACCGGCTTGATTGGCTGGGAATTTGAAAATCATTGGAAAAATCCACGTGGTGATCCCAAGTCAAGGCCTGGCCTGAACTCTTAGTGTCCTCCTTGAAATGAAAGTAACAAATCCCTGGGGGTTTTTGTACCTCTTTTGGGGTCCTTTAGGATTTCTGCTTCACTTCCTCACTCTCCCCTTTGCAGGGTGGAAAATCCTGTCAAATCCTGGGACACCCGTGGCATTCCAGCAAAGGATTTAATTGCAGGGTGGTGCTGAGGAAGGGTTTCAGCCATGGTTAGCCCAGGGCCTTGGGCTTAGCAGGGAAGTTTGGACATCCTGCCCAGCCCCTCAGCATTTCTAACTGCAGGTTGAATGCTCCAAGGCTGAAAAACCCCATTTCCTCATTAAAATTCATTTTAGGACATGTCTGAAGTGTTCAGAACTTTCCCCAGTGGTTTATATCCACAATTTTGATGCCTTAGCTGCATAGCTAGCAGAGGCAGAGAAAGAGCCATTTCTTTCCTTAAAAGCCACTGCTAATGATTGTTATTTCTATGATTATGTGTGGCAGAGACCAGCCCAAGAAGGCATTTTTTTCACAGCAGTCGCATTTTGAGAAGAAAATGGAGATTTTTTTCCACCCCTGGGCAGGAATGGAACCCAATTTTGTGACAGGGGTCCTGTCCTGCCTCGCTCATCCTGGTCAGAACAGGTTTCACCTGCAGAATCTTTCCTACCACAGCCTGTGGCACAGGCAGAAGGATTCCAGGGGATATTTTGGACGTCTGAGCTTTACTTTCAAGCAGCTGGAAGAACTCCTGGGTTTGGTTTATTTGCTGGGACACTCCTTTGGTGACCGATAAGGGGAATGTGAGGGGAGAAGGACTCATCCTGCTGCTCCTACAGGGAGCGTTTGGGAACAGACACTGAGGGCTTTTCCTACTTGCAGCTGTTAATTGTGGCTGGGAGTTCAGCTTCCACCGGATCCCTGTGATATCCCGCTTTTCCAAAGGCCAGGCTCCCTGCTGCCCTGCTGCCTGCAAAACTGCCTCTTGTTTTGGAGCCTTTCTGCAAGTTGGGCTTTTTGGTTTCTTTATGAAAGTCAGGTTCCAGCTGTGGCTGTGGAGCTCTTGAAAATGTGAACCTTTAGGTCTCTTGAAAAATCTGTCCCTCAGGCCCATCAAGCCAATCAGCCGTAGCAGGGGTGTTTTTCCTGATCCACAGGTGGAGAAACTCTCAGACAAGAGCCATTGATCACAGCAAGAAATCAATACCGAGCTCTCATCAAAGCCAACACCTCCATCCCCATCCCATCAGTGGGGCTGGGAGGGAACCAGCACTGCAGAAACAGAGCTGTTCCTATAGAACAAGTGGATTTCTGTGCCTGCCTCGTGGGAGTCCATCCTCCTAAAGTCAGCAAATCTTAGAACAAAATCCCACAATAAATCCAAACCATTTCAGACTCTTCAGAAACGCACCGGCAGGAGATGCTGCTTGTGTTGCCCGGCATTAAAGCTGAGGCAGAGCTCTCTGAACACCCCCAATTCTGTATTTAAATCCCAATCTCTTACCCTGTCACAATCTCAAAGGGTGGCAGGTCCTCCCTCTTCACCTTCTTCTTCTTCCCCTCGCCCTCCTCGGCGTTGTCCGGTTCCCCGTTCTGGGCGTTGCTGGGCTCCTCCTGCTTCTCTGCCATCTTCCCCGGGACACTGGGACCGAGCCGTGGCCACTGGGAGAGAGAAAGAGCAATTTCTGAGAGCTCTGGGAGCCGAAGGAGGAGGGAAAACAGAGCTGGGAGTTCCTGCCCCAGGCACAGTTGTCAGGAGCTAAATATGGAACAAAGCGGCAGCGGCAGGGGCTGGACGGGGTTGGGTGACCCAGGGCTCTCGGGTGTCACCTCCTTCCCCTGCTTTCTCCAGCTCCTTTCAGCGGTCCCTCTTGCCCCCTTTTTAATTTCAAACCAAGTGACAACTTCGCAGTGGGCGGGACGAGCCCATCATTTTCCCTGATGGAAAATCCTGGAAGCTCGAGCGTGTATTTATCCCTTGGGGTGACAGGCGGCTGGCACGGGGCACCTCCCTGCTCTCCCAGCCCTCTCCCTCCTCTGCCAGTGGATTCCATCGCTGACCTTGAAGGACCAGCTCAGCCTGGCCTGGCTCAGGCAGGAGGGGAAGGGGTCGTGGCCATTTTGCTGGAAAATCCCTGGGTTTGGTGGGTTTGGCTTCATGGATCACCTGGAGCATCCCAGCAGGAGTGGATCCTCCTGTGGTTCCTCCCACCCTGCTCATCCAGGACTCTGAGGGGGAAATGCCTCGCTGGAGCTGTAAATCCAAGCCAGAACCTTCCCCCAAATATCTGAGAGCCCAGCTGGAATTCCCAGTGGGCAGCAGTGCTGCTTCTCCCATTGTTCTGTGTTTTCCCTCCCCTTTGCCTGAGTGTTCCATAAATTCCCAGGTCACTGGGATATATCTGGGTTGGAGGGGTTTTCCCCTCTCTTTTTTTTTTTTGTTTCCTTCAGGATTATATGAAATTATCCCAGCTCCTCACTCTCAATTTCAATCACTCACAGTTCTTATCAATCCCACCTGAGCCGAGCTTAATGAACACCTGGGTGAGGTTTTCCCAGGGACCAATCCTGGCCATGCCATGGGACAAAGGAAAAGGGAAAAGTGCGGCAGTGCAGGGTTTTGGAATCAAAGCACATTGGAAATCAACCCTGCAGCACTGTGGGCTCTGCACTTAGCTCAGAACCCACCACCAGCAAACTTTGAATAAATACGGAATATTCAGCTCTATTTGACTGAGTATTCAGTCGGTTTTAGTGGAAAAACTTCCTCTTCATTTGAGGAGGACAAGAGGTATTCCATAAAAATCAAAGCAGTGGGAATACCTGCTCTGGAGCCAACTCAGCCTTTGTGATCCTGATCAAATCAGCCCTTTGGAGCCTCGCGAGGAGGCTGTGCCATCACAAAGTGAAATAAATCCACACCATCGGCCAGGTCATTTATTATCAGAGAAAATTAATAGTAAATTATCACAGATAATTAATTCTGGCTGTTCTTCCCAGCCCGCTTGCCGTCACCCTGCCTTGATGTGCTGGATATCCTTTGGAGCCTTTCCATGGATGCAGTTTTTGGGGACAGAGCACCCCTCTGATGAGTTGTTGTTTAGGTGGTGTTGTTTAGGTGACAGAGCTGGCACCCGGAGCTCTGTGGTGACAGCCCAACCAAGGATTTGACAAATTCCAAGACATCCTATCCATGGAACATATATCTTCCACGGTGCAGGATTTTATTTCTTTTTAAGCCTGAAATACTTTCCTGCAGGCCAGGGGTGGTGTTTTGCCTCCTGCGTGGTGACCACGCTCAAATTCCACCTCCCCTGTCCGATTGCTGTCACCTCTGACATTTCAGGGGCTGCTTTTGGGGTGGGAATCCTCTCCCGATGACTGACACCTCATTTCCTCCTAATCCTGATATTTTCAAGCAGCATCCCAGCCCCTCTCCAGTCCCTCTGACCCGCTCTGCTTTATTTTTGGAAGCTCTTCATGGCTGGGGTTCCAGCTCTGCTGCAGCTTTAGCCTGGCCCCTCCGAGGGCCGAGCTCTAATCTAATCTGGGGAATGTGGCACCGAGGCTCCCCCTCTCTCCAGCCTTTCCCAGCTGCTTCCCAGCTCCTTCTAGGGCAGTGCTTGGAACAGCCACGATCCTCCCCCCACTGCAGCCAAAAATATAAAAGGGCACCACGGAGCTGCTGTGTCGGAGCTGGGGGTGCCTGAGGGCTCTGGTGGCTCTTTGTGACCCCAAACGTGTCCCCAGGGGCTCACGGAGGGGCCTCCCAGCAGTGCTCGGGGGACCCCAAATCGTGCACCTGCCAGCCAGAGTTTGTACTGAGGTTCCCCTCCACCTGCCCCTGTCCCCACTGATTTAATATTTTGTCCAGTTGGCTCTGAATTTGTTCAGAAAATCCCAGGATCACTGAGGTTGGAAAATCCCTCCTGGATCATCGAGTCCGTCCTGTGCCTGATCCCCACCCTGAGCACGGAGTGCCACGTCCAGGCCTTCCTTGGACACCCCCAGGGATGGGCACTCCAAACCTCCCTGGGCAGCCCTTGCCAAGGCCTGACCTCCCTTTCCATGAGGAAATTCCTGCTGATGTCCATCCTGACCCTCCCTGGCCCAGCCTGAGGCCGTTCCCTCTCCTCCTGTCCCTGTTCCCTGGGAGCAGAGCCCGACCCCCCCAGCTGCCCCCTCCTGTCAGGGGCTTGTGCAGAGCCAGAAATTCCCCCTGATCCCCCTTTTCCCCAGGCTGAGCCCCTTTCCCAGCTCCCTCAGCCCCTCCCAGAGCGAGCCCCGCCCGGGGGAATCACAGCTCAGCCACAGGGGACACCCAGGACAGGGCCAAGGGACAGCCTGTGCTGGGAGAACCTTCCAGGCTTTGCTGGATTTATGGATATGGAGGATCCTGCATCCATCCAAGTCCCGAGCAGGTGACTTGGAGGCACCTCTGAGCACTCTGATGGCTTTTATCCCCTAACCAGGGATCTCTGCTTATCCCTGGGCCTGTGTCCCCTGCAGGACATGCGCTGTCCCTCTCCTTGCAGCAGGAATTCCCGGATTTAACCTCCTTTCCTCGTGCCCCACACCTGCCTGCCACAGGCCCGGCCAGGAAAAGGCCGCTTTTATGGCACTGCGGGGCCGGAGGAACATTCTGGGATAGATGTGAGAGTGAAATAAGAGCCTGGCCGGGTGAGTCACGGCTCAGCCGTGCTCTCCATGCCGAGGGGACAGCTGGTGGCACTAACAAAACATCTCCCCAGAGACATTGTCTGGCAGCCAGCCCCCGCCTGCTTTTTCCAGCTCTGACTACGGGACAAATAAATAAACAAATAAATAAATAAACACTGCCAGCTTCCCTTCCTCCCTCCCTCCTTCTCTTCCTTCCTTCCTTCGGGGTTCTCACCTGCCCCTCTCCCCCCGCCCCAGGAGCGCAGAGGTTTCGAGGAAGGGCTGGGAACGCTCCCGTCCCACGGGATTGAGCTGGGCAGGGCCCGGATCCTGGGGGGAGATGCTCCAGCTGGGCCGAGCCCCAGGTGAGGGATGCTCTCACCTCTGTACCTGCCTCATCTCCCAGCCAAACCCTCCCTGGCTCTCAGCCCCCAGCCTGGCACAGGAGGAGCCCTGGCAGGCGCCGCTGCCTCCCCAATTAATTCCAAGCCCAAGTGGGAGTTAATGACAGCTCCCAGCAGCGTGTGAGCTCCTGCTGCAGTTTCCTGGGAGCAGCTCCGGGGGAAAGGGAGATCCAGCCCTGCCGTAGCTGCTCCAAGCACGGGAATTTCGGTCCCGCAGCAGCCGGAGCTGGGGCAGGGGCTGGCAGGGCGGCTCTGTCACCTGCACGGAGGTGACAAAGCCTGGCTGGCACCTCCCTGGGTGCTCCAACACAGCTCCGGGCTGCTGCAGCCAGAGTGCTGGGATGGCTGGGGAATCATGGGGAAGGGAAGGGAAGGGAAGGGAAGGGAAGGGAAGGGAAGGGTAAACACAACCANAGGAGAAAGGAGAAAGGAGAAAGGAGAAAAGAGAAAGGAAAGGCAGGAGGAGGCTGGCTGTGCACAAATCCTGAGGCTGCAGCAGCCAGGGAGTGACCGCTGGGCCCGAGGGGCACCCTCAGTCGAATGGGAAATTCCTCCTCCTGGAGAGAGCAGCTGCAGCCTGCAGTGAGGGCTGTCACCAGGGAGGTGGCTCCGAGTGCCACCAGCCCTTGGGAGCCACTGGGAGCCCCTCAGGAGCTGCGGGGACCACGGCACATCCCCGGGGTGGGACACTGTGCCCATTCCAGGGGCTGATCCGGGGTTGGGGCTGGACAAACACGAGCGTGGACGGGACTTGGAGCAAGCTGGGACAGAGGGAGGGGTCCCTGCCGTGGCAGGGGGTGGGATGGGATGATCCTTAAGTTCCCTTCCATCCCAAGCCCTTCCAGGATTCCAGGATTCTGTGAAACCACGGCTGGTTCGGGGCTGGGCTGCACGGTCTGGGCAAGAAACCCTCCAGATGACTTTGAAATGTCATTTAAGTTATTTTTATGCAAGGGGGCTCAGTGTATCTGTTTAAACAGCAAATGCACCAAACGATGCTTTAAATATTAATACAAGAGGTTTTCTCGCTGAATTTAATTTTCCCAGTTGATTTCAAGCTGCTCTGGATAGCACAGGGAGGAACATTTGCTATTTTTGCTGCCTGTGAGGAGAGGCAGGAGGCAAAGAAAAGCTCCTGCTGCTCCTACAGGTGGGCTGGGAGGAGGAGAAACTGGAAGGAAAACAAGAACGAGGCAGCCGGTCCCGGCAGCTGGGAGAATGGGGAGGGCAGATGTGGGAAAAAAAATCTATTAATCTTAATTTCAGATTTCCCTTTGCCTGCAGAAAAAAAGTGGGAAGAGGAAACAGACCCAATTAATGAAAGCTGATCAAATAGGCATTCATCTATTTAATTGGAAATGTTATTGAAGAGTTGCAGGTACGAGCCAGATCGAGAACTGCCAATTTAAATGTGATTTAAATAATTCTCTCCCCTTTCCTTTAAAAGGAGATAAAGGTTCATTTAATCCCTCCTGGCCTCTCTCGATGGCCCTGCTCATCCCTGTTCCCTGAGGACAGGATGGGCAGAGCCTAAACCAGCCTTGACTCCCCCAAATCCAACGTGCAGCCAGACCCCACCTTCATTTGAGGGAGAAATAATTCACATTTGCCAGTCCTTGGCCATGGGAGGCTTTCTGGGAGACACAGGAGCTGTAAATAAGTGCAGTGGTAACACAGGAGAGAAAACCCTGAAGCGTTAAAGGATTTCTTTTTATTTCTATTTTTTTTTTTTAAAAGCAGCTTTTGATGTTTCCAGTGCTGCTGCCAGGACTTCGTGGGGCTGCTCCTGCTCCCAGCCTCAGCTGCTCCATGGCCTTTTCCTGCAGCTTTTCCTTGGGAGAGCAGAGCCCTGGGCTGCCAGCAGCCCCAGGGAAAGGTGTCCCGAGCCAGGGGGGGAAAAGAATGAATCAAAATGACAGAATCACGGGATTTGATGAGGAACCACAAATTCCAGCTGCTCTCAGCTCCTGGGGTTCGTTCCTCGGGCGTGCTGAGCCCCCGGCTCTGCCTGAGTTGGATCTGGGAATGTTCAGCACCTCCCAAAATCCAGCTGGATGTGAGTCAGGGAGGAGCCCAGAGCCAGGAATTGTCCTGCTCGGCTCGGGGCTGGGGTGGTGGGACAGAGGAGCTGCTCCCGGGGATGTCCCCAGGGGAGGGCGTCCGTGCTGTCCCCAAGGAGGGACCCTGGGCTCCCACCCTGCCCCAGGAAGGAATCCACCCGTGGAGCTTTCCCACTCCCCTTCCCTGGATCCTGTGAGCTCTTGGAAGCCTCACCCCAAACCAGTACAGCGAGAACAGCTCGGATTTATTTCTTTATTCTCCAAAAAACCAACGGCTTGTTTTATTCAAAGCAAATACAATTTATGTTACAGCCCCAACTGAGCCCTCCCACCCACTTTGGGGCACCCCCTTCCCCCAATTCCAGCCCCAATTCCAGCCAGTGCCAGGAAGAAGATCCACGTGCCCCTTCTCTTCACATTCAGTGCTTTTAGCAACTAAAAAAATCCTGTCTGGAGACACCAGAGCTCAGGTTTGTACGAAAGGCCGGGATAAGGGATGGACAAGGATGAGTCCGTGCACCCCTCGTGTCTGCTTCCATCCCATTCCTTTAAAATCCCTGTTATTTTAACCTTTCCTGATTAATAATGGAATGGAAATGCTCCAGGATGAGGCACTTGCACTGCACCTGGCAGACTTTGTTGGGGCTTGTTGCCAATTAAATAATTAATTACAGCCTTCGAGGCAGTGGGAGCAGGCTCACAAATTTGACAGATTCTTGTGTCTCTGTACTTGAAAAAAAAGAGCAAAATTAAGTGTTTTCTTCAAAGGCACTGGTGTGAGTTTTTTCAGTTCTGATGAGGAACGGCACACTGAGGTGGAGGAGAGGAATTTCCTCTTGGGAGAAGCATTTGCATGCTGCTCACCGCTGCTGTGTCCTGGAGCAGGGAGGGGAGGGAGCGGGATGCTCCCCAAACAGGGGGCAGAGCCCGATCTCCATCCACCAGCAGAACCAGACCCATCCCTGCTGGCAGGCAAAGAGCTGAAGCACAAACCGGGGGATACAGGAACACGAAGCAACGGCACAAAGAGCAAAAAGATCGAGTAATTTCTTTTAAAAAATCAAGTAATTAAAAAAAAAAAAATCAAGTAATCTCTTTTAAAAAAAAACCAAGTGATTTCTTTCTAAAAAATCAAGTAATTAAAAAAAATCAAGTAATTTCTTTTTAAAAAATCAAGTAATTAAAAAAAAACAAGTAATTTCTTTTAAAAAAATCAAGTAATTTCTTAAAAAAAATCAAGTAATTTCTTTTAAAAAAAACAAGTAATAAAAAANCAAAAAAATCAAATTATTTCTTTTTTAAAAATGAAGTAATTAAAAAAACCAAGTAATTTCTTTTAAAAAAATCAAGTAATTTAAAAAAATCAAATAATTTCTTCCAAAAAAATCAAGTGATTTCTTTTTTAAAAATCAAATAATTTATTTTTAAAAATCAAGTAATTTATTTTAAAAAATCAAGTAATTAAAAAAAAATCAGGTATGTTCTTAAAAAACGGGTGTGCAGAGGTAAAGGGCATTTTGGTTTGGTCCCAGCAGAGGAGATGGGATTTGCCACGCGTGTGCCCAAGCTCAGCTCTCGGGGGGACGGTGGCAGAGGCGAGGGCTGCCCGGGCTTCCCAGCCTGGGTTATGCCAGCTCGTTTGGCTGCTGGAATTTGACCTGGTGGCATTCGGGTCAGGGAACAGCTGTAGCCCCCAAACCCGCTGGGAAAAAATCCCGTGAGGATGCCCGGGCCCCTTAAAGGAGGGAATGGTGCAAACCTCTCAGGGAGCCACGGTGGAGCTGGGATGAGGAGGAGGAGGAGGAGGAGGAAGAGCAGGAGGCAAGTCCCAAAATGAAGCCCCGCCGGATTCTTTACACCCTTGGTTCACCTCAGCACGGTTTAGGGACACGGAACGCCTCGGTTTAGTCGCTCTTGCCCGGCTTCTGCTCGGGGTTGTCCCTCCAGATGCGGATGGTGAGGCAGGTGGCCATGGCCAGCCAGCCCACGTAGGGCAGCAGCAGCAGCGCGGCCAGCCTGTTGATGCGGTACCAGGAGCACGCGGTGCCGATGGCCAGCCCGTCCAGGAGCAGGATGTCGGTCAGGGCCTGGGGCGGAGAGAACACGGTGACTGCGGGCTCGGGAGCGCGGCACAGCCCGGCCCAGCACCGCCCGAGTGTCCCGGTACAGGTGGGGAGGTGGGACAGCGATGGGGGGGGGTGTTCGCGCTGGGGCGATCCCGAACCCCGGGACATCATCCCTGGGCTCCAATCGGCGGGGTCTGAGTGCGTCACACCGGGAGCCGAGACTAATTAATGTGCTCTTCTCTGCTCATTATCGAGTCGCGCAGATTAACACCCTGTTCGCGGCGCCTGTCCCCTCTGCTGGCGACAGAACCCGCTCGTGGTGGCGGCCGCGGCCACTGAACAAACTTCCCGTCACCTTTCACCCCCAGAGTGACAAAATCCAGGTGGAAAGGCAAATCTCCATCCGCGCCTCTGGCACCTCGGGCTCTGGCACCTGCGGCAGTGCCTGGTGGCCCAGCCCGGGTGTGGCAGTGCCCCAGCCCCGCCCTGGCCGTGCCCGATAAGCCCCCGGGAGCTGCTCCCCGCCAGGGATTCGGCAGTGCTGTTGTCACTCAGGGTGTGACCCCACAAAGGGTTTTATCTCCCGGCCCGGACCCTTAACTGGGGGGTGCAGCCCTGGCACTGCCCGGCCCCATCTCCCGCCCGGATCTCCCGCCTGGCTATCGCAGGCTGGAGGGTGCTGATACCATTGTCCAGGGGCACGAGCAGCTGGAGCTGGCCTAAAACTGCCTGTATGGTCACACAAGTCTCCTCAGCACGGCTCCAAAGCACCCCAAACCCGGCTGAGAAGCCCCATTACCAAGTTGAGGTTGCGGGCACCGAAGAACAAGGGGGGCCATGCCCAGTTCAGCGCCAGCTGAGCCCCGTAGAGCCCCAGGGGGACGATGGCCTTGCTGCTGCAGCCGCCCAGGTCGTTCCACACCAGGTAGGAGGCGTAGCTGTGAGGGAGGGACACCTGTCAGCCACCCTTAGGAGGGACAGTCTCTCCTCTAGGAGCGTTTTCCCCACCGGGGATTTGCAGGAGAGTTGTGTTTGCGCAGCAGGATCCACGTCAGGCACTGAGCTGCTCTTTGGGAGCGGGGACAGGACCCAGGGAACAGCTCAGGGGAGGTTTAGGGTGGGTGTCAGGGAAAGGTTCCTCCCCCAGAGGGTGCTGGGCACTGCCCAGGCTCCCCGAGGCTGCCAGAGCTCCAGGAGCATTTGGACAAAGCTCTCAGGCACGGGGTGGGATTTTAGGGTCTGTGTGCAGGGCCTGGAGTTGGACTGGACAATCCTTGAGGATCCAGCTCGGGCTATTCCCTGATTCCATTCTATGATTCCACGTCCCTCGCTCCTCCCAAACCTCCCCTGTCCCACAGCCGAGTGCCCCCTGTCCCCTGCCCAGTGCCATGGCCGCTCGTGGCATCTCCCCCAGGCTGTGCCCTGCCAGCACAGTGCCAGGCTCACACCGGACATTCCCCGCCGGTCCAGGACACCCCAAACCCCCGGGCAGAGCCTGGCAGGGCTGCTCTGGCTGTGCCAGGGGCAGCAGGACGGGAGGCAGCGGTCTCAGCACTCACCCCATGCTCGTGTACAGCATGGTCCAGGCCACGGGGAACGCTCTGCGGGGCGGGCACCAGGAGGGCTTTTTCAGCTTCTCGTACCACGCTGAGCTGTCCTTCCTGTTGAGGAACCAGCCAAGGAAACCTCCGACGTGGGGCAGGGCGGTGAAGGCCACAGTGTAAGCCCACATCCTCCCTCAGGGGCTTGAAATCGCTTTTTTTTTTTCCTGCTTTAAGTTAAAAACAAAATCAGAGCGTGACTTTTAAAGGACATCTTTTTCCCTACTTCCATCCTCTAATTCCACGTTCCACTTCAGCCCCTGAGGCAGATGGGAAGGGTTTAATGTGTTCAGCCCTCTCTGCCCCTCTCTGAAATGGGGATTATTGCAGTCTGCGATGCTTTTCCCCTGATTTTCCCACTCCTTCTCAGCTCCCTGCAATATTCCTGCGAGGTGGGCGGGCTGTGAGCAGACAGGGCTGCAGGGGCCATCCCCATCCCTGCTCCCGGGGCTGGCAGGCTCTGAGGTGCCTCCTGGAGCTGCTGCCCTGAGGATGAAAACCCAAACTCCGTTCGGAATTCCCCATGATTTTTCACCATGGATTTCTGGTTTAATTTCTCTTTTAAAAGAGGTCTGTGACAGAAAAATCCTTCCAGCGGCTTGAAGTGCTCCAGGACCCCACAGCAGAGGGGGCTCCCACCTGTGCAAGAGGTGAGCTGAGGCACAGGGCGACTTTCTGAATTTGTCCGTGGCCTTCCGTTTGTATAAAACCCAGGGAAATTTGCTTTAATAATAAAACCGTTCCCACACAACGCAGGGTAACACCAGGACACATCCAGAATTCAGTGCCTGTCCCGTATCTTCCCCTGCAGAGCTCCGGACCTGCCACTCTGCCGTCCTCCCGAAACTCCCGTTCCCTCCGGTCGCACGCGGGACTCAAACCCGCATTAAGATTCGGCAGAGCCGCCCGCAGGGGCCGCCAGGAGCGCGGTTCGGTGCTGTCAGCACGAGCACAAAGCGCACCTGGGGAGCTTTGGGATTCGGGGATGCAGGAGGAGCGCGGAGCAGTCCCTCAGCCTGGGAAATGTCCCCGAGCCCCGAGCACTGCCCGGGGAAACAGGGAACAGAGGATGGGGCTGCCCCGGACAGGCTCTGGGTGGGATTTCAGTTCGCAATTAACAGCCTGCTGCATCATCAGCTGATTGTTATTGTTGTCAGAGCAGCACAACGTGTTTGGGAAGGCGGTGGGAGCCAATTCCCACCTCAACAAGGAACAAACACCGCGGACACCACCTCAAGCAGGGGAAGCTCCACCCGACAATTTACGGCGCTCCTAAAGTACC
Organism: Machaerirhynchus nigripectus; assembly: GCA_013397975.1. NCBI lineage: Eukaryota > Metazoa > Chordata > Aves > Passeriformes > Dicruridae > Machaerirhynchus > Machaerirhynchus nigripectus. Next base: position 19,659 of record VZRQ01009681.1, read on the forward strand.
CACGGAACCAGGAAACGACCGAAAAACTGAGACAAATCCCAACTCAGTCCTGCTCTAAATGCGCCCCAGCCCCGCCCAGCTCTGCTTCCCACACGCGCCGCAGGAACGGAAGATGGGAAGAGCGCATTTCCCCCAATTCCTTTGCAGCTGCAGAGGTGAAGGAGGGTTGAAAAACCTTCTTTGGCCTCGCGGTGCCGCCCCTGCAGCTGCCCGAGCCTCACCTGGGTCAGTGCCTCGCTCCGCCTGGCCGAGGGAAGGGTTTGGACATCCAGGACCGGCCCGTCCCCGCCGCCGGCGATCCCCGAGTGCCGCCGCTGGCGGCCGGGTTCTACCCAGATAGCCCCAAACTGGGCGGCGGGGTGGGGCTGCATCAGATTAAAGCGGGGAGCTCCCGCTGGGGACAATCGCCGGGAGTTAGGGGTGCTGGAGCCCAGGGACAATCACCTGGAATTTGGGGTGGTGGAGCCCGGGGAAAATCACCAGGAATTCGGGGTGGTGGAGCCCAGGGACAATCACCCGGAATTTGGGGTGGTGGAGCCCGGGGAAAACCACTGGGAATTCGGGGTGGTGGAGCCCAGGGACAGCCGCCTGGAATTTGGGGTGGTGGAGCCCGGGGAAAAATCACCGGGAATTCGGGGTGGTGGAGCCCAGGGACAGTCGCTTGGAGTTTGGGGTGGTGGAGCCCGGGGAAAA
>VZRQ01009694.1:0-43621 GCA_013397975.1 Machaerirhynchus nigripectus
AAGGAGTTCAGAGGAGAGCGGTGAATGTTCTCAGATGGTCATTTTTTGTTTTATTTTGTCCTGTCCTATTCTTTCAAGTGCTTAATAGAAGAGTGTTAATTGTTTGTAATGCTAATATTAATGTAAAGTTTGTAAGATCTGAATTCAGAAGAAGGGATGAAATTTTTTGGTTTATATTTCTTTGTTTTTGCCAAATGAAACTTTTTTCTTTTTTCTAGATGAGTTAGAGGGAAAAAAAATCTGAGCTTAAATTTCATATATTTTGTAGTTAAACCAGCAGTAGAATAGAAATTCCATTCTTGTGTCATGGTAATAGTAGCGGAATGGCAGTGAAGAACAATTTTGAAGGCGAGGAAGTCCAGAAGCTGCTTTATAACTGTTGCTCTGAAGAGCTGGTCCTTGACTTGACTAATGAGTTGTGCTCCTCTTCGCTTTTGGTTTTGGCATTTGACCTATGACCAGCAAGGGAAATGCCCCAGCCAAAACCTGTATCTGAGCTTGGAGGTTAAGATGCACTTGCCTGCTTATTTGTTGAGTATATGCATGTGTCTAATCTAATTGAAAGTATTTACTTTTGTTTCAAAATAAAATTTGTTTTCGTATGTGACTAGGCAATGATGTGCGCATTGAAGAGTGTGCTCATTTTTAAGCCTGAACATCTGAGAAGGATGCTGAAATACAGCTGTTCAGAGACAAGGCTGGTATTAAGCACTTGCTTAAGTGCTTACCTGAACCAAGGCATAGAGGCAACTTTTAAGATAGGGCTGCTACTGAAATTTTCCTCTCTGGTTAAAAATTTGGATGTAGGTTGATCATAGATCATATCTTTGTGTATGGCAGTTTTTTCTTCTGTCTTCTCATGGGCAGTTAGGATACAAACATGTATCTACATTTTCCACCTAACTTAGGTAAAAGTAAGCCAGAAAGTGAGAGGAGCTGAACAGCAACCCCCCAAATAGAAATGCCAGATGTGAAAAGCAGGTTGTGATGTTTACTCAAAGGATTTTCTCCTTGCCAAAAGACAGTCACATTTACAAGATTAGATGTCCCAGCAGCATATGATTACAATTTGTGATGGCATTTAGATGTCCCTTCTAGACTTAAAAATTCTAATGTTGCCTCTGGCTTCTGTGTCATAAGATTTAAATTATAATCTCTAATTCTTTCAGAGTGCCAGATATATTTTGCAAACAGTATTCTGCAGTGAAAAGTCTGGGCTTCTGGGACTTTGAGAAGAGTTATTTTTAGACAATAGTCTGTGTCTAAGTTAATCTTTGAGAAGACTGAAGAAAAAAATGGAGGAAATGTGAACTGCCTCCTAAATAAGTGAACTCTCTCATAATAGATAGAATGTAGTGAATGTGAGTGAGACCCAGTGCCATAAAAGAGAGATCTCAGGCTCAGGCTGCAAAGTGTAGAATTGTCTGCACTAAGTAAACAGGGAACTGTGTGTTTAAATACATACTAGCCTTCAGTTTCAGGTTCATCAATTTGATGCATTTGACAATAAAAGTAATCTTTTAATTTGGAAAAATTCCAAAAGTTTTTTACTGCCTTGCTGTTTTCTCACAAAGCAACCTCATAGATTTGTAGATAGGCCTGGGTTGGAAGGGACCAGGTTGGAAGATCATGTAGTATTTTAGATTACTATCCTGATGAGCTCTGTTAGGAATCCATCAAAATTCATTTAGACCAAAATCATAGTTTATGACTGCAGCTAGTTTAAAAACTGGTAGGATAACTCCTGACTATTTCTTAAACCTTTTCTCTGTTTTTCTGCTTAAGAATGGAGTACTATTGTTTGTTAACACTAACATTAAAAGCAATTAGAATACCTGTTCACAGTTTTTAATCAAAATTTCAACAAACATTTTAATTTGGTTGGGCTTACTTTGTTTCTTCTCACAGTTCTTAGTAACTAAAATACCTTTGTTACTTTTGACATCAAGTAACATTTATAGTTATATTTCTGTTTTCACAACCTCATGCTCATGTAATTCACATGAAGTTCCTTATAGGCTAGGCACCCTGTCTTCTCTGGTAATGTCGTGGTTTAGCATAGCTTGGTTTTTAGTTAAGGAGAAATCCACTAGCCACGGAAGTGATTTTGTTTTGTGAGGAGCTGCTGACAGCTTCCTCCAGACCCGACAGAACCAATCAGCTGGTTAGTTTGAATACTGACAACTCTGTTAAGCCACTTAAGAAAGCTGAACACGCCTCTGTGAATTCACATTTTAGAATGAACAAATCCCAGGAAAGCCTCTCTTGCTTCTGTCTTCTGGACAATAACTAGGGGCCTGCTCTGTTGCGGTGCTAGCCGGGTCGGCCCGCGGCGCAGCTCGGCTGAGTTCTGAGTTGAGTTCCACCTGCAGCAGGCGGGCAAGCGGGGGGAAGCTATTGACCTACAGCGTGCTGCTGCTGAGTTCCGGGCAGGCCGCTGAGATGCCGACTGCTCCTGCTCCGCTGGAGGCCTGCCGTAGCCCCCAGTGCCGCCGCCGAAATGAAATCCTACACCGTGATAGCTCCGGCCGCCGCCCGGCAGAGATCACATGACTAACAGCGAGAAGCACATTCCTGATGCAAAGCCCGGGAAAGGTTAGCTCTTTCAGTGCTGTAAAATTCCCCAGAACAGATGAANTCTTTCAGCGCTGTAAAATTCCCCAGAACAGATGAAACCTACAGACATCGATCCTTTCCCAAGTCAGAGGAAAGGAAAAGGTGAAGGCATGTGAAGAAAACAACATAGAGACACCAAAGTCAGTGAAGAAGGAAGAACCAAAGCCCAGAGAGAGGAGAAAGAGGAGATGCTTCAAACCTAGGAGCTGAAATCCTTTTGTAAGGCTATGGTGGTAGACTATGATACATCAGAATATACCTGTAATTCATGAATAGCATGGGGGGATAGAGCATTCAAACTGCAACCATGAGCAAAGGTGCCTGTGCTGAAACAAGCAAGTGTTGAAGTAGCTGTGGTCTAATGAGAAGCTTGAACAGAGAGAGATGAGAATGATGAGGACTCTTGCCCCCAGGGAAGAAGAAGAAGACCTCTGTTTCTAGAGATGAAGATGATCCCAGAGATAGATGAAGAGAACCTTTGCTTCGGAACAGCTCATCCTAAAAATGGTAAAGATTGTTTAAATCTTTACCATAAGCTTTAGCTTAATGCCATACCTTACCATAAGCTTTAGTTTATTATTATTTATTACCATACTTTACCATAAGCTAAAGATTGAACCATCAAAAATAGTTGTGGAGAAAGCTGTAAGTCGAGGGAAGGGACTTTCATGTTGTGAACAGATTTCCATGTCCTGGGTGGCTGATTCGCTGTGACACTGAAGCCAGGAGAGAACTCTTTCTTGTGGAGATGTCTCCATGGCATGGTAAGAGAGACTCCTCTCCCTCAGTGAACTGAGGAAAGATTATTATAGAGGTGGTAAATTGACTAAAAATCCCAAGTTTTGTCTCTTTATGTTGTCAGTGGGAAAGGAAAGAAGAGGTGGGGGGAGGAGAAGTGTTCTGAAGGTTTATTCTGACTCTTATTATTCTTCTTTTAGTTCTGTTAATAAAGCTTTCTTTATATTCTTTAAAGTTTTGAGCTGGCTTTGCTTTTCTCCTAATCCTTATCTCACAGAGGAAAATGAGTAAGTAATTTTAGTGGGTGCTTTGGTGTTTGACCAGTGCTCAAGCCACCACATTAACTTGGTAGCGTGACTCGGATGTGAACTAAAACCACTACAGGTAAGTAGAGATAATTCCCAGTTGAAAAGGAAGACTGATTTCTTATGCCGACTAGGGGAAAAATTGTCCTTCCAGGAAAAAAAAAAAAGCAAACTAAAGGACAAGCTAGATAATCACTTTCAACTGAAAAACCTCTTGAACTGAGGGGGAAAAAAAAGGATAATTTGGCAATACCTTGTAATGAGATAAGTGAAGCATGCTTCTCTGAAGAGAGGAGGGAAGATGGGTTCAAGATTAAATATCTGAAGAGGTATAAATGAAGACTTTTCTTTAGTGGAAGTGCAATCCAGTCTTTCTTATTTTAAAAATACAGCTTGGTTTCTGTGTTTTCTGGATTCCATTTTGTAACAGAATGGCTTCTATCCAGGGATAGCTATTTGCTTTAGAGAGACTTAAAAGACATTATCCCTGGGGGTAAAGAAGTCTGTGCAGTAAAGAGTGTGTTTCTGGTATGAATGTTATATAAAATCATCTCCTTTATATGCAGTGCCCACTGTAAAATTATAATTGTGTGGTGAAAAAAATGGTGTCTTGAAAGAAGACATCCTTCTTCCACCCCAGGAAATTCAATAATGAAGGTAAGCCTGCAGTCAATAAATCCAATGTGTGTGTAGGTATGTACATATGTTAAAAAATGCTTGGGACAACGGTAAACGTGAAAACCTCCTTGGTCATGTTTGGGCTTCTTAACTAAAACCTGAGTATTAAAATTTGGTCTCTCCACATATGGCTTAAGAAGGTGATAAAGGGGAAAGCTTAAATGAGACAGGAAAAGAGCGTTTCAAAAACATTCCTGCAAAAGACAGAAAGAAGAAGCTCTCTTCCCTATACTCATGAACTGACAAGGCTGACCTCACAAGTTACTGGTTGGTTCCTGTCTGTCATTACTGCTGACTGATTACAAAAATTAACTTTAGGCACTTATGTATTCTGCAGTTGCTATTTAGGTCATAACCTTGTAGCAATGACTTTCAGAGGCTAATTGCTATATGTAAGGGAAGAAGGGAAGATAAAGAGGAGTTTTGAATTTTCTTTTTTAAAAAATTTGTCTGACTGGGCCTCTTTTTCAAGAAAAGGTATGTAGCAATTTATAAATTATATTTAAGTTGGTTTATTATATTTCTTCAAGAGGTTATTCCTTGCCCTAGCACTTGGACATAGACACTAAGCACATCTAATCACATCTTTTGCTTGTCTCTGAAATAATCAGCTATCATCTGTTCCTTTTGAAATGAAGACCCTTGAAGTGAACACAATATACCACTTGAATACAAATTTGATTTCTATGATGACTTTATGCAATCTTTCACTTTATTCTACTCCCTTTCTTATGTAAATTAGCAATATATTGCTTTTTTAACTGTTACTGTATACATTGAACAGTATTACCGTTCTTTTAGAAGCATTTCATTTGGGATTCAGACATTTCCAGAGCTCAAAGTGTCTTTAATGTGTTAATGTTTCATGTGTAAATGCTCCTTCCCTGCAATTTGTTTTCTTTGTTTCTTCCACGAAGTTGTTTTCAATAGACTTTTCAGTATCTGGAGAATGCATGAAGTATCTCATACTCACTTCATTCCATGTGGTAAACATAATTTTACAGATAGGGTTTTTTTCCTAGTCTAGTCAGAGTCCTCTGAGAAATCCTACAGGGCAGAATTTTTGGACTCATGCTGTTCTCTATGTGTATGGCTTTAAAGTTGGCATTGTGCAGAAGTGCAACCCCAACTAGTTATTTGGGGCGATGATCTTTTTCCATCTGAGCTGACACCAAGGAAGCGATTTCTGGCTTGATTAGGTGCTTATCATGACTTTCAAGTTGGTTGCCTGAGGATGACCTGTATTTCTCTTGTGAGAAAACAGTTGATTTTCAGCTGTCTCCCCCTGCCTTCTGAATAATGCTCTGGGCTCTGTACTGCTCATGGATGGCATCCTGAAGCAGCCCAGTATCATGGTGCAAGACCTTCTAGTTGTTTAAGGTTCTGAAATCCATTTCAATTATCCTCCTGTTTTGGGCAGCTGAACCTTAACCTGTTATTTGTAGATCTCTAATGGGGTTGATGGGAGGGTTGAGCTTGGTCAGCCATGCCTTGGTAAGTCTGTGAGTGATGTGACACATGGAAGAAAGAATTTTGAAAAGGGGAAAGTAAAATGCAGCTGGGAGCTGATTTGTACCTTCTGCTGATGGAAACATTCTCCAGATCAGCTGCTGCCCTCCTGAAGTGAAGTGCTGCTGGTAAGGCAGCACGTGGACCCTTTTTTCCTTTGGAATTTTTCCAAAGAAAGAGGATTCACTCACAACCTTATGTTTGATTTCCTACACCCTACAGATAGTTCTGAACGGGTGGGCTTGCTTGGGTTCAACAAAAGGGCAAGACTGATACATGAATTAGTATGACTGGATAGCTGAAGTTTGCACACCAGAATTCCAATTAATGCTACTCCACATTGAGTAAGTAGTTGAAGCCTGAGAAGAAAAGCCCTTTAGTAAATCCACAAAGAATAGGGGAAGCAGTGATAGAAGTAATCCATTCAAGATTTTATGCTTTTATCTTGTTCAAAATGATATTTTAGGAATCTGATGAAAAATCAGCTAGTTTTTTTATCTCCATAGTGCAAGTACTAAACATTTTTTCCTTGGTATTGGAATTTTTAACTTTTATATTTTGCTCATGGATATTGAGGGTTTTTTTTTTTTTTAAGGGGTATTAAGTGGTTGCTACCATAATGTTGCATAAGTATGTGACACAAGATACAGAATAATTTCTTCTGAGGCATATACAATTTTTATAAAGCCTTTTAAGGAAAGAAGTCTACTGATTGCATTCTAAAACTGTGAAATGTCTTGCATAAAATATCATAAACATGGAAACTTTTTGCATTAAAAGATGGTAATATATGTGGTTGCCTCTAGTGAGGGATACAGCTACGCCAATGGCACAAATACAGCTTCAGTAAGCGTTAGAAGCATACTTTGAAAAATGCAGTAGCTGACTAGCATTATATTATTTCACTGTTTTTTTGATGTAGGAAAATACTTAGAGCAAATTAAGGGTGAAACTTGGGGTGGGGGGGGATGAAATTTCACTGTCTATTGAGGTCTTGACAATAGAGAGAAATAAATTCTTGCTGCTTTAAATCAAAACAGGAATTTGGTTGGCATGATTGTTTTAGGGGAACCTTCACCCTTCCTGTCTCTTCAGGGCTGACAGAGAACTACCTAGAGCACAGGTGATTCCTGTATATTCACTATTTTGGGTTTTTTTGTGGGCAGTGCAAAGTTCCATCTTCTGATGCAGTTTCCCTTCTTTTTTTTCCTTTTCCCTCCCTCCCCCAAACACCACTGGCAAACTAGCTCAGAAAAAAATCGTAATCCTTCACCTATCAGCAGCTTCTTCCTAGTGTCTCTCCTGAAGGTACTAAAGGCAAAATTATGCCTTGAAGATATTTCTGAGCACAGGAGTTGCTACAATGGTTTTTTCAGTGTAGTGCCTTATTCAGGACTGTCTGATACATTCTCAACATCTCTCCTTACCCAGAGAATGTAGCTGTATCTGTCACAGCTATAACTTTCATTTAACAGTTCTCATGGGGGAGAAATCTAGTGTCTGAGCTGCTTGACCTTCTTGGGATTATCACTCTCAGTAGAATATTTCTCTTGAATCTGTCTGTAGAGTGTTGCACATCTAACGTAAAATCTTGAACTGATTTTGCGCAAATTCAATTTAAATGTAAGGCCTCAGGATCATTATTAATTCAAAAAGAAAAAAGCAAGTTACGTGTTAGATTCTTTTAATGTGACCTATTATTTGACAGAGTTAAGTAAATGGTGACAGTAGGGGTTATTAGTATCTAGGTTGTCTTGCATCTAGGAATTAAAACGTGATGCTTATATACTGTGGGTAAGACTTTCAGCAAGGTAAAATATAATCAAAGTGCAGAACTGACTGTTACAAGTAAAGAATGCCCCAAGCTAGGAGAAGACTTAGCTAGGTGTGAGGATGCTTATTTGCAAGTAGGAAGACCTGGGCTCCTCTCCTCTTCCTAGATTTTCTGAGCTCTGGGTAACACCTGTTCACTGTAAAATGCCTATGTTGCATTCCAGACCTGCATGTTCTTTTCTTTGTGTACTAGAAGCCTAATGGTAGTTGTCCTTTATTCAGTGTACCATGTAGTTTAGAATTCAGGATATTTTTAAAGACTAAGGCTTGTAATAGCAATCCCCAGTCTTTGTTGTGCATCCTGTCTTTTAAGGGAACAATACTTTTGTAGGCCTTTATCAACATAAGGTGATTAGGCCAAGAAGAGGGCTGTTGTCGTGGCTTTTGGTTTGGAGGTACACAGTGCCAGCAGATCAGGCTGCTGGCTACAGAAACACTGGTGGTTATTTTCTCATTTAAATACAAGTGAAACTAAATGTCCATAACAGAAGAATTTATTTCCGTTTTCTGGAATTTGTTCCGCCATAGGGACTACCATTATTTTGGAAGGTTGATTGAAGTTGTTCCAGATGCTTCTTACAGAAAAATAAAAGTGCATTAAAAAAAGGCAAATTCAATGTGAAAACACACATGCTCTTTAGATTTCTGGATAAGTTGAATTTGGGGAAGGTAAAACAAAAAGTTTTCACATGGGAAGAATATATAAAAAAGTGTTTGACATCTGCAATGAAGTAATCTGTTAAAGATGACAGATTGAAATTACCATCATACTGATTAAAAAGGGAAAAGGAAAAGAAGTAATGATCTCTCAAGGCTTCCATCAGCTTGGGCTAACTTTGAAGTACATCTAGAAAATAAATCTTATCCTTCTTTGACTTTGAACTGCACCAAAAGTGTTACAAAAATACCTTTGGATCACATAGTTGAGGAACAAAGTAAATTTTAAGAGATTTATGGCTGGAAGTAAGATTCTGACCATATTCCACTTCTGGTAGTGATCAGTATCTTGATTATTTCTCTGCTTGTGATATCATAGCTTCACTGATGTGAGTGCTGTCATGTTAAAAAAAAAAAAAAAAACAACAACAACAAACTGATGCAAAAGAGTTGACTGGAAAATTTTTCTGCTCTGAACTTTTTTCTGTCTTTGGAACAGAGCAGTTCATAGAAATTGGTTGTGGTATAGTAGACATTTAAAATATTGATAGTTGTACAAATAAATACCTTCTTGTCACTTCACCTTTTTATACAGAACCACAGAATATTCTAAGTTGGAAGAACCCCACAAGGATCATCAAGTCCAACTCTTAAATGTTTTGTATATTTTTTGTACATTGCCATTTTGTACAGTTTCTATTCTGTGTATTCAGTTAACCATTTGATCATGGGTCGTGATCATGGGTCATGAACATGATTTCATGGTGTCATTATGTTAATCTGTATTATTTAGGTATTAGAAGATAATGACTATAAAAATATCATTGGTGAAATTCATAAATTAATGGCATACTTCATATTATGAGAGTAATGAGACCAAAAAGACACATGTAAACAGAGAGCTGTGTGGCTTTTCCTCTTTTAGTAGCTATCACTGTGTCTACCTGTTATTCTGACCTTTGTTTTAAATTAAAGTTTCTATCAGATTGGATAACCTTTCCACTGGAGCTCATCAGTGTGTATTATTTGAGCAGCGTACTTCATTTATATTAGGATGTATTCTTTCCATGGGAGTATCAAGAGCTATGTAATTAAGGAATAGCATGCAGGTGAATGACCTAGATATTTCACACTATGCAGCTGGGAATAAACGAATAGTTTTCATGTGCATTAGCAAACAGAAGAAATGAGCTTTTATGAGAATGTTTCATCTAAATCAGGTGAATGGATACATATCAATATTTATTGCAATTGATTGTAGTGGTTTACACTAGACAGAGTACTACAACAGTATTTAGTTTAGGACATGTTTGTCTTTTGCAATGTCAGGATATTTTGTTTTACTGCTCTATATGTTGTCTTCTGAGATCACTGTATCACATCAGGAACTGGTAGCCTGGAAATCCTGAAAGCAGATGGCAATACATGACCTGCGCTTGGGAACACAATCGTCATTTAATAACAGCATCAATAAAGTAGATCATAAATTTTTCTTCAAAAATGAAAAGCTAAAATGAAAAATGAAGCTGAAAAAGAAATCAAACCTTGTAACTATGTCTTGGGGTGACTTTATGCTGTGTATCCCCCATCGCCTGCTCTATGCCCAGACATGATGTTCCTCTGAATTTTGTCTCAAACCAGGACACATATTTAGGTAAGTCTGATAGCACAAGGTTTATGTGAATAAATAAGTAGGATAAAAAAATCACATTTTGACTTCCTGGTCCCCCTTCCCTGGGATTTCCTTGAAGTTATGCACTGTATTTCAAATCATGTTTTTCAGTGTAAGGGCTGGTTGTGATTTCTGCTAAGGAAGATTTCTGCCTTTCTTCACATGGATGAGTGGTGAAACTTCAGTGGTAAGCTGTCTACCCCTATGCTAAATTAGCTTTAAGAATAACTTTACAACTGATTATCAGTTGTGCATGTGCTAAGAAAATCCTATTTGCACTGTTAGAAATAAACTCACTTTTTGATACAATCAAGTGGGGACAAAGTCTTCAAAGCAAAAGAAAAGTATTGTTAACGAGTCAGCTGAATCTGGTGCGTACCTGTGCCCCCACAGGGAAACACAGACACCCGCCAACAAAATGGCTACATTTTATACCCTTCCCCCTCGCTGAGGGCAGTCCCTGTCCCCTTTCCCATTGGATGGGTTCTCAGGAAGTTACACTCACTCCCGACTGCCTACTCCTCTGTCCCCTCCCCTCTCGTCCTTCTTCCTTTTGGTCGGGTCTTCAACCTTGCCCCTCTCCCAGTTCTTAACAACACCCACCAGAACAACAAAAACACATCAAAAGCATGGATAACAACATGTAGGAAACAGAACCAACAGCTTTCATTCTTTTACTCAATAATCCTTTTTTTGCCTGCACCAAAATGTTGTTTCATCTCTCACAGCATGAAAACTGGAAAATGAGTGGAATGCTGTAATTTAGCTGAACAGGTTGTTTGCAAGCTAATGCGGCGTAGGATGGTGGACATGTTAGGGTATGTTGGTGCATTATGTCCTTATGGGAAAGCACACACTCTCTCTTGACTATAAATGGGGATTAACTTCCTAAATTGGGCATACAGTACATTTAATATTGAAGGAGGTGCCAGTTCTTTTTTAAAGGAGTTACTTCCCTTCCAATGTAGTGGATTTTTTTGTTTTGTTTTGTGTTGGTTTTTGGTTTTTGTAGGGGATTTTTGGTGATATTTTTCTTTTGTTATTTTTGTTTCTTTGCTTTGTTTTATTTTGGTTTTTTTTTCCTCCCAAAAGACTAGCACAGCACAGGGACCGCATGCAAAGATTCCTGTGATCAGGTCTCAAATGTGATCCAGAGAAAAAAGTAGTTTGAGATGTTTACATGGCAGTCTGAAGAGGGCCTTTCCTCCAAAAAATAGAATGTGGAAGTAGATTCGTCTTTATCAATTTTGTGAGGTCCTGTTTCAATAACTTGTTGATGGCTTCTTGTTAGGTGTTGTCTAATTTCGTGACTGAATTTATCTGGATTCTGCATCTGCTCAGCTCTTGGTTAGGTTTCTTCCTGTGCAGGAAGTAAAGGGCAGAGTTCTCAGCATCATTTACTAACTTGTGACACTTGGAAAGCTTTGAGGGCACAAAGTAAGGTACTTATGCACCATGGGGAATAATTTGACCAAGTATATCTTTCTCTTCAAAATGCCTATTGCTACTTTAATATAAGGTAAGTGATTTTTAAATCACTTTGAATAGTTCATACAATTTGGATTGCTATGGAGGGGGCCTGTCATTGACAGATTCACAAATTTGTGTTTTCCTTGCTTATCTCCAAATCTCCCAAAAAGAATTTAAAATCCCTCTCCATTTAGCTATATTTGATGTGCATATTGACTCTTCACACTCTGCCTGCTTTTAGGAAGCTAGGCTTTGTTTGAACACCTGGTCCATCCAATTTCCTGCAGCTCCTGATTGCTTTTTCTTCTATTGGTTGACCTGGGTAAGCCTTTAAGGCTTTAACACAGGTCTGGTACAGGTAAGGGTTAGGTGTTTTAATGTTTGGTTGAACTGTACCAAGGTGTGGTGAGACTCTGAGGGGGAAAGGAACCCTCTCTGCTCTTAGGTGTCACAGCATTTTATCTGCTTCACTTGACCCTGCAAGATTTTTTTTTCCTCTTCAAAGAGCATGGTAGGGATCCTTTCCTGAGCTTTCTCCATGCTGGCCAGAAGCTGTGTAAGCCTTCACAGATGCACTAAGTCAGAGCATCAGTCCCACTGAAAATTGTGTTGTGAACCATGGCCAAGACACATTCAGGTCCCTGCTAAGTGACCTGGTAACCATCTCTCATTTGCAGAATAGTTTAGAGTGTTTAAAGTCCCTGGACAGGCCAATAAAAATATGAAAGTTCAGTTGTATGAGTACTGAAATCAGCCTGGAAAATGTGATAATATATTCTGTTGTTTACTGTGTTTTCCTTTCCTCTGTTCTTCCTCTCTTACAGCTGCTTGTGGAGTGCACCTTGAAGAGTGGTTAACAGATTCATCACATGCTTATGGATAAGCAATGTTAGAATCTCTACTGAGTGAGTTAACTTTAATTTGAAGCTAAATATTTAATTCAGCTGAATATCTTACCGAATATTCTGAAATGCTTTAAATACTGAAACTAGCCAAGGCTTGGCACAGTGTTTTTGAGAGTGGTTTTTATTTTCTGGTTTTGGCCCATTGACAAACAAACCTCTAACCTAATGGCTAAATTTAGCAAAATTTCCTTTTGTTTCAGTGGAGCAGAATTTTTTCCATCATGTGAGCCTTTGATTTGGTAGTCTTTGATTATTTTTTCCTTAATTTCATTTCCTCTGGTTAATGGATTGATTTGAATGAGTTTGTTAAGGGGGTGCACTTGATTTCTGCTTTTTGTGTCAGTGGAAATTTTGCTGCCCAAAGCCTATATATGGCTTGTGTCTAACAGGAAAAAAAAAAAAAAAAAAAAAAAAAGAAATTTGATCTATTTGAGGTTTGGTTTATTGGTGATGTTTGCCATCAATCTTAATAATATAACAACTCCAATTTTTTACACAATTTTAATAATAGGAATACTTTCAGTCTCTTGGAAGGATTGCAAAACCAATTATAGAAATGTCAGAATTTCCATAGGAAGGTAACCTTCCTCCTAGCAGTACCAGGTGAACAAAACAAACTGATAGTGATTAAAGTGTCAGAATATAATTGCATTTTCTTTCAAATAAACCATCAACCCTCAATAAATAATTAAAACAAGTCATGTTCCTCAGGATGCTGTAGTATCTTTTATTAAAAAGTGCTAGGAGCCATTATTAGATTTTTTTTTTATGATAAATTTTCTCTTAATGTCAGATTTTATTACTTTGCTGTTCTTTGGGGTATATTTTGTTTTTCCCAGGTTTACTGGGGGAGGATAACTTGTATCACAGGCTGTAATGAGACATACTCTCCATGATGACTTTACAAGGAACATGTGAACCTAGACTTGGGAATGGTAAGTAAATTTTTAAACCAGTGTCCCAAGAGCTATAACATGTCTATATAAAGCCTTGACATATATATTAAAGAGTGTCTTTCTCTTTTTTTCAAAATTTTCTCTAGCTAATTGCTTATGTTTACTGTCTTAATAAGACATTCAGTTTTAATAAACAACATAAAACCCAGAGGGACAAGTGAGGCAGGAGAGTGGTCTGTCTCCTGCTCTTTGGTGATGATGAAATATGAACTAGATCGAAGGTTTTTTGACTTGCAGAATCCTGGGGTATTTTGTAGGACTGTCAGGTTGTGATGTTCTTATATTTCAGACTTCTTTATTAAACATAGTAAATTATGTATCAGAGTGTTGTTTTACTATTTTTCAAGATAGAAGCAGAGATTTAAAAATGTAATATTAATATTTTTCACTTAAGCCTCCTGTTTTTTTCTCGGCTGGTGCTGCTTTGCTCTTTTTTTTGTCTCATCTAAGCTGGTTGCACAATCTTCTCTGTAAATGACAGAAACTGTGGAAAAGGTAAGTTTTTTCCCTCCAGAAACTGAAGTTTAAACATGAACCTTAATTTTTCATTTTGCCTAATTAAAACTTGTCATCTGATTAAATCTTCAAAACAAGTATAAATTAAATGAAAACTGAGTAAAATATTCTGTAAGACAAGTAATTAATAAGCAGTTGTCAAATCTTGTTGCTGTTATGAATAAGCACATTTGTTTCTTTGAGAAAGGTTTCGGTTAGTTCGCTAGACATAGTTCTCTATGTTTTACAAATGTTAAATGGGAATTGATCTAGTACTTGGATTTATAAAGGTTTTAAGGAAGAAAGAACCAAAACTTCCAGCTTTTGCTATTTTTGTAAAGGTGTACATATGGAATTTACAGATGCTTAAGCCTGGGGTGCATTGATCTTGTATAAATGAAATAAACATTTTTAAAATGTTTCAAAAACCTCTCTGTAGATGAAAGCTGTTGCCTTCCTTTTCCAAGGCAGAACTTAACTGTGCATGCTCATACTGGTGCTTTATCACTGTATGCTTGTCTCTTTGTATGCTGGTGGTATAAATTGCACGTTCTCCTTGGAAACCCTCCTACTTCCATTAAATTTTAGGAAAGTGTAGTGGATGCCAGTGATCAATGCACAGCATGTGATACCAATGACTCTTCTACTTTTAAATCCCCTTTTTGAGGAAGTAGCCTGGTAATATTGGCTGTTCTGAACACGACAGATTTGTTCCTTTCAAGTCTAAAGGTTTGCTGAACATTGATGGTTTATTAATCTAGCAAGGCTTTCATGCTAATAGCTAATGTTAACCTGATAAACCACAATAAAGACTTGACTTGATCTCTTAGAGCTGATTTCATTGGTAAAAAAAAGTAAAACAATTTGATGATTTGATGGACTCTACATGTTCATTTTTTAGTCTGCCTCTAGTTCTGTACTTTCATATAAAGCTTTATAAATGGCTTGAACATTGCAGCAATGAAGTTTGAAGCTGTGGTGGTTTGGGTTCCAAATTCCAGGGAAACATCCAAAAGGAACGTCTCCTCCTCAATGAAGACGGGTTACAGCCACCCCTCCCCCACCAGGTTTGGGAAAAAGCAAGATTTTCCTCAGAGGAATGTGAAAAGGAAAACAAAAACTATTTATTTAACAAACACACAGGAAAATAATAATGCTAAATAACAAAACCTCTCTTTGAGAGAGAAAACCTGAAATATTTTAGAGTCCTTCTGTGGGTGTGGTCTCTCTGCTTCTCCTCGGAGCTGGGTCAGCGTGGGGGCCCCCCTCCAGGCCGGTGGAAGGTCCCTCGGTTCTGATGTTCTGGTGCTCTGGACCAGTCCAGAAGAGAAGAAAAAAGAAACCAAAGTCCTGGAAAAAACCACTCTCTGTCTCTCTCTGAAGAAGCAGAGCCTAAAAACAAAACTGGCTGAAAAGTGAGAACAGTACTGCCTCTGCTCCTCAGCAAGAAGCAGCAACAGCTAATCTCTGTGTCCTTGAAGCACGGACTGTTGGAAAAGTTCACTCAGTTTTTTTCTCTGTCTCCTGCACTCAGTTCTAAAGGCATAGAAAGGCACAGGAATCATGTCTGGGCATAGAGCGGTGATAGGGGATACACAGCATAACGTCACCCCAAGACAGAAACTTGAAGAAAATACCCTGTTCAGGTCTACAGAGATGTTTCAGCAGGATGAGTGTCTGTGATGCACTTGCACAACGTTTTCCAGGTCTTCGTTATCACTGAAACAAATTACAGAAACAGACGGAACTCAACCAGTCAGCAGCTGTTTTCCCAAGTACTTAACCTCACCTTGATCAAATCCCAAATCTGTACAGCAGGCTGTGAAACTGGAAGTGCCTTGCAGCATGCCCTCCAGGTCTGGTAATGAAGTCTAATTCCCACTGAGGAACAAATGACAGTATCCTTTCAGAACAGCAATATTCCTCAGAAAATTTAATTTATCCCATACTGGGGCTTTTGGGAACTAGGCAAAAAGGAGCTGAAAGAAGCTCCTAAATAATACAAGCATGGTCCTGATAGTTTTAATTCACTTTTGCTAAACCCAAATAATCTGGAATATCACTGCCCTAGGATGAAGCTATTGCAGTTGGCCCATAACAGCATGTGCATTGCAGACTTCTTGCCACATGCATATTCTTCACATCTGTCCTCCTCTAGTAATGCTTCCTGCTGAGAGCTTTTATATTTCTACCTTCTCCTCTTTTTTTGTGCTCTGCCCATAGAATCTCTCATTTTCCTGCCTTTTCCCTCTCACCCCATCTTCCACAGCCTCTTGTTCTCTGGATTAACAGTTCTTGTTGCACCTTTAACCACCATGATTCTCTATCAATTATTTGGAAATTTATCAGCATTATTATGAACCCTTTCTTTTTCTCTTTTTATTTTCTTCAGAAAGCAGCTCATTTCTGGATCTTTAGAATGTATCTGCCCATCAATATATTTGTTTTTAAACTAAATAAAGTATCTTTAGCAAGAAATAGGCTATTTAATTCCATTAAATGGTGTGAGGAACTAATTATCTGCATAGTGACATTGGGTAAAATACACCATTTTAACCACTTCTATTTTTTACCTACATTGTTTAGAGTTAGTAGGTGTTGTTTTAGAGGACCATTTGCCTGATCATGGCATACAAGAGCAGCTGTGGATACATCAAACACTGATTTTTATTTTGGGCAGTTATGGCTGGATGTATGAAATGTAAAAAAAAAAAAAAAAGTTTAAAATATTGGAATTTTCAGAAATTTTCTGTTGATTGAACAGGTCCTCTTGATGACATATCTGATACAAACTTTTGATTAAAGTAGAAGAGAGAATTGAGCTCTTCTGGCTCTTGTCCATAAGGGAGGAAAACAGTTGGAAGCTTCATGTTTCAGCCAGGAATAAGAGCTGGAGTTATTTTGGTGAACTTGTTTTCCCTTGTAGCAGGATTGTGCAGAGACTGATCAACTCAGAGCATAGCAAGGCATCTAGTAAGATAACTCTCTTCATTTCCTTGGGTATGGACTGTCTTCAATCACCTGCCAGGTCAAGAACTTGAACAAGAGGTTCAAGCATAACCTGAAAAAATATTTTTCAAGTTTTATCATCTCTTCAAGCAAAAAAAAAGATTAGATAATGGACATGTGAAGTAAAAGATTGGTATTAGCTCTTCTTTTACTGTGATATAGTGGCTCTTACCTGTTCTAGAAATCTTTGGAGTTTGTAATTTTTCCTGACATGAAGTAATCTGCCAGTTCTTACTTGACTAGACTAAACTTCTGATGCGTTTTGGTTTTGGCAGTGCTTCCAGGAGTGGAACATGAATGGTTCTTTGGGTGCAAGTGTGTGATAATCCAAAAGCTCTGTACTAAATTATAAACTGCCTAAATGTGGAATGTAAGAGTGAGGTTTTAAACTCTTTGTTCTCTGGTAGCTTGGGTATTGAAATTGTTCTCTTCATGAGTAGGCTTTGAGCCTATTAGGTTTTTTTTCTTTTTAAAGAATTTAACGTTAATTGTACCTCCAGTATTCTTTCATAAAGAAGCCAGGAGTGAGAGTGCTTGGAAAGTTTACACTTTTGATCATGGTGCTTTAATTGCTTTCTGCCTCCAGGGCTAAGAGTGTCTCCCTATAGTGAAACAAATGCAGGGATCACAGGGTCAGTGAGCAAGCAGAATGGAGCAAGGCATTTGCCTCTGAAGCTCAGGAAAAAAACCCTTGACAAAACCCAAACAAATTAATAAAAAGTGCCTCCAAATAGCTAACGAGAAAAAATCAAAACCCCTCACCTCACCAGATTTAAAATCCCCAAGCAAAACAAGTAGGGGATGGGCATCTGATTTTCCTTATTTTCACAGGACTTAAATATTCAATTTGCAGCAACTATGTTTGTCCTAACAGGTCATGTGTGTAAACAGACTAACTGAAATGATTACTGTAAGAGAAGACAAAAAAGGAAACTCTTAACTCTTGGACTAGGCAATTATATATTTCATCATTTTTTGCACTGGCTTGAAGTTCATGAATGCGGCAAACACCAAAAATCTAGTGGATTATCTTTGTATTTTCTGTGCCTGCTTTTCATCTTGTCAGTCCTCTTTTCCTCTAACTGTTTTTTTATCATTGTTATTTCCCACACATACAAAGGTTTCTCCTCCAACATTCAGAGATTTTAGACTCTTGCTGAAGATGTGGATGTACAGGAACTTTGAAGGCTTGCACTGAGTAAAAGGAGGTGCAATTCTGTTGCTGATGCTGATTTTTTTTCTGAGTGACCTTTTTTTTTTGTTGTTCCAAATTGCCTATTCTTCTTTCTGTGACTCTGCTATGTGAATTTATACTTTTAAACAATTTATCCCCTTCTAAACTTGCGTGAATGCCTAAAAGGTCTTTCAAAAAGCTTTCTTTCAAAATTTGTTGCCTTTGTCTCTGTATTTATATTGTATATTGTCAGCTGAAGGACACTTTCTAAACCAATGTGTGCTGTAGCATCACATGTATGATCTGCAAGGAGGACCAGACTCTTATATCTGAGTGTACATAACTAACCGAAGAGTTTTAAACTGAAAGGCTGAAGTACAATATTTGAAACCTTTTCTGTGTAAATATATAATGATTTTGTGAGTTACTAGTCTCTGCCACAATAAATCACTTCTTAATAAGAATTTTAAAAAGAAATAATTATTGCTCAGAGACAGTTTATCCACTCTTGCAAATTAGCTGACAAGCCTTCAAGGCATGTATTTGTCTTTGCCTAGGTCATCTTTGGAACACATTTCTGCGTTCATTCCTACATATTTTTATCAATCTAGTGGAACACCCAAGCTGTAATTTTTATCTGTGATCTCTCTTTCCTTTTCCCTGCTCCATCTGACAGTTATCAAACCTATTGACATGTAATTGTACTGGTGTAATGGCTGTGATTAAATTCATGATTTAAGAAGACTCCCACTGAAATCTCCTTAATCTTGACATCTGAAATGCAGTTTTTGTGGTTTGGTTCTTGTTCCTAATCAAGGTGCTGCATGACTGCTGGTGATGGCTTGCAGTGGTCCAGGGACAGAGAATTTGCCAGGGGAGTGGGTATGGTGTTGAGGATGTGTGCAGCTGAGGTCAGATGGTTCTTGCTGTGGGGTAAAATTTAAGGCATGTCACAATTCTGCTTTGGCCTTAAACTGTTTCTGCTGTGCTTAATGTACCTACATGAACTTGGGGCTCCCAGAGAGTCATGGGATCCTGCACGGCTGTAAAACATTCTCCTATCCATGCTGGTCTGCACTGAAATCCAAGCTGATGGGAATTCAGAGATTTTGGTGTCCGAGTTAGCTGTTAGTACAGCTCTTCAGCTGTGGCAGTCACACCTTTCTACAACATTTGCAGGGACCTGGCTTCTGGACCAGGTTTATCTGGCTCAGGCCATAGGTGCTGCAGCTATCCTCATAGGTCTGCAAAAATACAAGCACAGGTTTCCCATGTACTGGTCAATGGATCCTTAGTCATTGAAGGAGAATAAATTTAGCCAAGGGATGTAATAGCTTGTCCTTCAGCTTATTATTTGCAGAAAATGTCTCTGAGTGATATATTTACACTGCAAGAAGTCACGAGATAATGCCTCAGTCACTCTGATAATGCCAAGTGATTTATATATAATTGGCATGACATCTTTTGCATTGACTGAAGAAGTAAAACGTGTGTTCTGATACACCTGAAGTGATGCTTATGTACGTTCCTCTTTTAATATTTCCTGGGTGGAAAACTTAGAAAGTGTCAAAGCCAACAATATTCTTGTTGCCAGTTACTTTGGCTGCCAACTCTGGCGCAGCTTCTCTGAATAGACTTAACAAATGGTACTGGATGTAAGTGATTTCCAGCAGAGAACAACCTACAGAGGTTCCTGCAGAATCAATTACCAAAATCCCATAACAAATGTAACACAGCTTCAAGGCCTGTTCTAAGCTGGAAGCCATCCTCACCTGCTATCTCATGACTTTGCTTTCCAGGGTTTTACACATTTTAGAGATGCTGTTGACTGCAGCTAGGAATATAATGCTGTGATTTTGATTTGAGACACTGTTTAAGGAATACTCCCTCTTGTTAGATGGATCATAGCACACTGGTAGGGCAAGAAAGCAGAGGGTCTGTCCAGAGAAAAAGATGTGTGTATATTCATTATCTGTACATTATATATATATATATATATATATATGTATTGTCAAATTTAGACTGATTGTGGACACAACCTTGAAACACTTACACAAGTAGTGTTTAGTCATTCTAATAATGTTACCCAGGTGGCTACACTCTGTTCCTCGGTGTTCTGAAATGATGTTAGCTTTCCTTCAGGAAAACTTACTATAAATTATGTGTTATTTATTCTTGCAGCCATTCCTTATTGCAAATCTTTGTTTTAGCAGTTAAAACGGTCTTAGTCTGAAAAAGGATTTTGCCTGTAATAATGATTTGCTTGCATGAAAACACTTCATAACATCTTATAAAAAAGCATTACAGTTCAAGAGGGCTTTGACCCAAAAAGGTATTTAATAATGTTAAAGGCCACAGCATCTTTGATTTAGAAGCAAAGAATGCATACCAATAAAAAGGAGATGTTAAATTCAAATTTACACCTATGTTGTTTAAGAGTTGAAAGCTTATATCATGGTATTGTGTTTTAATGTTTTATTTCCTGTAATTAGAAATGTTATTATGAGAAATATGTTTTTGATTTACACTCATGTACAAATTTTATGGTTTTGCTTTCTTCTTTTATCTTTACTAGTTTAAACAGTCTTACTAAATCAGGTAAAAAACTCAACAATTGTTTCACTGTTTTGTTTTCCTCTATTTGTTTTACTTTCTTGAGAGAAGGTATCTGGAGAACTCCTTTCAACATGGTAGCTACTGGCCAACATAATATTTACTTAAACTACATCAAATCTAGAGATAAATATGCTGCTTAATTAACTCACCATGGTCAGTGTTTTAATAGAAAGTAAAAGGAATTTGTATCTTCAGAGGCTGCTGTTGCCTTTAACTTTTCTAGATGATTAGAATATCCAAGTCAATATTGCTTAATTAATTTTAGTAATAGGCTCTGTGGTCTGGAAGCAGTACCTTTTTGTTTATTTATTTAGGTCATGCTCATGTGTAGATAAAATTCTTGAACCTATAGAAGCTCTTGGCAGATTGAAAATTAGTGTTAATTAACTTCTCTGCTTATATTCCTTCAAGCTAAAGTGTAGTTGATGAGTTATCATGCAAATACAATAAATCCTGAAGCTATTTCATAAACATAGTCATTTAACCTGAATTAAATGCTTCATCAGTGGAGACACATGAACTCTTTAAAGCCATATTATTTGGTGTTTAGAAATACCTCAGTATTCTTACACATGCACTTTTTACACGCAATTACACGCAATTCCGGGAAGTAGGGAATGGGAAGTGGGATGAGAAGACCTTACGCACATACAGATCTTTACAGAAATGGATGTGTCTGCTAACCTAGTCCTGCAGCTGGCGAGTCGGGGACTGATATAATGGCAATATTCTGGGTATTTTAATATTTTTCTCCCTTCTTAAATTTACATGTTATTTATATTGAACATTTTGCTTGAGCTGAGAAGAGAGTTCTTCAATTTGATGTGCTTTATTGCAGTTATTTGCACAGGATTGTAATAATACCATTGAATATATTTCCCCCAAAGTGTGTAAGAACAGTAGTTACCTGATGTAGAGTTTAATTGAATGCTTAATTTATTCTTCAGAAAGCAGTTTGTTCTCTCTGGAGAACTACTGGTTGAAGATTTAAAAGTAATTTTTCTTCCACTGATCTTGGATAACAAAGGCACCATGGCTGTTCAGATGGGAACAGCTGTTCCTATCCTTTCAAAGTCTGAACTGTGCTCCTTTTTTACCTCACAGGAAGAAGAGAAAGAGATCCTGATTGCTTCGTGGTATTGACCACTCAGGCTTCTTATTCCGAGGGGAGTGCTTTCTGTATTTAGGAAATGAGTACTGAAAGATGTACTTAATAGCTTTGACATCACAGTCTTTGCATACAAAAATGCAACAACGAGAATCTGAAATCTGGCCCTAGGGAACGTGATCTTGTGCAAACTGACACTGTTTTACCTCCAGACTGTCAGTGTTCTCAAAGGAAGCCTGTTCAAATTCATTGAGCAGAATGGCATGTGGGAATAATTTCAGCTGTTCTTAGAAATCTGTGTATCACTTTCTACCTCGTTGTCTAACTTTGGAGCAACTGAGAAGTCCTGCTACTCTGTGTACTTGTGTTTTGGAGAGGGCAGATTAAAATGTAGTAGGGTTTTTCTCCCCCACAATTTTAGATGTGAGATAGAAATGGTTCTTTTCCTTCAGCTGTTTTTATTGAGATAGTATAGACTGTTCAGCTTAATATCCAAAAAAGGACCTGAATCTGAAGTCCAAAATCTTACTTGGTGGGATCTAAGGAAAATTATTCTCCTGGCATGGACAGAACTGACATTAGTTTGATATAAATTGGAGTATTTGACTCCTAGCTAAATACACCTTTCTCTCTCTTACTGGTTAGATGAGAGTACAAAAAGATGATTTTAAGGTGGCTCTTTGGTAGCAATTACAAATGGAAAAGAATCATATATCTGACAGAATGATGAATGATGACAAGAGTTATTTTAGGAGTTTTCAGTAAAGCATAAAACATGGAATGCTCTCTTTTCACTTGAGGACATTGTGTTCTCCAGCACTTTGGTGAAGTTTCTAATACTAACAATGTGGGTGCCACAACATTTAAACATGAAACTGGAGTTTGAAGAGGCTGATTAGGCTCTGTAAGGCTACTGCTTCTGATGAAGATTTGGTTTCTGTCCCCAGGCTGCTCAAAGTGTAAATGAGTGAGGCAAGGTAGAAGGAACTGTAATAGCAGAGATTAGCGTGCCAGATTGTGATGGAAAATATGTAATAACCCATAAAATAAAGACCTAAGGATTATCCCAACTTCTGTGAACTCTTATCAGCTAGGTAGATGCTTCTAGACAATCTGCTGCTGTTGCCCCATGTTCACCGTGGGATATGCTGGCCCAGTTTCCTTGAAATTCACATTTGAGTTGTCATCAGATACGGCTGGAGTGCCTTTGGGGTATGGGTGCAGTAGCAGAGTGGGTTTTTTACATGATTTTGCAGCACAAGTGCTCAAGAGTCAAACCTCTGATGTTTAGTTTAATAAACCAAAGAACCAGCCCCTTTTATCTTTGACAGCAATATGAAGGATACTTCTGTCTTCATAAATGTTTGCTATTATCTTTTTAAGTGACAGGTCCCATAATTTTAATTTGGTTTGCATGATGCCATATGAAAAAAATTAAGATTAAATCAAAACCAACAATCATGCCACATTATTATTTAAATCAGATATCCTTAATGCCTTGAAATGTTATATTTTGATAATAAAATTAAATCTCTGCATGAAGAGTGAATTGAAAACTCCATTAAAATTCCTTTTTTTCTGTGGGGACTGGAAATTACTGTGAAGCTCTTGGAATTAATTTAAATAACTACTCTTCACAGACAAAATTCATCTAACATTTATAAGTATTGTCCTAATGATTTTTTTTTTTATCATTTGCACACAGATTTCCATTATAGTAATACTTTTTGACAGCTGTAACAGCTAGGATAATTTGTATCTTGAAAAATTTGTAAATAATGGAGAACTTAATGAAAGAAGTTTCTGTTACCCAGAGGCCTATGCTGTACAGCAAAAATACAAAGACTTAGAAAAACAGATCTCTGATGTGTCACGGGAAGGTATACCAGATATTAAGCCAATTGAAAAATCTGGTCTGGAATTTTATTCATAGGGTGTGCAGATTTGAGTGAGAGTTGTGGAGTTATTTGAGATGAATCAGTCAAAATCCTTTTTCTTTGCAAATTACTGCTGGATAGCTTGGTTGCTTTTAAAATAGATTTCTATTTATTATTGGCAGTCTTTCAACAGAGACTTTTAAAAGCAATCTACAGGACTTGCATGCCAAACTCTCATTTAATTCAGAGATTTGAGCATCTTACTAGTTTAGCATCCTTTGAACTTTCCAACCTTTGTGTATGCTTTTGAGAATCACGGGTTAGCAGCTGCTTAGTTTAAGAGTGTTTTCTTTTCACACTGGTTATCTTATAAAGTCATGATACATTAATACTAATAATTAATAAGAGAAGAATGTTTTATTTTCTATTTTGAAAGAAGAAAATGCATAGATCTTGCCTAAGGGGTTTCACAAAGTGCCAAGGATTTTCCTAAGTTAAATGGGTCAAAGGAAATCCATGTGTTTTAAGAATTTGATAACTTAATCTGATTTCTTTCTTTGGATTTCTCTCCAAGAGAAGTTGTCTCTGGGTTGAGAATTTTGAAAGTTGCAGAATTTTAAGCTGATTCGTTTGGCTATGTGTGGCTTATATCTGCTAACTGCAGCAACAGCAAGTGCTATACGTTCTCTTAATTTCTACCTGTTCCCCCTTAAAATTGACTCTCTTTTTCTGGAGATGCTGGGGAAGCTGAAAATGACCCAAAGCTGTATGCAATTCTACTGGGGGTCTTGGGTGTGGAAGTAAAGATTTTTCTTTTTAAACATCACTGCATTTATTGAGGGTGTGTGTGAATGTATACATTTGTTCCTCAGTTGTGGGAGTTTTGGCCTCCGCACAAGTCCAGGTTCTTTATCTCCCTCCTCTGTGCAGCTTTACCTTCGAGC
Source organism: Machaerirhynchus nigripectus (assembly GCA_013397975.1). NCBI lineage: Eukaryota > Metazoa > Chordata > Aves > Passeriformes > Dicruridae > Machaerirhynchus > Machaerirhynchus nigripectus. The sequence goes on from VZRQ01009694.1 coordinate 24,563, forward strand.
CCGAACAGATGAGAAAACGCCTGCAGATGTTGTTTCAAGTTGTTTATTTCTTCTTATCTCTAGCTAGCTCTCAGCTCCGGCTGCAAGTCTGATGCCAGCTGTGTCCGAGCGGGAACTGCCCAGTCCTGGGCTGTCCCGTCCCTTTTGTACCCTTTCCATGATCCAACCATTCTTCACAACGTATTTATTATTTACCATTTTATACCAATTAGTTTGCACCTATTCTAGACACGTAATTTTTACCTCTTTTTCATTCTACCAATCATTTAGTGCCACCACCACCAGAGAAGATGGAGGAGAAGAAAAAGAAGAAGAAAGGCAGGGCAACACCCAAAATCCTCCATCTTAAGTCTTCTATCTTTATTCTAAAAATCCTAAAATCTACCTTTTTACCTTGCAACACACTAAACCACTACTTATTTTAAACTCTCATGTTTTGCAATGTTTCTCTCAGTGTTGGCAATTTTTCCCATGGACTAAGATCAAAACCACCTTCATTCTTGGCTTCTAGCCAGGGTCTGGGACCCCCTCGCAGGGGCTCCAGGGCTCCCTGACCTGCCAGGGCTGCCAGAGGCATGCCTTGGACTCCAACACTCAGTGTTTGTCTCATGGTGCTGGGTGAGGATATTTCCAGACTATGAATAGTAAAGTATTTATAAAGTGTTTATAAACTGCCTGTTGAATTTGTCGGTCTGCTGCAGCTGTTGCCACCTGCATGACCTAATGTCCTTCAGATTTCAAAGCTCTTTGCCACATGCTCCTACTCTTGTGGTTTGCTAAGTGCCTTGTCCTGCTGCTGCATTGGAGTGAAAGAGCGTGAGGCAGCAGTGTCTTGCCTGGTATCTACAAGTGGAGATAAAGGTTCCTTACATGTGATGGTTGATAACAAAAGTTGGAATTTCTCTAATCCGAGCAGTAGATGGCTGAATTTTCAACGTGTACGTGTTTTGGACTAATTTCTTGCTTTTATGCAGTTTATTCTTATTATAGAATAGTTTGTGTTTTCTGTATGTTACGGTATTGTAACATACACCCATATAGGTGCTCTAGCTGGGTAGAAAACTTGTTACACACTAATAAAAGTTACAAAAACTGTTAAAAAGAAAGTAAAGTGAGTGTGTGTTAAACTTAGATGGATTCTTTCTCCAGCAATCTTGCAATCAAGTATATAATATTTATAAATCAATGCATGTTAATAGCTCCTGCTGTATTTTTTGTGTATGGTTGACAGTTTTATTGGGACTAACAAGAGCTTTAAAGAACTTTAAAGATTTTATATTATCTTCATCTCTTTTATTCACTTTCTTCTTTTTCTCCTCAGAGAGAGAGATGGGAAAGTTTGCTTGAATAAGGCTTTTAGAAAACCTTTAGACCACCATCCAAGAACTTTTTTGTACTCATTAGACATGCACTCTGCACTCTGAAGCAGGGCCCTGCAGATCAGTATATTCATCCAAAGTGGAAATTTCACCTGAAGTGAAGTATATGTGGCTGTACACTATAAATATTTGCTACAACTAAATACAGGCTTTTTTTTTTTTTTTTAATGATTCATAAATTTTTTACTATTCATATATCTATTTTAATCTCTTTCAGGTTCTGTAAATGATAGTGGCTGCTGACCACACGTATGTCCTGATAATGAAATGCCTGCTGCCCGTCACACAAGTCTGGGCACCTTGGAGCCCAGCTCTTTGCTTCCTTTTCCACCCTTGGCAATTCTTGCCGAGTATTGTGAAAAGGGCTCTTGGGGAAGAATTTTAGCATGACAAAAAGTGTTTCTGCTCTCTGGATTTAAGGCATACTTATTTAAGATATTCTTTCAGGAACACGTTCATTAAAGAAGTAATTTTAGTAAAGTAGAAGCCTTGAATGCATGAAAGAAGTGTCAAATACCAGAAATTTTTATGGTTGAACTCAGTATTTAGGAGGCAGACCCGAAAGGTGACTGTGGCATCCTCCACTGGTAAAAGCAGTGTTAGTCTTACTCCTTCAGGTTGGGCTAACGAGGACAAATATTGTCAGTGAATAAAGTATTTGGTTCCTGCTTTTACAGAAGAGCACCGAGTAATTTAAAAGTGATCTAAAAATCACATGCAATGGAGACAAGTGTGCTGAAAAAAATACGGGTGAGAGAAGAAATCTGTCATGCTCAGCATTTGCATGCACACATGGTAGAAAATATTCCCAGAGAACTGACCAACTTCCTATTAGGGAAATACATAGGAATAAAAAGCACAGTAGTTACTCATTTGTATAGTTTAGCTAAAGGAGGGTATGCAGAATTTCTGTCCTGACCATCACTGCTATTACAGAAATCTCTTCAGATAATTGGTTGCTTATATTTTGGTCTTTTGCAGTTGAGGTTGCCACCTTGGAGACTCCCAAAGAAATCCTGAAACTTACTGATTAGCACAGATGCTAGTGGTACAACACCTTTTTCTTCACTTATTGTTAACCTCAGAAGCTTGTTCTTGTTCCTTGGGACTTTTCTATTCCTTTGTCCCCCTTCCTGTACTCTCCATTGTTATACATCTGGGTATTTACAGATCCTGCATTTAGCATCCTAGTTATTTTAATAATACCCTTTTTGCATGTGCCATAAAATACCACTTCTTTTGCTCCTAGAAAAACTTTCAAGAGCACAATGCTGTGTTGAGTCAGCTGCACATTTTTCTTCCTTCAGACCTCGTTTTATTTATTTTTCATTTGCTATTTTATCTGTGCTCATGTTGTCACCCTTTACCACAGAACAGTGAAGTTTCTTCCTTTTATTTAATTAATGTGCCTCTCCCTTCTGGCTCCATTGTTTTTTTTTGTTTGTTTGTTTGTTTGTTGCCAGAATTCTCTGGCTTCTGTTTCCGGGCTTAACACTTAAACCAGTCGATGGATGGGTAGGTCAGAAGTCAGTGTGCATTGCAAGTAAAGATAAAGTGTCATCTGCCACCCATACGCCAACTCTCAGTGCAAAGTCTGAAAACGCCTCGAAGACTATTAGTTTGATAAAAAGATGTTCACATGAATTCATTCCAAATCACAGGGCAGAAACACTAAAGTGACCAAACCAAGTTAACAGACAGTAAATTGGCACATGTATCTCACATCTGTTGCCTTCCTAGGTTTCAATATTGAGTAACTGTCGAATCTCTTAAGCAGGAACAAAGATTGGTGAGAGCAGCCCCAGTTTCCAATAAATAGGAATGAGTTCTTTGATTAAATAATAGTAATTGCCTGTTGTATATTAACAGTATGACCCAGAGCAATTTTACAATAACCTTCTAAGTGCTTGCAAAAAACCCACAAAAAAATGGAAAACAAAAAAAACCCCCAACCAAACAAAAACCCAAGTAACTGACACACCAAAAGACCCCCCTAATAACAGTTATTTTCAACAAATGCAGTTACTGCATTTCTTATTTCATTTTTAGTGAGCTTTCAAGAAATATTAGTCCATTAAATGCAGAATTTAATTAGCTGGGATTGCGATTTACGTGATTTCTGACTTCCTTGCTATTTACAATTTCTAGTAAATGTTGCCCTTGGCAAAATAAACATACTTAATTTATAGCCTTTGGGTGAGCAATTATTTTTGATTTTGGTGACACTAAATGTCACTAAAATTCTGTCTGTTTCAAGGGTACAAATGCGCTGTTGTGTTCCAGAGCCTGCAAACGTGTTTGTGTTGGTTTTGGCTGTGGTAGGGTTAATTCTCTTTGCAGTGTCTGGTATGGGACTGTGTTTTGTGTTTGTACTGGAAATTGTATTGATAATTTAGGGATGTTTCTGCTATTGCTGAGCAGTGCTCTTGACACAGGGTCAAGGCCTTTTTTGCTCCTCAGACTGCCTTAACAGTGGCAAGATTGGGTGTGTATAAGGATCTGGAAGGGGACATAGCCAGAAGGGAACAGAACTGTTTTTACTCTTTATCGTTACGAGGACTTTGATGGAGAAAAATAAGGAACTGAAGGAAAAGGGGTAAAAACCATTACATGCTATGGAGGGAGAAGGCAAGGGTGCGTATTTTTGCCCTCAGTTTTTCAGGCATTATCACTTGACACCCATCATCCCAGCCCGGCTCTTTTCATCCCACGGTGTCTCTGATCAGGATCTGTTTCTAGTTCCTTTTCAGTCCTCATGCTGCTTGCAAGTTGACCCTGTAAAGTCCAGTGTTTTTGTGGCACTCTCACTTGTGTGAGGTACCTGCAGCTCTGCTCACTTAGAGACACGCAGTCTTTCAGTGAGATGTGTACAAAGTGGAGCTGTGCAAAGCGTGGTGATATCAAAGGGAACCAGAATGTAGCTGCACTAGTTTGACATGTCATATGTTTTTGCAAGTTTGACATTAACCTGTAGTTTGCCAATCTGCCACATGCACCAGTAGAGTGCTACCTACCATGCAAGAACTGCATGGTTTTGTACCTGGGTGACATTCAGGAAAGGACAGCTGTCATTTGAGACAGTAGTGAAAGTATGCTTTTATATGTGTCCCTAATTAAAGGTGAATGGTCTGTGATTTACTTCCGGCCTTTAATTAAAAAAGGTGTTATTCCAAATAGCATCAGGTCTCCCAGCAGAGCAATTAAAATCCTGTTCTAAACTAAATACAGGGCCAAAATGAAAATCAGGTGTTTTAATTTGTCATTATGAAAATAGTTGTTTCATAAGCCTGGTAAAACTTGCAGCATTTTATTCTTGGAGAGGCCCAATCACTGAACTTTTCCATAGTGCCATCTGCGAAGTATGTTGAAATAGTGATAAACTTATGCTCAAGAAGTGCTGCTAGTCAAATCAAGGTGAGAGTTTGAGAGGCAGTCCTGTCTTGAGACGTCTGTTCGTGCTTATCTGCTTTGAGACCAGAGTTATACATGTTACGAGTTTTGTGCTTTAGATCCTCATTGAATTACTACTGCTGGAATGACTACGTCCTTATTGCATATAATGTGTTGGGTATCCCACTTACTAATATGGGGGAAAAAGAAAATAGGTTTCTGAAAGCATTGTGCATGCAAAATTACAGATGGAGCAAAAAGACTTGCTGCTGACTGTCAGTCCAGTTCTCTCACCTGTTTTTATGGTGTTGTCACTGGGCACCTGTTGTACTACACCCTAGTTTAGTTCTGAACCCATGTGCATCCAGGTGAGCAGGGGGAATTGTCACACCCGGCGGTGATTTGCTCTCTGTGCTTCAAGATGAAGGGAATGGGAATGGAAAATGAGAGTTATATTGCTTCACACTGAAATTCCCAAAAGTCTTCCCTTGCCTGTGGAAGCAGTGGACACTTTTATCTGGGTATTGCTCGCCAAGAAACTTCCACGGATCACAAGAATGTCCACCACGCTGAAAAAAGCAGGGAAGGCAAAGAGGTACGGCAAAAGGATGTGCTCAACTTTTGGACAATGGGATATGAGACTAGGGCAACCCAGTAATATCCCCTACGACTGAGTCCAGTGACTTCCAATTTAACTGTTACCATTTTAACTCAGAAAAAGGAGTGCTGTGGAGTATTTTGAATGTAATTATGGATAGCTTTTATTGGTGACACTTTCTGGTGTAAAAGCACCAAGAAAAGACAAGTTTAAAACCTTGTACCTGCAAGAGGCTTGTCTCATAGAACCTTTCATTCCTGGAATTAAAACATAAGCAGATAGCGAGTTTTTTTTTTTCTTCATACATTTTCTTTTTTTCTTTTTTTTTTAACATTAGACATAAAATTAGAGATAAATCTATTGTGCTGCAAAATGATAAAGCAGAAAAAGTATGATGTTTTTCTGAAGTGGTGTGCATGTTTGTAACAAAAATGCCTTTTACGGGGTTAAATATGAAACTGAAAATTTAAATAGAAATGAGAAAGTGCCATAAGCATTTCTGTGAACAGGTGAATATTAAATGCATTTAATATATTTTTATTCTATATATAAACACTGCAAAGTTATAGTAGGATATTAGGACAGACTAATAGCACGAAATTTTAAGGAAAATAATCACTTTTTAAGAGGTAACAGATAATTTTGTTCAGCTTTTATTAAGAATTATATGCTGCAGAGAAATACAAAAACCAGAAGAACAAGTAAAATAATTACAGTATCTAAAGTACCTGTCCACTTCTTTAGAAATATGAAGGAAAAAATTTCTTAGTTGCATCATAAACTACTATGTGGATGCTTATGGAAGGATAAAGTAAGTAAGATAATGGACATAAGTGTCCCTGTATCTTCATTTTACAGGACACTGAAAGAAATCTGAACTGGTGCCTTGATAGATTTGTTATACTCATTCACAGATGAGCCCTCCTCTGTAGCCCGGAAGTAAGGATTTTTATAATAGCCAAAAGTGGGAGAGCTTGACTAACTGCCTATAGTACAGGTCTGTGTCATGAATGAATGCTGATAGAGGGATTTTGGCAGTGTGGAGTCAGATAAACTAGAGAGGCATGTAGGTGGATGTATACACTTAGATCAGTAGGGAATTATTCTAGGCAGACTTTTTGAAAATAGTATTATGAAAGCCCTGGCCCTTGTATAAATAAGGCATAAGGCGTTTAGTAAGTTACTTGATGCAGAGTAGATCTTTATTTGCACAGAAAGGCAATAAATGCAGAGCATATTAGGCATGTGCAAGCTTTGGAAATACATTTGACAATGATGAGGAATAGATCTCCTCCGAGGGGCTCAGCTTGCAGGCTGCAGAATGAGATGTAGGCTGACACGCAGATTGAGCTCTGGGTGGGAGCCCGAGACAAGAGGCAATGAACTGCCAACCTGTGGGATAAAAAAGGGCAGGAAAGATGGGTGATGCCAGCCAGGAGAACGAACATTGCGAGACATGGCACGAGTGGAGAATTCCTGACATTTTGAATAATAAAGGGAGACGAATATGGCTGACTCCAGCAAGGTGAAGGAACACAGAGAGGGGGCAGGACTTGAGGTCTGAGAAGGAAGGGTGAACAGTCTCTCCTGTTCGTGGGAAGACTGACGGAGTATAAAAGCCCAGGGGTTCCTCTCTTGGGGGTCCCTCTTCAGAGGCACCAGCTCAAGCCTTTTTGTGTTACTGCCCCGTGAATAAACTGCTTTAAGAATGCGGTATCTGAGGCTCTGCTAAGGGAAACCCAGTGTCAAACTGGTGAGGTAACCAGGTCTGGCTGCAAGTAGGGTGTGTAGGGAGTCAAGCGGGGACCAGTTGGGCCCCTGGAGCCACCTGCAGGGAAAGGGCCTTGGTCCCAGCACTGACAGTCTCTGGCAGTGGTAGTGTGACTGCCAGAGGGTCTTGTGGATAGTCAGGCTGGATACTTTCCTTAAAAACAGCAACTGAGATGAGTATAAATGTGGAACTTAGGAAAAAAAGGATTTTTTCCTTATGTGCTAATGTACTGCTGAAAGGATTGGCTCGCAAAAATGAGCAAAGGAAGACAAAGACAAGTAAGAGAGAAGCTGGAACAACAGAGAGAGGGGTGGAAATCTGTATACTTATTAATACAAAACTTACAAACGACATTGCTGGTTATGACTGTCTGGCAAAATGTGAATGTGTACTGTCAGATATCTTGTTTATGGATGAAATGTGTTTGAATGCTTTTAAGAAGCCTGTAAGAAATGAATCATAATAATAACTCTTGAGCTGAATGGCAATAATCCATTAGATTGGTAGCTTTGTTTATTGGAATGTTTTAAGACTGCTTCTCTGCCTTGTGCTGCGTTACTCAAATTTGGAAAGTAACATCACTCCTCTGTTCAGTAGTATGGATTCTCTTTAAGTGTTCAGTAAAGATTAAAGGTCATCAATTCCTAACTCTCTTTTGTGTTTAAAATTTTGATTGATACTTTTTAATTTTACTAAATTTTTCATAACTGAGATTTTTTTTGTGCCTCATAAGTTATCTTTCATTCTGTTACTTCTCATGACTTCCGCCACTGAATTCTAACATGTTCCACATATATTTGTTTATGTTGAATTTTGGATGGTCAGCTTTAGTTCGAAAAGAAATAGACACAACCCGCATTCTCCCTGTGATTAGACATGTGCGTGTCTTGCTGGTAAGGTAATAATTTTAGAATATGCCTTGCTCTTAAATAGCTTTGTTGCATCATGGTTGGTAAAGGCTGGAGAATAAATTCCATCTTAGATCCTGAGTTATCAAACTGATTTTACAGCACGAACAACCTTGTGGTACCTAGGTGAAAAAATCAGGTGAATGTCATCAGAATGTTACCTTTAAGGAGTATCTTTATTCTGAACTCGTTGCATGCAGACATGGAGCCTTAGATGGGAACAGCTTCCATTTCCTTGTTCAGTAGACCAAACCTCATTTCATCAGCTTGCTTTGTATTTTCCTTTTCATTCTGGTGGTTTCTTTAACTGGAGTGCATCATTGCAGCCAAAAGAGTTGGAATATCTGGCCCTCTTGTGCCTGTTCCTGTGTGCTTTTACAGACACTGGACAGGAATAAGTAATGTTAGTTTGATGTATGACGTGTTCCCTGCCTGCCTACTGTACCGTCAGCTTGTGTACGAAAACTATCAGCTCTCTCAAAAATTGAAAGACAATAAACTTCAGAGACTTGGCTTCCTTATAGTGAAGAAGGATCCTGTAGAGAAATTAAAATGTAAAGCATCTCAAGACTATTTTCAGGGGGTTTTCTAATTGGAGGATGGATGAGCTGAGGCAGATGTCAGGAGAAGTGTATTTTACACCTCAAAAACTGTCACAGCAGAAGTGCTAGCCTGTGGTTCAGTCATGGAATACGAAGATAGCAGATGGTGCCATAACAGAGATATCTGTCAGAACAGGTCTGGAAAAGCAGAAAGCTTCAAATAAGTAACAGTTTGGACTGCGTAGGTTTTAGAAGTGAACCAAGGAATGGCAAAATCAATATGCCACGCTGTAGACAGTCAGAGAAAAATGCACAGTGGGTTTAACATCATCCTAATAGATCAGTCAGCAAATGCTACCACCCAGGGTAGCATACGGCTTGCAAGCCAAAGGAAAGAGCCAGTTGAACACTCCCTTCCTCCCACCCCCGCCCCCCAAAAAAGGAATTTTATCAGATTTGCCCCTGCATTTTTGAGTGTATGTGCCACTGCCACAAGGGTGTTGAAACAAGACAGAAAAGGAAGAGCTTTTTTTGTAGTATGTCCAGCTCATTCGTTTTTGAATAAAAGTTGCAACCTCCCCAAAAAGCCCCCCAAAACAAAAAAAAAACACACAAAAACCCCAAAAAAACAACAACAACAAAAAAAACCAAAACCAAAAACAAACAAACAAAAAAACAAAAAAAAAATCATCAAACAAAAATGACCCCAACTTCATGATTTTCAGTATTGCTTTGTGCTTCTGAGTGAGCCTCTGGAATATATAGAGAAGAAGATGAGAGAAATTCCTAAACTGAACCAGAAGTAAGGCACATTTTTCCTCAGCCCTAAAGACTAAAGCACTATTGTTGGTGTTTTATTCTCTCTAATGACAAATTCGTCCTGATATTTTCCTGATATACTTGAGAGTGAGCTACCAAGATTGTGGTTGGACTTGGTAAAACATCAGCATTTTCAAAAATTCCTTATGAGATATTACAGTGACTTTAAATATTATTTTGAATATAATCTAAAGCTTGTAATTATTATTATTGATAATGTTACTCCCTGAACTGCTCAGGACTAGGTGATTTTTATAGGTCTCTTTCAATATTCTGTTCTATTAATGTCAGAAGGGACAAGGCAATAAACCCTGTTTTAGAGACCCTAACATTGCTGTGCCTTGCTGTGATTTGCAAATCTCTGAAATGTCATGCAGAGTTGGTGGGCCTTCCAGCTTCCATTTTAAGCTTTCTGAAAACAAGCTGCAGGAAATTTATGCGTAATTTTTATGAATGACATGAACAAGTGTGTATCTAAAAGCCAAGAGAGATGAATTATGACTGTGGTCAGTGCAACATAAAGCTTAAAAAATAACAGTACCCAAGATACCATTTTCAGATGAATGTCACCAGAAAGTCAAAAGAGGTTTTTTTTCCCCCACTTGCATTCTTGGTTTGTTCCCATGAGAATGTCTAGTTTTGACCTTGTGGAAGACTTGCTGTGTAAATTATCCCACAATATTAATAATGTATTCCCTCCTCCCCATTTATATCAATCTTTTAGCCATCAACAGACCTTTCAGAGAAAACTTTGTCCAAAAAGAAAATAAAATGAACAATAACACATTCTTCTAACCTCTGAGAATAGCATAATATAAAGGTCAATATATTTGTAAATGCAATGCTTAAATGTAAAAGCAGTAATTTAGTTTTCTGACTGCCACAGGTTATAGTTCTTTATTATGCTAATAAGACTAGATAACTAACATCTATTATGTTGTAAATGCTGTAAAATTAGAAATGGATTCAACTGAAAAATACAAGGTTGTTTTAAAATGCAGCATTTAACCTCCTTGTTTTTTGTCTTCCCTTTTGATTATATATGGGCAGGTAAAATTATTACAAGTCTTCCTTAATTATTGTATGTATTGTTTCTAAAGCATTCCGAGTGTTTTTTAATTAATTCATGAAAAAAGAATTGGTAATTAAAATATTTCTGATAAAGTATTTTGTACTTAAATTTCAGTAGCCGTTTGGTTTTTTTTCATCATTCTGTGATCTTGAAATTTTGGATGCTACTATTAATATTTCAAGTGGATGGAGGGGCAGTTTTTACTTTGGGACAATAGAAAACATTATGGCAAAGCTTTGAGTGTTAAATGCCTCCTGTGCGATGTGTGGCCACCACGTTTACAATCAGCAAGCCTGGGGCTGCGGCATGCTGGAGCAGGACTACACACTAAAGCACGAAGTGATGGAAGGGTTAGAGCTGGCACCCTGCCTATGCCTACAGTCAGTGTTGGAGGAAGGTCCACCTTTTGGTTTTGGTAAATCCAAGCATAACTTTTCACTCTTGATTTCTGTTTTTAAACTTCCTTTCAAAATCATCATTTCCAACTGATGCTGTTTTCCAGTGATTAATCAAGAGCTTTATAATAGCTAATCAGAGTTTAAAACTGGAGTGGTTTGTTAGGTTTGTACTGCGTGTATTGAGATGTGTGTCTGATTTTAATTAAGAAGGACTTGGTAGGGAGTAACTGTAACAATAATTCTCTGTGCAGGGGGGAGAGAATGTCTTAAGAAGGAGAATTAGGACATCCCACTCTTTTTGCACAGTTTTGTGGGTTTTTTAAGGATCTTGAAAAGATGGTGAACAGTTTGGGGATGTATAGCCTGGGTGAAGAAATTTTTACAGTATGGGTTGATTTGGGTACTTAAAATAGTAGGCAAAATTATCAGGAAATCTTCGCTGTGCATATTGTGATGTGTGCTGTTCCTTCATTATCAGATTTGGTGAAATGACCAGGGGCAATGTGCAGAAGGTCTGTCAAAGCCTAGATGGTGTGGAATTCAATACAGGGATTTTGGCAGACTGGAGAAATGGTCTGGCAGAAATCTTGTGAAATAAAACTAAGGAAAATGCAGAGTTCTGTAGCTGAGGAGGAATAACCTCTTGCACTGGCGACCAGCTGAAAAGCAGCTTTTCAGAAAAGACCCTGGAGTCCCTAGTGGACACCAATGTGTACATAAGCCAGGAATGTGCCTGTGTAACGAACAGAGGTTTAGCAGCCTCCTGGGCTGGTTTAAGAATTGTTTCCAGCAGGTGGAGGAAGATGATCCCTCTTCTCCAAAAAGCAGTGGTGAAATGCGTCTGGACTGCTGGCACCAGTGTTGGGCCCTACAGAAGAAACATGGAGGTCCTGGAGTGAGTCTGGTATAGGGGAAAATCAAAGGGATTGGAGAATCAGATCTATTGGAGAAAGGCTGGGAGCTGCAACTGCTTAGCCTGGAGAAGAAAAGGTTTGCAGGGATCTTATCAATATCTATAATTAGGTCAGTGGGAGTGAAGAAAACTGAGCCAAATGTCTCAGTGTATCTTGTGACATGCAAGAGACAATGGGCACAAATTGAAAAACAGGAAATCCATAGACGTGCAAAAAACCACCCAGTTTTTTCCTCTTTCTGGTCAAGGACTGCAGCAACTTGGCCAGAGAGTTTGTGGAGTCTCCATCCTTGGAGGTAGTCAGAACTCATCTGGATGTGTCCCTCAGTAACCTGGTCTAGGTGACTCTGCTTGAACAGGGTGGTTGGGTGAGGTGATCTTAAGAGGTGCCTGCCAACTTCATCTCCTGTGGTTCTGTGAGTTACAGTTTCTATTGCTGGTGATAAGCTGCTGCAAAATTCAACATTAGAAATTTTAGGCACACCTGAGTCTACTTATCTGAATGTCTCTGACCATTATAATGATGCATTTTACTTAAAAAAACACTGAGTTCTCTGTTTTACTCATATGCATAAACATGCATAAACAAAAACCTTGGGGTTTTTTTGCAAGCATTTTTAACATCTTTGCTTAGGTGTATCTTTCCTGCTGTAGATGCATTGCAATAGGGACAAAATACTGATGCCCATGAGACTGTCCACTGAATTGAAAATCAAATTGAAATATAAGTCACATACACACTTGCTCACAGCCTCTCAAACTCACCCAAACCATAGCCCCTTAGACCTGAAAATACCTTGTCACCTCTACTTTGAACTAATCTTTTTTTTTTCTGAGGAAAATACAATCATTGGTGTAATCCACACCAGAAATCTGCCAAGGATGCTGACACACCCTCCCCTGTTCTACACTTAGTATGGATACTGTCTAATTGTTTGGGACTCTCATTTTATTACTCCTTCCCTATAATTAACATGTTCTGCCAAGATAGTTTTCATGATAGGCTGAATCTGTTTGCTGCTAGTCCCTCCGTTTTGCCCCGTTGTTTTGGTGTCTCACAGGAAAACATGACTTCCATAATCATACAGCCACATTATTCACTAAGGGTTGACTGATAACGATACCTTAACCAGATAGAGCTGAAACTTAAATATATGTAAGCGTTAAAAACAACTGTTTACTGTAATTGAACCACAAGGCTCAAAATGTTCTGCTCTTGGTCTGTCACAAACCTCTAAAAATGAAACTGATTCTTCTTCCCTGAGCTTTATTTATCACCGTATATAAATGAGAAAAGTAACTGTCTTGTCTTATGAGTATGGTAAAGCTTTATTCCCTAGTGCTTGTTGGGCATCGAGGAGCATTATCTTTGTAATAGGGAAGGAAAAACACATAGTGGTATTTCTGTAATTTGCTGGTGAAGAGAAGTAAGATTTGCTACTGGTAGCATTTCCTGTAGAATTGTGTGATCCTCTGCTGGCAATAACACCATTAATATTTGGAGGACATTAATAATTTGGTAACGCACTGTTCTCATCAACCCTTGGTTATGGGTTTATTGGTATGAAGTGAGTGACTTCAGGTATGACCTTGCAGAAGTTTTCAGATCCATTTATCAACCTGTGTTTCTCCTGGCAGGGGAAGGCCTGAAGTAGGAAAAAATAGATTCTCTTCTGATAAAAAAATTTCTGCAGCTTTTGCTTGTTTTGATTAAAAAGGGGAAAAGATGGGACAGGATGGTGTGGCACATGTGCTTTTAGAATCCTTCTATGATTCTCTCTAAATAAGGTTTATACTGTTCTTGTGCTTAGGAGAGGGAAAGGATCATTAAATGCCACTTTCACCTCTCAGTGCGTGGGTTAAGTTAGTGCTTGCTTAAATTTAATCTAAATATGGGTGGGGAGGTTGGGGGAAGATAAAGACTTAAAAAGAAAACACCCCCTCATCCTTTCCAAAACCAACCCCCAAAACCCTGACAAAACCGAAAAACAACAGAAAGGGCAGCAGACCATCTTTCTGGGCTGCCTAAAAAATAACCTTTCCTGACCATATTTGATGGAAATTTTATTTAGTAGCACATTTTAAAGTATGGGGATTTTGTTTGCTGATGGTTCAAGAAACAGTTGAGTAGTTAGTGAATATATTTGGGTTCTGTGTACCCTAGCAGAGAAATAGTTGATGACTACATGTATTAGATACTTTCTTTGTTCGACTTGTTTGGCAGTAGTGCCTCAGTGTAACAAGTTCAAATGAGAAATGAACAGAGAGAATTCCCAATATGCATTTGTCTTTCACTTCCTCTGCAATAAAATGCAAACAACTTTATTTTCCACGAGGCTATTGGTGACTTGCTTTTATTCAAACAAAGAGTTCTTGTAAATTCACAGAACTGCCTTTTGAGCTATCCAAGGTGGTTATTATTTATATTATTATGAGAAGGATGTAAGAAAATAGTACTGCAGATGTTTGTAGTTAATATGAAAAGACTCTCTGTGGGTTATTTGCATTAAGAAATTATGATCTGAGATCAAAGTCAGAGCCCCTTGGAACTCAAGATTCCAAGGTAGTCTAATTCTGAGATGTCTACTGAAATCTTTCAGAAATGAAATATAAACTACAGTAATGGGCTATCAAAACTGTCAAGCTGGCTCAGCAGAATGAGTGATGTTTTTAAGTTTGACTGCTTTTAAAATCTCCATGAAAGTAGAATAGTTTAATCCAAATGGCCAAAAGCCACTTCTGTGTCCAATTATCGAAACCAAGCTTAACAAAAGCTTTCAAGTGCTGAATTGTGTTTTGGAATCGTGCTGTACAGTGATAAAATGATTACCCTTAAAGAGAACTTTGCATATAGATTAATAAACATTTTTCCTACTTAACAAATCTAAAGCAGTAATTAAATATTAAAAGGAAGCAATTCCATTTTTAGCTCATGCATATACCCGCACTTTAATTGTTGCTTTTGTCTACATTTTTCCAACAATTCTGTAAAGTGTGCAAGCACAAAAGGTGAGGATTTAACATTAAGGAAAGTATCATGGAGTGTAAGTTCTCACAAAGCTGCCCTTGTAGAAAAACACTGATTATATAAAATTAATTAATATAATTCTGATCAGTGATTCTCTCTAAGTTTAACTGGAATTAATAATCAGCTACTCTTTGTATTTTTAAATATATGCTTCTGACTTTACTGTGTGCATTAAAAATAGAGCTGAAAGGGTTTTTTAGGGAGCCTTGCTGCAAGCTCTTATCTCTTTAAAAATAAAATAAAGTCAAGACAAGCTTATGAGAAGAAATATAATTAAAGTCACAGATTAAATTAAAGAGGATGGGAGAAATGAGGACACTGAAGATTCTTCTCTTCTCTCCCCTTTAGAATCCAAAGCACTGGGGGGCAATGAAACAGAAATGGAAGGGAAAAAACTCAAACCACTTCCATTGTAGTTCATAGAAAACGACCTTAAAATGTTCAATTCAATTGAAATTTCCATTTCCCAGGCCTTTTGGAGATCTGCTAAGACTAGGTCTCTCTCATCTCCAGTTTTAGCAAAGAATAACTTAGACATAGAAGTATGAAGATAGAAAAATGCGGTTAACATAGATTTCTGTTATAGGTGCTTTGGTCCTATGTTGCCAGCATTTTTAGACTACTAATGAGTTTTGTGGAAACTTGCTGTTTTCTTTTTGAGCTTGATAGGGATAGAGGAAACTGTTTTCACCTTGAGTGAAAAAAATAAGAATTTTGTTATCTTTTAAGAAGACAGATTAGAAGTTGAAAATGTAAATGAGTGTGTCCTGATAGAAACCAGGGGTTGAATGAAAAACTCTAAACCATGTAGTTTTAAAATGCTATTTTTTAGTGTCATAAATCTTTAAGAGGGATCTGACTTGTTTAATGTTTAAATTGTTTCAGGAGAATGAATTTGAAAAAAAAAAAACCCAGCTGTTTTTGGGGTGCTCCTTTGGAAGGGTGCTCCTTTGGTGCTTGTTACTGAGTTGTTTTCAGCAAAAGCATTTTTTTGTTTTGGAAGAAATATTTTACTGTATGTCTATAGAATGAGATGCTTTGTTGTTTTAATATTTCACTTGCTCTTGAAATTCGACTTTTGGTAGACAGAATAAATTATTTCCTATATTTAAAAGCGAAGAGCAACAATTCAAAGTTATTTATTAGCTTTTCTTCTATTGTTTTGAATCTTCAGAGTTTTGTGGGACTAGCACGTGGAGGCAAACAAACTTCTGATTTTCCAACTTTTATATTTCCATTTTCTCAGCCAAGACAGAAAATAGTACTCAGTTTAGAAGCACGTAATGCTTTTCTATGTCTATATGCCATGAATTGATTTTCTCTACTCTTAACTGTTAGGAATCCTTTAACATTTGGACTTCAGAGAATTACTTCTATAAGAACACTTTAATCTTTCACCCTTCTCCAGAGGCTTCACTTCAATGACTCTAATCTAGTCTGCCTGTTAAATTTTGATTTCCATGATCATCTCTTGTGAGAAAATGAACAATATTTTTGATAAGTACAGTTTCTGAAGTAGGAGGTGATGTTTAATTCTTGTGTAGAGAGAAGTAGTCAGAACAGAGGGCAAATTGGTGTCAGCAGGAAGTTTGTTGGTTTTTTTTGTTTGTTTGTTTCATGAATTCTGGTGTGAAAAGAGTTGATAGTGTTGGGTGGGACCTTTATAAAATAGTTGACAAGTGTTAGTAAATGGTATGAAACATCAAGGCTTTGAAATGCCAGAACAAGAGTGCAAAGC
This sequence comes from Machaerirhynchus nigripectus, assembly GCA_013397975.1. Lineage (NCBI taxonomy): Eukaryota > Metazoa > Chordata > Aves > Passeriformes > Dicruridae > Machaerirhynchus > Machaerirhynchus nigripectus. Next base: position 41,119 of record VZRQ01009694.1, read on the forward strand.
ATTCGTAAGTACTTAGAAGTGAATTTTCTCAGTCACATGGCGGTACCTTCAAGGAACATCCTGCCTTGGGCTTTGTGGGGAATTCTGCTCATACTGGGGAAGGCTGAGATGGCTTTGAGAGAAGCCAATAGTATATGAGGCTGAAAGGCCCTTAAATTGTTATGGATCAATTTCTGGCCAGTGGACACTTGAAATACATCCCTGGGCAAACACATGTAAGCGTTCTATGTTGTTGAAGTGGAGATCAGAGTAAGCAGTAAATATTACAAATTCTGACAAAGGATTTGACTGTGGTATTTGTGAACTCCCTAAGAGTCTGGTTGGAATAAAGGCTTTCATTCACATTATGCACACACTATTTCATGTTTTTATTAACTGCTAAAGCCTTGCTCAGAGTTCTGGAGTAGAACTGGTGTCAGACTGCGTTTGCTGAGATTTATAAATGTCTAAAGAATACATCTAGTGTTGGTATTTTAGAACTTGGCTTATCGCATCTTATTTGTCTTACTGCATGTGTCATATTTACTACTTGCAATAATTTTGCTTTTAGGAGCTTCACTGCTTCTCCAATGTTTTTCAGTATATAGCAATTCATGCTTTATAGTGCAAACTACATCACAGGGATAAATCACACTTTGACATCACTGGCTCTCCAGGTGAGCCAGGCTAAAGGATGGTTAACCTGTTTAAAACTTTCTAGTTTTGCCTTTTGTCATTTAGATAAATTTTTGTTTCATTTATTAAACAGAAGCAGAACAGTTTTGGAAGACATTTCCTAGGATACGTCTGCCTTGTATTCTATGTGTAAATTCTGAGTTATATAGCTAAGAACCCTTCCCTTGGAAAAACTGTCATCAAGAGAAGATACTTTGATCAACATTTTTTGAGTAGGTCATACAAAGAAAATATTTGTTTGTTTTAAAAGATGTTTGATTTGTTGCGGCAAATAAATATAAATAGAAAATTCTTTGACAAAAAAAGATATGCAGTTCTATTTGGCAACAGCTGTGACTCATTGAAATAGCAAAAATTAAATAAAAGAAATGGATTTTATTAAATTACCATGCTCTAATGAGATGTCATGAAGAAATATAATGGTAGGAAAAAGAAGGCAGGTAAAATTTGAAATTGAAGCCTAACATTAGATTTTCATAAGTATCTGTAGTGAAAAAACATAAGGCTTCAAAATATCTATTCTGTTTGCTTTAGAATGAAAAGGATGCTAGAAACAAAAATATTTACCGTGACTAATATATGCCAGTGTTTTTTTCTTCTTCTATGAATCAACTCTATTTTACATAGCATACCAACTAAATTGACTCTGAAATCCTCAGTTGTAGTAATATTCTGTTTGCCATGATTCCAAATTGCTTTGTTTAAAAAAAAAGGTTATGATAATAATTTTGTCTCTTATTTGTATGAAATCATTCTGTTTTGTATAAGGAAAAGCCTTTTTTTCTTAGAAGAAAAGGAAGTTGTATTATAAGACTTCTCTAAAGCCTTGTGACATTGCCAGTGTTGGATAACTGGATAATTTTTTATGCATCTGTGATGTTTCCTGTTCTCAGTTCTGTACGCCAATTAAGCATGTATCTTGGGAAATACTTAAATCTGTGCCTTGGGCCAACTGAGTGTAAGCTTAGGAAAGATCTGTATGAAACATTACACACTGTAGGTAGGTATTCTGTCTCTTGGTGCTACATGCAGTATCATGTTGGTAGACACTCGAGTTGTGGTGCTGCAAAACAAGGGAAAATGGTCAATAAGATGTTACAGCTGGTTATTTATGATGGCTTGTTCCTTAATGAGTTTGCCTGGTATGGAATCAGCTTGGGAGCGAGTTTTTATTTTGTCTCATTTATTCTGATCCGTTGTTTTGTAAAAGCGTGTTTCACTATACTGTGAGTAATTGCGCTTGAACAAAAAAAATACATGTCATAAAAGCTCAAATGTTTTGGATGTGTATAGCACCCCTAAAGAACAGATAGTGTTTTTCTTAACTCTTCACCTCCTCTTTGTCTGCTACTTTTTAACCCAAACGTCAATGTAATGGTGGCTTAGATGGCATTTTCAATGAATCAGGTTTTCTTGTAGGACCAGAAATTGTAAGTGTAAGTCCGCTATGCAGTAATCACTTCCAGATCTGAAAAAAGGATTTCAGTACGAAAACACAAGACAAGTACTTTGAAACTAATACAGAGCAATCTGACTTATTTTACTTCATATCTTCATTGTTGTTAATTAAAATCTTCCCCATGGCACTTGGATATGTCCTGGCAAATATATCAGTTGTTTTTTATTTTTTGTTTTCTAAAATTTCACTGTCTGTCTTCACCTTCTTGTTCTTGCATTTTGAGGGAAAACTCCTTAGAGCAGAGAGTTTTGATCCTTTCCTTTCCTTTCCTTTCCTTCCCTCCCCTCCCCTCCCCTCCCCTCCCCTCCCCTCCCCTCCCCTCCCCCCCTTCCCTTCCCTTCCCTTCCCTTCCCTTCCTTCCTTCCTTCC
>VZRQ01009694.1:44061-152244 GCA_013397975.1 Machaerirhynchus nigripectus
CTTCTCTTCTCTCTTCTCTTCTCTTCTCTTCTCTTCTCTTCTCTTCTCTTCTCTTCTCTTCTCTTCTCTTCTCTTCTCTTCTCTTCTCTTCTCTTCTCTGAAACTTTTTTGTTTGTTTGTTTTAATTGTACCTGTAACAGCATAAAGCTCAGTGGAGAATGCTGTTACTTGATCAGAGCTTCTATGTGTAAATAAGACAGACAATGGCAGTAACAGTTGTACACTTCTGGAACATTTTGGACCTGACATAGTACATGCTTCATCTTTGTTCTCTTTTTAGTGCTGCATCTCTTTTAAAAGCACCTGCCATGTTGAAAAATTAAAAAAAAAAACCAGGAACCAACTCTGGGTTTAACAGCACTGGGAGAAATACTCATATGAACTTTTGCAAACATTATTCTGAAAATGCCATTCTAAATAGACATACCTTTATGAACAGTAACCTGACATTTATAACTATACTAAATAATGCAACAAAAGAATTGTCAAGGTTCATGTGAACCTTCCACATGCAGACTTTGCAGTATCTTAAATTATTTACCGTGTTTAGAAACCATCTCAGTGAATCAGATTTTTGAAACACAAAGCAAATATTAACTATTGAGTTACAAGAGAATTTAGAGTTTGTGTCAGAAGGAAGATGATGATAATCTTATGTGACTTGTGGTTTTCACAAAATCATGAGGTAAACTATTCCATTTCTACCAGTACAAACACATCCACTTCATCTAATTTTTGCAAGGCAAGGTATGCATTTTTAAATATTTCTACTCTGAATTGGAATATCATGGTAATATTTCTGTAACAAGAGACAAATTAGTAGCTGATTCTCTAAGTCTTATACACCTAAATTCTGAAATAAATACATTCTGAACTCCCTCACTGGAGACTTGAGCATGCGGGTGACCTCACACTGGAACGCGTTGCCCAGAGGAGCTGTGGAATCTCCCTCACTGGAGATATTCCAAAACTGTCTGGACATAATCCTGTGCCCTGTGCTCTGGGCTGACCCTGCTCGAGCAGGGAGGTTGGACCAGATGACCCACTGTGGTCGCTTCAAACTGGAACCATTCTGTGTTCTTTCACTTGGCATTTAGCAATATGACTTCTGTATAATGTAGCAAATTTGCGCTGATGTCACATGGAGTTACTCATTTAAGCTACTCTTTAATGGTATAGGAACTACTGATACCCACCGAAATACAGTTTAAGGTTCAGATTTTTTAATTGCTCTTTAATGGCTGATAAAGTCTTCCATACATTGTAGTTTTAAAAGAAATTTACTTTCTACTTTAACTTTACAGGGAGTTGGACTTGGTGATATGTGTCCCCTCCAACATGAGATGTTCTATGATTCCGTGAACTTTTATCAATATGAGTATCTGGGAATAATTTTTGGAATATTCCAGAGAGGTTTCTGGTCTTATGTGGGGTTTTTTCCTATGCAGTGGAATGAATACAGGAGTGCAAAACCCAGGAAACTCTCCTTTCTAGCATAACTTCCACTGTGGCTCCTAATAAGGAGGTATTGGAAATGTTCTTTCTAATTCTTTGAAAGTCTGTCAGATTCCTTGGGGAAGATACGATTTGTAATGGAAAAAACAGTAATGTTTATCTCAGACCCTTGTCATCTCGATAGTTAGTCTTTATAATGGAAGTATTAATGCACGTATGCTAAGGCTTAGTGTCAAGGATTAAAATTTAGTTGTACAAACACTTCCTTCCCCATATTTCAGGGATTTGTAGGACAAGGCTGGCTTGCTTACACAGATTTGTTCTTGAAATGAACTGTTCTGGAAATTAAACTAACTTAAGCAATAACCAGATTTTCAGCTGTTGCAGTAGCGTAACCTGAAGTAATTTGTTTCAATCTGAAAGAGGTGTCAGGACTCCTGGAGCTGACTGCCAAATTTGGGTCTCTGTACACATAGCTACTGTACAACTAAGACAACAAACCGTACAAATTGCTTTGGGAATGAATATTTAAAATACCCAAATTGTCTTGTTGCTCTGTACTATACAGGATCAAGAAAAAAAAATACTGTTCAGTTTAGCACCATTTTGTTTGAGGAGGGTGTGAAGATCCTGTTCTACGTTAAGGAATGGTTGCAAAATAATTATTTTCACACTGGGTGAAAGTTAAGAAAGGGAAACAAAACCCACACACCAAAATCCAAACAACTCTGTTGCTTTCCCTACGTCAGACTGTATTTTTAAATGGGATGAACTTGAAATTTCTTTTAACTGATGAATATGTAATTTTTTTAAATGAAATGTAATTGCATTGATTGTTTTTATCAGAGTTTAAAGCATTCAGTTCACAATAGAGGGTGTAGGACGGCACAATGACCTCCTGAGGATTCTTGGTTTATTTTTTCAGGGAATCAATTTTCTTCAGGATTAGTTCAGATACTGTTGTGCAGGCTGTGTCAGATTCTCAGTGTATTTGCCTGATAGCCATACATACTCTAAATAGGCAAACAAAAAAAAAAAAAAACAAACCCAAAAACATGACAATCAGTTTGTGAAATGTCAGTTTTAATTTCTTGATTGGCTCACCAAACTCTGCTCTCCCAAGAAGGGATAGGAAGGGAAAAGCAACAGTTATTTTTGACATGCCCCTAGGTGATTATATTCTTCTTCATCAGACAAGAATGTGTATGCTTGACTGCACAATGTAGAAATTAAAAGCTGCTGCACTCATTTGTAAGGCATGTTTTCTTTTGGGGTTTGTGCCACCATTTAGAATAATCTTTGTCTCATTGTAGCTGTGATCCTCTCTTGGGGAATCAAGGGGAGTGTGTTTTTTTTCTGTATTGATGAAGATATAGCTGATCAAAAATACAGTAATGTGTTTGTGCAAGACTGAAAGGAACTTTCAGTGGGCTTTCGATTAACATTTTCTTGTAATATGTATAATAATACAGAGAGAGGAACAGCACACATGACAAAAGATCCTAATGGAGTAATTTGCTTTTTAGAGCACACTGAGCCAAGTGACTTCACGTTTCAGCGGTGAGCAGAGCGTTGCATGTGAGGTAAATGTCAGCCCTTGTCCCTGCTGCATTATAAATGTCACCTTGCATGTGCCCTGGGGAGCTGCCTGATGCTAGACCGAGGCAGGAACCCTGAGCCTGAGCCTTGGTCACCCTTGTGTAGGAAGGTGGGATAAGAGCCTCTTAAAGAGGAGGAAGCACTTCAATTTGCCCTCCCCTTTCTTCCTCAGATCCTCAAGTTTGAGTGCCTTGTCTTTACGTGCAGGGCACTGGAAGTGTGCGTGGGGAGCAGCTCTCTGTTCCTAAATCATCTTTGTAGTGTGTAACTTCTCCCCAGTGCATGGCAGAGGACATAATTAACTATCTCCTATGGAACAGCATATCTCCTATGGAACAGCATATCTCCTATGCTTTTCATGCTGGAAGATGAATATGGACCAAATTTGTCGAACATGGATGCCCGACATCAAACTCAGATTTAGGAATTTAAATCAAAATAGCTTTGTTTTCTGGGCACTGAACTTGTAGCAGCTGTCCATTTTGTGGGTGCTTACCTGATTTTCACAGTTGAAGCCCAGCAGACATTCTATGCACAGAATAGCCCTCTGGCCTGGTCAGGTCAGCTTTTCTGGCCATGTTCCCTCCCAGCTTCTTGTGCTTTTCCTCACTGTCAGAGTAAGGGAACATAAAGAATCCTTGGTTTGGGGTAAGCACTACTAAGCAACAGCTGAAACATCAGTGTGTTTTCAATGTTCTAAATCCAGCACAGAGTTAATTTTCTTTCTAGTAGCTGGCATGGTGCTATCTCATCCAAAAGCAGGACACTGACTAAAATGAGACTGCTATGGTTAAAATGCTAAATATGCATCTTTACAATCAATTTCTTAGTATTAAAATTGGAAAATTCTGGCTGTCTATACAGTACATTTTTCCGTTCTTCATTTTGTATTTGCATGGTTATGTTAATTAGGGAATTAACAAAAGGATCCATGATAATAAGCGCCTCCAACTCAAACATGTGGTACCTAATTCCCGCTTCTCATCTGGCTCATTTATTTCTACTTCATTATACTGACCATATTCATATCAGATACTCTTTCTGAACAGTTTTTCTATTTTAAACTTGATAGAGATGGTTACGTTTTGTGCTTATTTGTTGGAGGTTTTTATTTTTGAAGGAAAATTAATATAATATTTTTTGTAGTTGACTAGTTTCCTAATTTTGAAAGCCACATTATCACCACCTTAATAGAAACGATGTGCTGATTGATTGACTGACAGGCGGAAGTTTTTCTCGTTTGGCTGGAAATGCATTTGCCAGAAATAAGCCATTTTTTTGCCAGCCATTTCTTTTCTGAGCACTTTATTCCACTTGAATGTGAAAATACTTGTTTCTGTACCATTATACAGGGAAATAGTTTAGTACTGCTTTCCCCATATTAGAGTGCTGCATGTGCAGAACTACTTGGAGAGAATGATTATGAATATATGTTCAGAGCTGCATATTGAATATCATATTTGAAGTCAGACCCAGATATGTGTAGAATAAAGCTTTCTGCCTGTGTCACGGTATTATCATTTATCTGCCTCACCACATAGCAAGCTTTGCAAATAAGATAATTTTGTACCAGTCTACAGCCAAATATTAACAGCTGTCTTTCAGTTGTGCTCAGATTCAGATCTGAGCTTTTAATGCAGCTCTTCTTCTAGAATGCCCTTTATCGTCAGGGGAAGGGGAGAGACAGCTGCTTTGCATTTTTCAGATGTAGTGTGGTTTGGGGTTTTACCAAGACTCAAGTCTCTTGATAACAGCAGAGCATACAAGAGTGAAGAGGAGAAAGCTTAATATTAAAACAGTAAATAAAACCACAGATAACCTTTGGAAAGGAACACCTGAGTCACGTGTAAAATAATATACTTAAAAAGATTAAATTTTATTTTTGCTTTTGCTGAATTGCTCCAGTTTATGACTTTGAGCCTTATGAGGTATATGTCTTCTCAGCAGGTGTGAGAAATAGTTTCATCACCTACAGGTGGAAAATTGATTTTTACTTAGTGTAAGTAGATGTGTACTATTTCTTTAAATATATGGTTGGAAGCAGAACACATCCCCTCATGCTGTACAAAAATCAATTTACCAGAGCAGAAGGAAACTTAAGTGGGTTCTAAACTGTGAAACAGAGTGGAAACAAACAGTTCTGGAGATGGCACTTACTACTGACTGCATTAAGGTTTACTCAACAACTTTAGAGGAAGGCAGCCTTTTTTTTTCCCCCCCCAGTTCTCTTCATTGTTGATGCATGTCTTTCAGGCCTTGTAGTGCACCTGGATTTATAAAGCAAAACAGCCATTAAATAGTTTGCTTTGCTTTTTCCTCCTAAACCGTTAATCTGGTGATTTTGCTTTTTACAGCTTCAGTGTCTGGATAGTCTGATGTCAGCTAAAAACAGGCAAGGCATCACTTAACTTCAACTGGTTTTTTTCCTGAGATTTTGGGTCACTGCAGTAAGTGGTGCCCTTGGGCACCCAAGTGATAGAAACTAGCAGGGGTGTGACCCCTGCTGCTTGCTCCCTGATCGAAGCCTGTCTTGGTGGCAGCTGCTGGGAGGTTAGTGCCACTAGAGTCAGGGAACCAAAGGGTACAGCCTGGCTGCAAGGCAGAGCTGCAATTGCAGCTTTTGTAGATGTAGTTGCCACTGTTTGGCCAGTGCAGAAATGAGGGCAATTGCAGCAGTGAGACCCTCAGTTGTAGATTATATACTTCAAGTAGATCACATGGAAACTGAATTTTGTCCGCAACCCCGATAACCAAACCTCGCTCATATATGGCAACAAGAACTGCAGGCACACTTTTGGATTCTGGTTTAGACAAATTCCTGTTATACTGATATCAATACAAGCAGAACAAGTTTACTCTTAACCACTGCTACAGATCTGATAAACCAGTTACAATCAATGACAGTCATGCTACTGACAATGATACATGATAATCCTTCACACCAGACTTCCAGAGAAGTCATGAAATCAGGAAACCGTGTACTTGTTGATGCTGGCCAGGTAAATGCTCCCTTCTGTTACACTATGAAGAAAAAAATATTATTTCTATCTGAAATAGTAATTGAACATACTGCTACCAAAATATATAATGTAATTAATTTTGTATCTGCTGGTAAAGTGAGACTAAGAGACTTTGTAAGGTGATGAACAGCATAAAAGGCCACTATGATGCCTGCTTTTCATCCATTTGTATTTCAGTTGGTTATGCATTTCTACATGTGTGTTTTCTGAACAGTGCTTAATTATATCTGGATTTTAACCTAGTAAGAAATCCATATTGTAAGCCTTATTCCCACACTAGATGGTGGGATCTGGGGAATGTCCAGGTTAGGTAACTTAAATATAAAATTTTACTGCCTTTTCCCTGAATGTGGGGAGCTTTTTCTTTTTAAAGAAATCCATCAGATCAACCTGAATCATTTAATAGGGCGAGTTATCACTGCACATCACACAAATTGGCTTCATGCAAGCCTTGTTGGAACAATTTGGCTGATTTTGTGGGCATGTGTGTGTGTCTGTACAGATAGCCTCTCAGGATGTGATCTGGACATGTTCAGCATGAGCTGCAGAGTATGCCTTTTTGACAGCTTGGTCATCTCTGAATTCAAAGAAGAACTGTCTTGAGAGAGACTGAAAAATGTGACATTTAATCTTTTCAATAAGAAGTCCTTGTGCATTACCTTTGAGGAAACACTGAGCAAGCTTCAGGGCAACACTGTGTTACATAAATTTGGGATCCTGAAACCAGCAGCAGGAAAACCACACCATTTTAGTCATGGAAGTAACACTCTACAGCTACTTGATCTACCTAAGAAACAGCATTTCAAATGAATGTTTGATAAAGAAAGGATCTGTGGCTGTACCATTCAGCCACTTCTTACTGCAAATTAAAGCCCATATATAAAATTTCCATCTGCCTTTTTACCACATACAGGCCTAGTGATAATATCTGTCCCCTACACCATCAAAAACCCAAGTCATAGCACCAGGATTACTCAATGGTATCTTCCTGGTCAGGGCTTTGTTGTTCAGAATTATGAAGTTTTACTGTGCTGAGATTCCACATATTCCACAATTTGCCTTGGAAAGTAGGTGCTTGGTCTGTATGCAGTGTCTTTCTCCCTATTTGTAAAGCATGGTCAGGAAACCAACCACCTTAGTGTGTCACTGAAAAATCAGAAGTTTAGAAGACTGATTATATTAGTAAAATATCTGCTTTGCCTGGATTTTTGCCCTTCTCTTACTGTATTCAAGCTGTGTTTTTGTTGCTGAGCATGAGAGCTAATTTCATTGTTTGATTTTATTTAAAACCTGCACAAATTCTAAATTTATATACTGATTTCTGAGTTAAGCTTTCCTGCTGAAAGTGGAATTCAGGCTGTAAAACAAGGAAGCAGGACTTAAAATCAATTGTCGTGATTTTATACTACCATGACAGAATTATAGAAAAACATGACTACCCGAAGTCCTGATAGTAAATACCAGAGAAATGGCAACAAAATGAAGGATGTTGAAATTGAGAGCTTGGTATTGAACTGTTTTTATGTTGATATTGATAAATATTGATAGTTTGTAGATAGGAAAGCTTTGCTGGGGTTAGTAATGCCAGCTTGGGTCAGTGTTAGCACAGGGCCAGGAAGCAGGGCTTTATAGGCTGGGTTTTGGTGCTTTGAGAACATGGCTGTGGTGCTTTTTGGGCTTCAAAGTGTGGACTGATTTGTTTGGGTCTCAGTCAGTTTGTGGATCTCTGTGCTGCATGCCTTTGTGCTGCTGTGTAGCTATGAGGTAATGTGGCTTTTTTGGGGAAATACAATAAGAGTCTTTGCAGAGTCTAGTCCTCCATGACCGTTTGAATTTACGAAAATGGAATTTAATGCAGGAGCAAATAATTTTCTTTTTTTTTTTTTGTGCTGGTATTTTACACATATGATTGCCCATATAGGCAGTCTTATATATACTGGACACTGTTGTGAAGGCTCCTTCACTTGTGCTTGATGTCCTTCCTTGTCTTTTGAAATTAGTGTTAACATTTAGTCAACATTGACATCATATAACCTTCTCTATTTCCTCTTCAGATTTGGAAGACGCCAACAGGAATGACATATTTTAACTTATAAATAAGTTGTGTCCATATTAAGAAATGCCTCTAAAAAGTTTCTTGGCTTGATTTACAGACTTGACTTCTGCCTTCTCTCTGAAATGTTTGATTATCCAGTCTCATGTTCATCCTTATTTGAGTAAAGCTTTTTATTATATTTCCATGTTACTCTTTCTTTTGAAATTTAGTCTCCACATAACAAAGAACAAAGCCATATTTTTGAATGACAGCAGTAACTTAAAGGAAAACATCCCTTTGAGGGAACCCTTTATATGGGTTCAGTTTATCTACTTTCTTAAGGTTCAGTGGCCTTTCTCATAAATGATACAGTATTTCTTAAGAGGTTTACCTTGTCAAACATTGTTAAAATGTAAATAAAGCAAATAAAATTGATTTGAAACCACAGGGTGCCTTTCATAGCACTTTGCCCCAGAAGTGAAAAAATATGAACTTTATTTAAACAGCAGATGCCTTTGAGGTTGCAGATAATGATGGTTACATTCCTATGCTGTTCACTACAGCTTTGTCTGGCTTTAATTTTTGGAGTCAAGGGGCAAAAAGTCATACCTATGGATTTTGTGTTAAGAAGAGGTTCATAAATTATGGATGAAGAGTGACAGCTATTGGTATTTAAAGACATCGTTCTTTTAGATGAATATTAATGGGGGTAAAAACCTGAAGGAATTCTGAGTAAAAGATTCTGAAATAGAGCAACTGAACAAAGATTGCACAATTCAAAAGATAATGCCCTTGATACAGATATGATGGATTATTGAGCAATGCATTTATGGATATGGATCCATGTTATGCCCGTTCTTTGTACAGAGGAGTGAATCCTCATAGAACAATTCCTTAACTGCTAAGCCAGACTTAACTTCAGAGTTAATTTTCAAAGTGGTCATTCTTATGCAAGCAGCCTGAATGAAACCTTTGGGTCTTTAATTTGTACTCTGTGCTCAGTGTTTGGGGCACCTTTATGTAGTGGTTGGCCAACAAGCAACCAAAACCAGGCAAACGTGTTGTAGACAAGCCAGTTGTTAGACCTGTTTTCTCTGATAAAAGAGGTAAGTGTAATATCCAGTCCCAAAAGATTGCATAAACTGGCTTACATTTCACAGATGATTAAAAATAGTTAAGTTTTTACTGTTCTGGTTTTTTTTTTCAACTTCATCTTCTTATCAAGAAAGAATATAATGAAAATATTCCCAATAAAATAAATATGCAACATGCTAACAAGGGCAGTACAAGTGGAAATGCAGAAGACCATACAAGATGCCAATAAAAGTCAAGAGAAGAAAACTAAATACAGGCGTAATTCATGGACATAAAATAGGCAAGTCTAGTTGCACCTGGTATCGATTTCTGTTACTTTTTTCTCTCCCCCTCCTTGTGGAATAACTAATGGTTCTCTGCCTGCCCAGTCCAAAATGTGAGCTCTGGCTAGATCTGATCTCCTGACTTAATACAGAGGTTTACTCATTTTACATGGAATGCTAGGAAAATATCTGTTCTCTTATGCTTCTTTTTAAAGTCATTTTGTTGCACTGCTGTGGCTTTCTAGAGGATGTGGGAGGGACCTATATGCTACTGCAAAAGGATTTCATGAATTTATAAAGAAATTGCCAAGTTTACCCTTTATTTCTAAACCTTAGTGAAAGAAGCATAATTGATCATTTTAGAATAATTCTGGATTTGTTCTCAAAGAGTACTTGTTTCAGGTAATTTATTCCTATGTAAATCAGCTATTTAAAAAAAAAAAAAAAGGTGAATCTTGCATGGAGTATTAGAGATCTGATGTGCAGAGGCTGAAACAGTAATTGCAGAGTCACTGTCTGGAGCTTTGTGAGATGATACCCTCACTGTAAAGCATTCTGTTTTGTCAATAAGCTTACATCAATACTTGGCAGGTCATTTATGCAGCTTTAATGTTTCAGAATATAAACTAGACAAAGTGACTAACATAAAATTGAAACCGCTTTGCATCTGCAATTGACAAATCCTATTTTGAAAACATGCATGAACATGAGGATCAAACTTAGCTTTTATCATTTACATTTTTTTCCAACGTGGAAGTGTCTGATCCACTTCTAATTCACCTGTTGTTGATTTCCTCGTTCTTTCCTAATCCCTTGAAGTTGAGATGTCCTCCCCACTGGGGAAGAACTTAACGACATCCCTGACTGGAGTATATGAAGCATCCATTTGGGAAATGTAAAGGGTTAACCTAAATCCAAGCACACAGAGATGTCAGACTGGGACAAATCAGCATGGAGAATTACCTGGAGGTGGCACTCAGTTAAGGTGGAGCATATATACATCATGGAAACTTTGTTTATTACTAACAATTAATTTTTCTGGACGAGAAGTCAAACAGGCAGAAATGCAGATGCCCACAGGTCCATGGTGAGCAGAGATGGTTTTAGGCTCCAGGTTTCACCTGGCAAACACCAAACTGGAATATTTTAGTGGTTTTGGTATGTCCAAACTAAAAATACCTAAATGTAGGATTACAAAGATTACAGGATTACTGTCCTCTCTGGATGGATGTACCCTTGTCAGTCACTTTTATTTTAACCTTATTTTCATCCAAATACATTTTGGACTAGTTTCAACAGATTGGTCAAATTGATTCTGAAGAAGGCTGTCCCCTCTTTCCTTACCTGATAGTGTAAGATATTTTAACCCTTCAAACTGGAGTCATTCAGCCGACTTCAAATCCAACATGTGTTGGTACAAGACCATTTTGTAGTATGTGTATTAATTGTCTAATTTCCAAATCTAAATATTGTGAGCCCTATGATTGTGATGTCTGAGTGTCTTAAATGAATGAATATATATCATAATTGTAAAATATTGGAAACATTCAGCTTGGACCTTGAACAGGCATTGTTCTACTGCCTCTCTTGCTCAAGACAGGCATATATCCCCACCCCTGGAATGTTCAAGGCCAGGTTGATCCAGGCTTTGGGCAGCCTGATCCTGGTGGAAGATGTCCCTGCATATGGCAAGGAGGTGGAACCAGGTAATCTTTAAGGTCCCTTTCAAATCCCAAATCATTCTAGCATTCTATATTACCACATGCTCGCTTCTAGCAGTTTCCTAGGGTAAAGTTTAATTCCAGGACACTTGGGTGTTCTCCAGAGGATTTGCACTGGTGTGTGATTTTGTCTAAAATCTGTTCTGAAGTCATTCTATTTTGTGCTCAACATTTGCATGCACGTTTTTAATATGTAAGCGGTCCTGCATTAGCCGGATGTGTGCTAGTGCTGCTGGAGCTGGCACAACAAAATGTGAATTTGCTGAAAGGAACTCAGGAAAAAAACCACATATCAAAAGAGATTGGAGATTTGAAGAGACCAATTAGTGGGAGAAGATTAAATGGTCTCATTGTACCCTTTTGATGCAGGCAAAATTCAATGGAAGATTATGTATTTGCTTTTGGAAGGAGGGAGGGGCCCAACCAAAAAAGGGAGACATAATCAGGGAAATAGTAACCGAGGGGATACGATAATCATCTCAAATGCATGAAGAGAGAAGAAATTTAAAATGGAGCCCAGAGCAAAAAAAGAAAGGAAATAAGGGTAAATTAACTACAGAAAAGTAACTTAAAAAGAAAAAAAAAAGAAGAAATAAGAGTAGCAATAAAAGGAGAAGAAAAAAAGGTAAATGAAAATCAAATTCTTTAGGATGTGGAATGGCCACCCCAGTAATGCTGCAGAGAATCCATTGCTGGGGTAATTTAAGATGTAATTATTCCAAGCATTAAAAGTATGAAGGCTAGAAAAGACAGGCATTTTGAAAGAATTTTGTCATGCACCATAGGTGTTCTTATCTCTGATCCCTGTGTGTGTATTTATGCAAGAATGAGTGCAGTAAGAGTTGAAAGTGAGAGGTCCTGTGTGTGGGTTTGTTGTCTGCTAATTTAAATGTTTGACTTAAGAATGCCTGCAAGGTGGAAGTGCAAGATTTTGCCCTCATCCTAATTCTGGTGCTCTGTATTTCATTCATATTTTCAGGTGCTCCATGCATTTCAGCTCACTTTCAGTCAGCTTTTCAGTAAGAACTCATTCCATTTGGGTGTTTGCATCTGTAAACACATGGCCCATCCAGGCAGCTGTGGACTTTCACTGCTAAATTGTTCTTCCATACATTAAATTACAAACATGCCAAGCTTGACATATTTAAAGAAGTTTGGCTATTATTTTTCCTTTGTAGTTTTATTTGTTTTTGTTTGGCTGGTTAGGTTTGGTGTTGGGGTTTTTTTTGTTTGTTTGGTTTTGTGTGTGTGTGTTTTCTAGTTATCTGAAAAGAATTTTTGTTTTCAATCTGTTACTGAACTTTTAATCTCTACTCACCAAAAATCATGGCAGAAAGTACTTTCTGTGACCTTGGTTATGTGAGCTCTTTGCTTTCATTAGTCTGTGGTGTGTTTACTTCATCATGTAAGTCTTTGATGGCACTGGGACTTTTTAGATGTTTTACTTCATTTTATATACTGCCTGTAGATAGCTCTTTCTACCAGAAAATGCAAATTTCTCTCTTGGAGCAACAAAAAGAAAGTCAGCATCAATAATACAGCAACTGGTTATTAGATTTGCACACCAACTCATGGGTTTTTGGGGCTTTAGATTAATTCATTACTTCTGCCTCTTTCCTGATGTTTGGGTTAGACCTTGTTTACCACTGCTAATGCATCCCATGATTGATTGAATCACC
This sequence comes from Machaerirhynchus nigripectus, assembly GCA_013397975.1. Lineage (NCBI taxonomy): Eukaryota > Metazoa > Chordata > Aves > Passeriformes > Dicruridae > Machaerirhynchus > Machaerirhynchus nigripectus. The sequence goes on from VZRQ01009694.1 coordinate 56,929, forward strand.
TTATCAGCCTTTCTGATGTGGCTTTTTCCCCTTTCGTTTAGGGTGCACCTGCCTTTAAGAAAGGAGCTATGGGGAAAAATCAGAACTAGTGCAGAACAGAGTATTTTTTCCTGTGCAAAGCTGGGTAAAAATGCCATTTTCAGTCTATGAAATTACTCTGAGAACTGTCACCTTTTCTTTGTCTGTATAGAAGGGCTTCTTCAGATACATACATGTTGCCACATTTAGACAAAAAAAGAGTATATTTTGGCGAAGAGGCAATTTTGATTTGTAAAACGATCATGCTTTAACATTTGCTTGCTGCTGCTCTGTGTTTGAAGGGTAAGGATTCAAATTTTAATGCTCGGTAATTTTGTAATGATTTGCATCTAATTTTGTTTATATTTGAATCTGCTACAGACAAAATTTTTATCTTTTCTTCATCTGTGACAGCATCTGCATTTTTCTTTTGCAAGGAAAAGGAAAAAAAAAAACCCAACAAAAAAATGCCACTCCACAACAATCAAAAAAAACCCCCCTCTTCCCTAAATGGAGAGTATGCAAATTCCCCAAGTGGGATAAGGGACAAAATAACCCCTTGGAAAAATAAAGGTAGTCAACTGATTTGAAATAACTGAACTGTGGCTAAACAACTTAACTGAAAATTTATACTTTAGTAGGTTTTTCTAAAAACCTGCTTATTTGGTGTTTATTAATCTTAACACCCTTATAAATAAAAGCTGACTTACTAATATACTGCTAAAATTGGTTTTCTATATCATGCTTGCTCTTTTCAATTGCTGACTTGTGATTAAAAGGTTTGATGATGACAGTCTTTATTTCATTATTATTTCATTATTTCTGTATTTTCGTATCCATATCAAAAGTTGGTGTTAAAGACTGATGAGGAAGAGATGAACCTACATTTTGTAATCCTGGTCTCTTACCTAGTGTTCCAAGTGACATCAGGCCATACAGCTCAGCAGTTGATTATATTTGTGCTTGCACCTACTGCCATGTGAAGAACACCTGTTACAAAAGTAGCCTGAGAAAGTGTCGGGAAGTGAAATACTGTAAGAATTAAAATTGGCGCTTTCATCAGTGTTGAGACTGTCAGAAGCTGCACGAGCCAGCCCTAACTACTCACAGCAGGCAATCTGATGCCAGCCTGCTGTTAAACAACCAACATTTAACAAGAAATAGCACGTAGATGTAATGTGTGGCTTAAAACATTGTGCTAAGCATCATTAAAACCGAGTCTCCTTAGAGTCGTATTACAAAAGTGCTTTCTCTTTCTGTAATAAAACATTTCTCTCTGACTGTTTCAATTAAGGTTCTAACAATACAAACACAGTGCTCCCTAATTCAGCAGCACGTTGGAGAACCGCCGTTACTGTCAAATTGTAAAGGCAAATAGAACAAGCAATCTTTACAAACCCCTGTCTAGCCAGCAAATGAGAGGCAGAAGATGGCTGCGTTTTCCTGGTTTTCTTCAGTCTATCGTCCCCGTTCAGTTTTACATTTGCAAATGCTCCAGTGCCTGTGGCTCAGTGTTTTATGTCACCTGCATTCCCCTCTATGTAACTCGTTGGCACCAAGGTTTAGGACTCTCAGAAGCTGAGATGCTGAGCACACCTGCTGAATCTGTTTGATTGAGTGATGTTCAGTTGTGATGTCAATGGTGTGAAGTATTCACTTACCTGGAGAAAAAATAAATAGTACAGATGTGTTTGGGCAATGTACCAGCAACCTCATTGTGTTTGGGTTGAATCAAGTTCTTCCTAACACTTTTTGGCTCAGTTTTGGGAATGTATTCCTGCAGCACAATGTCTGCCCATGTGGAGTCCCAAAGACTTCCTTCTCATTGGTGAAGCTTGCAGCACTGGACACTTCATCATTTGATGCAGTAGCTAAAATGAACAAGCCCAAATGCATTATCCTGGATGTCAGGTATTAAATTATAAGCAAAAATGGAAATTGAATCAGTATGCTAGAATATTAGAGTTTTAAGACAACCTTGACAGATGAGAATTCTGAAGAGCTTCTTAGTTCTCTTGGACCCTGGAGGCACTATGAAAGTCCTAAATACGAGGATAAAACATTTGGTAGACGCAAGTAAAACCTATACACTTTATCTGGTGTGCTTCAAAGGAAGAACAAACTTTATGGAAGCAAAGAGATATTTTCTTGTACTGTAAATCAAAACAGGTGTTGCAAGTAAGGTAAAGCACTGTTAGCAGTGGGTCCTAAATGCTTAGAGCAAGGGAAAGCTGTTATGTTGTACTCCACGAAAAATGATTGCTCTTCAAACTATTTCTTTTTAATTATACCTTTTGCAAATGAGTCCTTGTTTTTTTTTTAAGCCAGATGAGCCACTACCAGTTACTACTGATGTATTCATGGGTTTTCAGCTTTTGAAATGCAATACTCCCAAGCCCACAGTTTCACATGTGAACCCTGCAGAATTAACCCATGATGTTTCTTTGAGTTCCAGCCCACCTCTTGTGAGAATAATAATGAATACGAAGAATTTCAAATAAATGCAAACATAAATTACTTTTGAAAGGTTTTGGCATTGGTGGTTCAGGAATGGTGATGTGTGTTGACTTAACATATCCCTGTTTTTAAGGAGTGCTGCCCTCTCTGCTGGAGGCATAATGCTTCTGAAAGGGCTCCTCCTGCTGAGGAGGCCTTAATACTCCTTAATACTCAGGGGAAATTACATGGAAAAATGTTAATATGAAGCAGTGGAGCTTCTCAAAATAGGGTATCAATGGGTTCCAGTGAAAATCTATGGAATGTGTTATTTGTAATTTTTATAGAATGTGTAGTCAGTTTTAACACAAACTTTGGTGCTGCCACAAGTTTGTGATAGCACAGTACTTTATACAGATTTATACTTTATGCAGATTTTGGTGACTATATGTTTTCTTCATTAAAAAAAAAGATGTTAAAATAATTTTTTTGGCTTTTTAATACATATAATTTTCATTTTAGGCAGTGTAGGATAGGTTTAGTTATGGTTACACCGAAGTCTTTGCTTGTGTCTGTTAAAAAGGAAATACTGTTTTGAGGATGAAAGGCATCCTGTACGCACAACAGATTTCACTGCAGACTATAGCAAGTGGCTTAGATCATGTTATTAGGAGCTGAGAGTATATTGATTTCTCATGGTCTCAGAAGGGCCATGCATTTTCTCCTGTTCTAAGTAAAAATAAACCAATAAATGGCTGCATTAATGATGCTATCACTGGATAGCAGCAGTATGTTTCTTGATGTCTGAGGCCTCAAACACACAATCCCTTACTCATATGTTTTACTCTAGGCAGCTTCACAGAGCCATTAGACTCAATTGGGTCATTTGTCTCAGAAATGAATTCGCTAAAATCAGACTTGGTTCGAGTCACACATTCACTTCTGAATGGATGTGAATTTGCTGTGTGCTGTGAAAGCCTAACCTGGAGGAAGATATTTAAAACTATTGCAAGCAGTGCAAATTGCTGTACAGTGCCTCACTCCCAGTGAATTTTAGACTGTCTTCATTATTAAGAAAATTTATTTTTCGTCTTTTGTAGCAAGGTAAGTGATATATGCCGACACCGCAAAAATCACAGCACAGGTAAGAGAAAGTAGTTTCTTCCATTAGTTACTTAGTCTGTCATAACCATATATTTCATTCCTTCGAGCCCTCATTCCCTCCATATCTGTGACCTTGTTTAGTCTTCTTGTGAAAAACTAGAGCATGGTGCCTCCCTTGGGATTTCATAATGGGGCAGATAACATTTCTTTGGCACTGAAGATAAGTGATTGAAAGTCTCTAAAAGAAACTGGAGTCAGTTGTGAAGATTATTTTTATATATGTATTTAAATTTAATTTTGTGTCGCTCAATTTATGTGAAAAGGTCTCAAAACACGTATGGAAACAATCTGTTTTCACTTCTAGGATCCCTAACTATGGAAATACAGAGTGTCTTTTTTGTCACTGGCAGTATTTGCTTGTATCAGTCCATCCTGTGATATAGGTAGTCAACCCAAGACAGAGCTAAATAGGGAGGCTGCAACTTCATTTATAGCTTTTTCTTTTACTCCAATATACTTTCCAAATTACCTGGCAGTATCGCATCAAGGATGCTCTAAGGGTTCTTGATTTATTAAGAAGTTTTGGGTGGGTGTGAAGGCCAAAACCCCATCTATCTACAGGTCTACTAAAGGATCTTGATTAGAATTCCCAAAATCAGGAATTAGAGAACAGACTGGAAGAATAAATAGCTGTGGAGGATGTATTCCTTCCTGCTTCAGGCTGTGACAAAACAATTTATTGACTGATGAAGATTTCTAACCTACCGGTGTGACTGCAACTCTCCCATTTTGCAGTAATTGAAATCTAACTCTCAGATAAGACCTCTGGACACCAGATGCTGCTTTGCCAATCTCATTACACCAGGAAAAAAGAAAGGATCACCTTTAGCTTCCAGAGCTGTCAGAAAGAGCAGTTCCTCGCAGCATGAGTGTCAGCTGGTGAGACAAACACAAGAGTTGTACTCCCTGCTCAGAAGGCTTGAACGTAGTAGATGAGAGCTGTGTGTGCAGGCAGCAAAAAGGACATGGCCTTCTTCCCTCAGACCCAGAAAGAAATGATGTACTGAGGAAAGAAGGGGAAGAGTTTATCAAACTGAGCATTCCCTTGGGTTTTGTAGCCAGGAGATCTCTGTGACCCTATAGGTCCAGACCCACCAAACCTGCCCTCTGACTAGCGAAATGATCAGAGAGGAAAAAAATGTTCGTTTTAAGTAGGCTTGCATCTGAAACAACAACTTAAGACTCGTGCTTTGGAGCTGGGAATAATCTCAGCACAGGTGCACTGGGCATTTGATGGCCAGTGCTTTCAGTAGTTAAGGTACAGATTAATTTCTGCAGATGAAATAGAGATAAAATTCACGCGGCATCCATGCTGGATGTCCATTTGTGCTTACTGACTTTCTTCCATCTATAAATGGATAAAAAATAGGAGCAAAAATCACCTGGACCATTCACATGTCACCTTTGTTTGGGCTTCTGAACGTCTGTGTTCATCAGTGGATCTAAGCCCTACGAAGGGTGTCATCCACAACAACCAGCTGAAGATTGAAGCTGTTACTTTTTTCCTAGACCCTGATGGCTGGTGGCAGATGAGTGGGAGTATGCATGAGTCTCACCTGTGCTCCATCTCTCCCTCCTGGAACAAACACAGTCTGAGCTTACAGTTAACAATGCAGAAGTGTCCTCTATCTGCGGAATTTTATTTTCAGATACTCTTCGCCCTCAATTTAATGAATATTTCATGCTGATGGTCAGAATGCTCACAATTAAAATGTCTTAAAATAGGTCTTACAGTGTGTTCACAAAAAAAGAGGGAAGCTTGAACATATATGTCCTTAATTGAGACTTTCCAGATGAACAGATGTTTTAGAATGAAAGGCAAACCATATTTTAATTTTCTAATTAATATTTAGTTATTTAGGGGGAAAAATTATGTTTTTGAGGGGCTACAGGCACTGATATCAATTAGAAAATATACCATCTTAATAATTAAAGTTATTAATTTAAAATTAAAATTGAAAATACCATACTTAAGAATTCTAAGGCCTCAGTTGTCCAAACAGGTCCATGGACTTTAGTGTCCAATTACAATTGGTAGTACTTATGCACAGATGTATTGTAAACAATAAGATTTGCAGAAAAGCAGCAGAAAGGTCTTAAATATTCTACTTGCATGGCTTGTATCTTCCATGTCGAGTCTGACAACAGTGATCAAAATAGTTTGTGGTGAATGTTAAATGGTGACTCCATGTCAAAACTTTAAATAGGACACAGAAATCTTCCTTACATATTCTCTTTATATGTTCATATACTGATTGACTGAGACATTTTCAGAAGTGTCCCTACTTTTCTGTCAGCCAGAGGTTCAACAAAAAGCTAAGCTAAAAAAAGTCTTGACAGAAAGTGTCTTATTAACTCCTCACTAACCTACTAAGATATGTTCTTAAAGTGATGTTCGTATCCAACAAAAAACTTTCTCCAATTGAATTATTTTGTGCATAAATCTACTTTCAAGGAAACAAAAATGGTCTTTTTTTTTTTTTTTTTAACGTCATCTTGAGTGCATCGTTAGGTTAGATAAAGAAGGGAACCCTGCAGTTGTCTCCACTCACTCTGCTTTGGTTTGTCTTATATAGCTGTCTCAGCCTGTGAGAATTGGATTCCTTTGGGATGAACCTAAACTGGAAGATGCAGTCCAGGGGTGCATCAAGCATGCCACAACCACTAAGTGGCATTCAGTCCACGAAACCAACTTAGAGGTAGTCTGGAGGAAAAAAAAGCCAAATAAAAAAAATCTGCCCCAAAAATTACAAAGCTAAATAAAATGAGTGTTCCTGAGTACTCACTGGCATTCCCTTCAGAAATTATTTTTCTGAACTTTATTGTTTGCTGATATGGAGAGGGCTATTGATGACTGAAAGGATTTCATATGCTGCATATGACAGCTCTGTGATCAGTTTATTTTCATGCCAAAACTAACACCAAAAGAGACATTTAGTCTGAACTGGAGTTTCAGTCATGGTCATGGTCATGGTATTTGGCAGCTGTGGCAAAGGAAGGGTAGCAGGGAATCATGTGTGTGAAACTAGCATTAAACTTTCCATTTCCTTGCCTTCAGGTCTGTGAAAGTGTCTGTAAAATCCATGATGATTCTACAGTGACTTTTAAAAAATATTTGTTCACCTGCCGTACTTTGTTCCATTTGCATTTCCTTCAGCTGAGAAATGTAATTTTAAGTGCTGTCCTGGAGAAGAGGGATTGCTCTTGGTGAAGGAGATTGTATCAGTCAACAGCAATTTTCTTGCAGATAAAGTTTTCTAAACCAATCTTACACATATTTTCTTTCATTGCAGGAAAAATATCTGATGGAAAAAAGTAGTCTCTGAGACAACATAATTATCATATGGCAAAATGGTATGTACATGATTTATGCAATGACTGCACATAGTGTAATTCTGTTTTTACTTTAATGAATAAAGACATAAAATGTCATATTTATGAAAGATTATTTTAAAACATTCTTGGTATCATCTCAGTATTAGTTTGCTCAGTATAAATAGGCCAAGTTTTCCCTTAAGCATGTCAGTCACCATCAGAAACAAAACCAGGAATATTACCTTGGACACATTTCAAGAACAGATCATTTAAAACTCAAAAAAAAAAGTCAACAAAACAAGTCCATACCTCCCACTTGTTTTAAAAATGTCTCTTCAAAGTATAATTTTATAAATGTAACTTTTGAGGAGAAAACAAATTTCTCAAAGAGAGATAGTCCAGTTTTTGAGTGACTGGAATGGTTGATGGCTCAAAACATTTCCTCTGTGTGTGTGTGTGTGTGTGAGGGGAAGGGGCAGGCTGGGTCTTGCTCTGCTCCATACACGCTCCCACACCCCAGGGCTGTATCCCAGCCCCTGCAGTGGCTGCCAATCCCTGGCACAGCACAGGCAATGCTCCACACCCACCTCTGGAGCCCCTAACCCAGCTCCTGAGTGGCCAAATGGCCAGAAGTCTCACCTGGGGGAAGGGCTCAGGAAGGCCAAGGGGTATTTAAAGCAGAAGCAGGACAGGCACATGTCTTAACCCTACCTCCTCTTGGAATTTCTATCAGATGAACACTTTTGGAAATAGGACTGGTAGTTATGTTACTTCTTTTGTATCTCTCTCCTTTTGTGTCTCTTTGTCTTTTTCTCCTTCTTCTAATTCCCTCTTCTTGGAATTTTTGAGTAACTTAAAATCGAACTGGCTTAGGGTGTGCGGAGTTGAATGGGTTAAGTTAATACTTTAAGAAGTGTTTCATGTTGGCTGAATGCTGCTCTATACCTTTTGCCAAAGTTCTCTGATTTTCTCGGGTTGTCAGAAAAGTTTCTTGTTGTTTTGATCCCTTGAGAATATCTTGTTGGTATTTCTCTGTGTGTCTAACTCAGAGTACATGAACAACTGTAAAGCTCTTTTAAAACTTTCATTGAGTGAGTTTTTTGGCGCCTTGCACAAATATGGAGGAAGTTAAAGCTGTACCTCTTTAAACATATCATGGTTTATTTTTTTTCTTTCAGGAACATGAGCTAAATAGGGAGTTAGAACAGTATCTTTGTATCTTTGTTGTAGTGGTTCTGCACACTCTCACCCACATATATTCCTGTGCTAGGGCTTGTTGCTCCATTTTCCTTAGGATTATCTTGTAGGAATGCATGGTCATGCAGCTCAAGGATTGAAATAACTATGAGCCGAGCCACCTGATAACACCTTTCTGAGATGTTGTTAGAAAGTAATATTTTAGTACAAGTTCATGGAACATTAAATCTCAGACAAAGAATAAAAAAGCTGACAAATAAGGTGTTATTTCCTGGCATTACAGATGGAAACAAATACGATGTTTTTTCCTGGAATTACAGATGGAAACAAATTCTTACCAACCGTGGTGAAGCATTGTTGTTGTCTTCCCTGGAGAGACAATTATCGTCTCTTTTTTTTTTTTTTTGTTTTTTTTTTTGTTTAAAAGAGAAGCGCAGGAATTTTCTTTTACAGCAATTAGTGGTGATGCATGGAGTGAAGTGCTAAGTACTCATGACTTATCTGAATAGACAGGGCTGTCCCCTGCTAATCACAATGAATATTGGTCTGTCCGTAAAGAGCAAGGAGTGATATCAAAGAGAACAGTCAGCTATTACCAGGGCAAACTCTTGGCCATGAGCTTCTGCAGATGATAATAAGAAAAGACAGAGATGAAATTAAAAGCAGTGTTAACTACCCAGGAGGCAGAAAAACATGTGATTGTTTCTTTGCATTACTTGTGTATTGTACTTGTGCACTGAGATGATATTTTTCAGTATTATTATATGCATTTTTTGAATGTAGAAAATGCTATGGAATTATTTTTATATGGTAGCAACTGTATGAAGTATCTGGCTCAGGCAACACAGAGAACGATCACTACATGGAGTATAGATGGGGGGAGGGGGGTTTAAGCTGCATAGTCGTTTCCTTTAGAATGTAAAAATTTCTTCTCTTTGCTAAGGTGTGACCAGTGCAGGTTATGGCCTCCAGAGGAAGTGTTCCAATGCACAGATTTTTCCTTCTGTTAAGTCAGTAGAACGTCTTTTGTCCTTACCAAAAAAATTCCCATGTAAAGGAGGTTGAGTACCACTGATGTGAGGTTTCTGTTTCACAGAAATTCCTCTGATACTGTGGAAGCTGTTGAGAGCTTGCTCCTTCCTTATTGATGTTACTGTGCTTTGGAGAGCATTACAGAAAACTTCCTGACCTCTGCACAGATCCTCGGGGATCCATTTTGGTTTAGGGAATTAATTGCCTTTTTTTCTCTGAGGGGACATCTTTGCAGGTGCAGTTTCTTGAAGTATATCTGCATTGCAGTCCTACTGTGACTATTGCTGCTTCAGAAAGGTTTAGCTTGCCTTAAAAACAAAACAGCTTGGGGTTTATTTTTGCCAGTACAGAAAGCAATCAGCCTGACCCTGGGCAGGTGGGTATTGCAACCTGTGTTGAGTTTTTTCACTATCACAGGTAGTCTGCTGGCAGAACCTGAGGTGGCTTGGAGTAATTGGTTTGGGGATGTCTGTAGTACTATGATTGCAGTGTAGATGTTTCTCAAGGAGTAGCCTGTCACATGTAGGTGGTGATAAAGTTTGAGGAAGACCTGCTGCTGGGTAAAGATTAGAAGGATGTAATAGTTTACTAGATTACAGATTAATAGAATGGTTTGGATTGAAATGGACCCTAAAGATCACCTTGTTCCAATGCTCTGCTTTAGGCAGGGGCATCTTCCACTAGACCAGGATGCTCAGAGTTCCACCCAGCCTGGCCTTGAACATTTCCAGAGATGGGCCATCCACAACAACTCTGGGCAACATGTTCCAGTGCCTTGCTACCCTCACAGTAAAATTTTTTCCTAATATCCAATCTAAACCCACTCTCTTTCAATTTAAAGATACTCCCCCACATCCTGTCTGTGCTCTTGTAAAAAGTCCCTCTCCATCTTTTTTACAGGTTCCCTTCAGGTGCTGGAAGGTCCCAATTAGGTCAGCTTCTCTTTTCCAGACTGAATGAGTCCAATTCTCTCAGCCTTTCTTCCCAGGAAACGTGCTCCATCCCTGTGATCGTCTTGGTGGCCTCCTCTGGACTCACTCCAACAGGTCCATGTCCTTCCTGTGCTGGGACCCCAGAGCTGGATGCAGCTCTGCAGGTGGGGTCTCACCAGAGCTGAGCAGAGGGGCAGAATCCCCTCCCTCCCTCCCTCCCCTGCTGCCCATGGTGCTCTGGATGCAGCCCAGGACATGTTTGGCTCTCTGGGCTACAAGTGCCCATGGCCAGGGCATGTCCAGCCTCTCCTCCACCAGCACCCCCGAGTTTTTCTGGGCAGGGCTGCTCTCCATTTGCTCATCCCCCAGCCTGGACTGATATCAGGGGTTGAATGTTTGTCTCTGCTAAGTAAAAGCTCTCCTAAACTTCAAGCCACAGAAGTCAAGAGCAGGTAGAACCGGTAGTTACTAATAGTCCTTAGAAACTCTTGCTGTGTTGGGGTCAGGTGGGGAGGTAGCAGAAATCTGTAGAAGGTGGTGTGGTGTGGGGGAAAAGAAGGAAAAAATAGCGACCTGACAAGAGTGAAAGCATTAGAACATACTTTTTGCTTCTGAATCACATTTGCTTTTGTCTAAATACCTTTATTAACTTATTTGTTGCAAAAGCCTATTTCCGTGTTTTTGTGTACAAGGAAAATATAATATTCCCCAGTTGCTTTTTGTGTGTGTTTAGCTTCCCCAAAAGCTCAGGGGAGTGGTGATATTTTCAAATTATTTTCCTTCAAATCGCAGTTGAAATTTCACCCAATCTGTAAGATTTTTCTGTAAAATAACAACTAACCTTTAGGAACTTAATTCCTTGGTATATTATATAATTTTGTTAGTTTTTGATCCTCAAGCTCTTCCTCATGTTATAAAAGTGCATAGGTTGTTATTTTTTAACAAAGTAGCATTTCCTTTTGTAAATACTGAATATTTCTACTGTGAGAAAGTCTTTAACTTCCAAAAATAGCTCAAATTTGGCTCCGCTATTATTGAGAGTGTACGAAAATGTTGTGGACAGAAGACGGGTGGCGTTTTCAAAGGATTTTGATGAACGAGCTGAGTCAGTTTGAGTTCTACTGGACTGCATATCACTAATGCCACCATCCTTTATATAGTTTCAATTAAAAGCTGTTTCTTCTGGGAGATGGTTTCCTTGCTTCTGCATCATGTAAAATTCTTCGTGCTCAACGGTGGCCTCTTGTGGGGCCTTTTCTGTCAGCTTACCCTTATTAGGCCAGTTAACCTTGGGCCAGACTTAGTTTTTCTATGCTTCAGCTTTTCTTTTTTCCTATGAAAAGAGGAAAATAAATGTTCTCAAGCTCCAAGCCTCTATTAATGTTGGAAAGAACTGTTTTGCTGAGTGTGGTGATGTTGAGGTGAAAGCAATGAGGGTGAGAAGAGGTAAGGATATGGGCTACTGCTACTCCAAAACTCTGCTCCTTTTGTCCAGAAAATATTGCAATAAATAAAGGTTAAAATTAGGTCAGTGGGCTGCATGAGAGTATTCAGATATGCAAGGGATCAGGGTCTGGTTCACAAATCCAGAACACTGTGGCTGTGTTTCCTAACTCAAGAAATACTTTCTTCCTGCAAAGCTGTAAGTCGTGCAACTGACTTGTGAATGCTAAAATAATAATGTAAGCAGACAACCCATTTTCTGGCCATGTTCTTTGAGAACAGTTGTTCTGTTAAATGAAATTTATTAAAAGTGAGTGGTTTGCCAGAAGTTGTCTTCTTCTGGCAAACAAGAGCCATAAGCACAGAAAGCCAGCAGCACATCTGTAACTCCTTTGACCCTCACCAGTTACTAAACCAGTGCGGCTTCTTGAGGCTATCTTATCCTTTCAGTTTGATTTAAGCCTGTAATGTCACTGACATATGTCTACACATCATGTTGTTTGAAAGAAGGCGTCTTCGGGAGAAAAGATGTTTTGCTGTGGTTAAGAGACTATGTTCATATTTCAGAGGACAGTTTGTTCATCTCTGGTCTTGTGGCCTTAACTCATGCACTTGATTGGAACCTAAATGATATCCTTGGTTTCGTCCTCAGATGCAAGAAATCTGCTGAAGCTAGAAATTCTTACTATGAACAGCCCCAAAGCTTTTAATTTTTTTTCATTTTATTTATTCGGGAAGTGATGAAAGGCGCCAACATCACAAACCAAACTTCAATATGTCTCTACTGGGGGACAAAAAAAAAAGCCAGTACCAGACACTGCTGGAGAGAAAAAGGTATCTGTGTGTTGCTTCTGGTTTTGGCCTCCACTGTGAAAGACAGAAGCTCCTGTTGCTGCCAGATGGAGGTGTTTGTTCTTGCCTGCTGGATGAGCGGCTGCTGCAGGATAGGGCCTCTCGTTTTTCTGCCACTGCAAATTTGATATGAGGCTATTGAAACAGAATAGTATAAATGTAAGAGCTGACAGAGTTTTTCTGATGACTGCCATGTAGAATGGTAGGCTGGTATACCTGCTTATTCTGGACTGTACTTTTTCTCTGTCCTAACGAAACCAAAATAAATTCAGGAAAAAAAAATACCCTGATTTATGTTATTTGATGGCAGACACAAATTTGCAGCTGCTTTAAGATGGTGGCTGTCACTTCATCTGGAATACAGCATGCAGAAGGGCTGCATATAAATAGAGCTGCACCCAGACAACATTTCACAAAAGCAAGTGCTCCAAAATATCAATGCACGGTTCCAGTTTTTCGCTAGGCAGCTGGCTCCAATCAGAGTGGCAATTTGTTACCTATTAGAAAAGTCATCTTGCTGCTGGCTGTCCTATAAAGGGAGCTTGTTTGGTTCTGCTTTAGAAATAACAGCTATTGCTGGCCTCTTTTATTGATAATGCAATATATGGTGGTAATAGCTGTGTAGTGGTTGAAGAACAGCTCCTTGGGACATTTTTGATCCCTTGTCCTAATTGTGGTTATAAAGAAAAAAAACAAACTGATGTCAACTGGGAATTGGTGAGAGGAAATGAAGTAACACCCATTTTAGGCCAGGTCTGAATTTGTGGTGCTAGTGTACACAAAATGCTACCAAGATGAAAGCAATGAAGAAATTCCTGCTTTGATCTTTTCAAAACAGTTAAATAGGAAATCTTTACTTGGGAGGAATGACTAATGGGTCACCTGAGAACAGAAAAGTGTCTCATGAGAGAGTATAATCACTTATTCCTCAGCATTTCCTGGAGTTGACTTGCTAAGACTGATTTTTTTTTCTGAGCAGTGACTGAATAAAAACTGATTGAATTGACATTCTTCCTTACTGTGATAATTATTTCTTTTTCCTGTGGATGCTACATCTGGTTCTTTTGGAGTAATATCTCACCTTCTTTAGTCCAGCTCTTAGGAAAATCTGAAGTGATTGATACAGGAATGGTTAACATAAATGTGTATGAGCTCAGAGGAGTGAGGAAATGGCTCTTCATGAGTTGGTGCATGAAAAATTTCAAAGCCAGAAAGGAGTGACCTAAATAATTGGTAGAGAGTAGGCTTTGCATTCCTAGATTACTGTGGCATTGAAAGCACAGCAGTATTTTTCCTGAGAGAGCAGACAACATGATTGTAGGCTACTTCCCAAGCTAGATAGCTGTTTTTGGGAAGGGATCCTCTTTCTGAATGTGTGAAAGAAGCAAGACCTGAGACTGATGAAAAATCTTAAGTACATTTGTAGTAAGGGCTTATTCTTCAACTTCAGTTACAGATTTCCTTCCTCAGACCAGTTTTAAGAGCAAGTTTCAGGCAGTCCTTACCTCTTGCCAAAACTGAGGTCTTACCTGTGCTGTTGCAGTGGTGAGAAGTGTGTGATTGTCAGGGCACCTGAATTTCTGCCTGAAGCCCTTTGTGAGATCGTGCTGAACCTCTGTATGCCGAGTCAAACACTGTGAGCCCCATGGAGTCTTGTAATCTGTAGAGAACAAGAGCTGACAAAAAAGTCCTTTTCCATGTTTTTGTGTGTGGTTTTGGTGTGCGTGGCCTTGGGTTTTTTTAAATGAAGTCTTTCATGTATAGCCATTTTGAGGGTTGGGGGGTTGTTCTCTCTCTGTGAAGGGATGCCTTCTCACTTTGGTTTGATGAGGACTGTGCAAGCGTGCAGCAGAGCGGCGTTGGACCCCACTAAGGTTGCACTTTCTCAGGCCACCACTGAGGTGGGAGGTGTCAAAGCCAGCAGAGCCTTGTTGTAAAACATCCACCACAAATCCCAGATGTCATTCTGTCTGGTGTCACAGCTGATTCAGCTGTGTTGATGTTACAAAAAATGTCCAGAGTAAAATGAGATTTTGTGTCAGAGGAGGTGCTCCATTTCATTAATTGGATTGCAGAATCTTCTCCCCTTTCCACTAAAGTGCAGGGAGAATTAAAGTTAAATTTGTTTATAAAGTATACTTCTCTAAATACATTTACTTCTGAGGCAGAAATTTTTTTGCCTGTTTCCCAGTGGCAGAAAGAGAAGCTACTATGGATGAAGCATGAAAGTGTACAGACTGCGGTTTATTCCTCAGAGCTTGGAGCTGCTTTTTATTATACATTTACATCCTTTTTGTTCTTTGGGTCATGATCTAAGCTTTGGTATCTAAGAGTTTGTCTAATTCCTTTCCAAACTGTCTGATAGATTTTCCCTCTACAACTCCCTATAACAACAAATGCCAGAACATTGGGATCCACTGTGGGAAGAAATACTTTAAAAAATAATTGAAAAATTAATTCCCTTTTAGTTTCACCAGGTACCTCCTGGTTGTGGTGTTGCAAGGAGATGGGGAAATGTAGTTCTGCAGATTTCTTGCTTGATTTTGTAAATCTTTCTCTCTCCTTTGGGACTTCTCTCCAGCCTTTTCACTCTTTCCTGTTAAGGAGGCTGCTCCAAGCCTCTGAACATTATAATTACCTCCTCTGTACTTTTCCCAGCTCTGCTACATCCTTCTGAACTGACTTTGTCCAGCATTGAAACCTCCATAAAATTTGTGGAGAGACAAGGATCCCTTTGTCTCATTCTTCGCAGCATTTCTAATAATGCTCAGAGTCTCTCTCAATTTTGACCCCTTCTGCACACTGGGCTGGTATATCTGGAAAGAATAATTTGGCAAGGATGACTTCTAGATCTCCCTTCTGAGCTTTGACTCCCATTTCTGAGGCGAACATGTGTAAGTATAACTTGCACTATTTTCCCTGAACACATTCCTCGGTGATGAATGGTTTCCAACTTTTCTGCCCACTTGCTTGTGTTTGCCTCCTCAAGTATACCTTTCACACCTTTGTTTGTCCTCTTCATCCCTTCTTGGCTTTCTCTGATGTATTTCTAAACATTTTACTCCGTTTGAAAGCCTTTTACGAGACACTCCTCCAAATTTATTTAGTTCTCTTAATTTCCTTCTTAGGTTGGTCCTCCCATCTTGTACAGGCTTTCATATTTACCTTGATCCAGAAAGCTTTCAATTTCTTAAATGTGCACATTTTCTGTAAGATGGCACCTGTAACATTCTTTCCTACTGGGGCTTGCTTGGGTTTTATTCTATATGCAGGTTTATTTTTTATTTATTCCAACTGCAAAAATCTTTTTAAGCATGCTCTGCAGTTATGTAATAGAGATTGATTTTTCATGTTGCTTTTGTATTTTTAGTTAATATGCATTCCCCCGATCAGTTATTTTTGAAGTTGTCTACAGATTGTTTTCTGTTTCTCAGTTTGAATTGGCATAATGATCTTTCTGTATTTGAGTCCTATTAGTTGCACTACTATCATGCTTTTCTCAAGAGCTATCCTCAAAAACTGGGCTAGAAATCTTGTCCAGTCACTTCCAGAATCCTACTGTGCTGATTATTTAATTTATGAAATTAGTTCTAGCCTTGGCCCTCTGTGGGTCCAAACCAGCAATTCCATTTTTCACTTTTACATTTATTAGCTAGAAACTTTAATGTAGTTTGTTATTCATGCATGGCATGGCTGTAGATTCAACTAGTCACTGCAGAAAAAAAAAAAGTATGTTTGAATAGGGTTTATTTTTTTTTCCAAAAGTCAGATATTTACAGTTGACAAGTAATAAGGTTTATGCTTACTCTGTCTCTCTGAGTTCATATATTTCAATTATTGCAAAAGTTGTCTTCTTCCCATACAGAATCCTAGACCCGCTGAAATTACAAAGAATTTTGCAACCAGGGGGATGGAGTTTAGCCTGTTGCCTTCTTGTAACTTCAGAATAATGCAGTCACCTTTCTCAGTTCACAGTTATATCTCATACAAGCCCGCTTATCCCATTTAGGGATTTTGGCCTTGCTCTCTAGTAACAATTTCAAGTGTGTTCCTCTGTTTATTGTAAATATATATTATTACAGTTGAGTGTATATTTCTGAAACTGTGAATATCTACTACAGAATAAATTCCAGCCTCCATTTTATCTAAACTTTATAATTTTCCTGTTTACATAGTTTTTATTACCTCTCTGCTCTTTTCCCAAATGCTAACTAAAATATCCATACCTGAATTGGGATGAGATTGCTTATTGGAAAATGTAACAGAAAATTGTCATTGCTCTTAGGACATTTTCCTTGTTGACAGTAGATCTTTCTGTCATCACACAGCTCTTATTTTGCCATGGCCCAGCAACTTCTGTTTTCCTACTGAGCCTTCTGAATACACAGGCAGAAAACGCAGCATTCAAATACCAGTGAATAAAATTACAAGGTTTAGCAAACAATCCACCAGAGAGGCATCGGGTTATATATTTACCTTAGCTCTACCTTCATTACTTCTGCACTTCCCTGCAACAGTAATAAAATGTGTTCACTGGGCTTTTTGTATGCAGTAAGAATTTTAATTTACTTTAGGAGGAAGAGCTAGTTCATAACTCAATAGAACTGACTGGGCTCATAAGTTATTTAGTTCAGCTCCTTGTGATAAAATCTGGACACGACACCATTTATTATGTTTTTTCTGCCCCCTCAGCCCTGTATATTGACTCAGAGCTAAACAACTAAAGTGGCAAATGGATTTGTTTACAATGCAGATCTGAGCCTGATGGGAAATAATGCAAAAGGCATAACCAATTACATGTTTCGTAGTGCAGGGTAGCCTGAAATGAAAAAGATTGAACTGATCTGTGCTCAGGGATGCTGTACAGTGACTGAGCTACGACTGCCTTGTGGTTCTCAGTGGCTGCAAAGGATCTGATGCTGCTCTCTTCAGGATTGCTTGGCCACACGCTGAGAAGACAGGCTTGCTACACAGTTGCCTTTACTTCTTTGCTGTTACTGTAGTGGGTAATACAGAGAATTTTCCACATTTAATTTTTGAGGAGAACAAAAAACCGAATCTGTGTCTGAGATAACTAGTCTCTGTGTGTTTATGTATAAATTGGGAATTTTGTTTAGTTGGAGAAGAACGGAAGGAAAATAGGGATGTAAAAATGAAGACTGAAATAGTCTGAGTAAATATATTATTACATAATATCAAATGATATTATATATCATGGACAATATCATAAAGGATATCAGAAAGAATATAGTTTTCCTTGAAAAGTCTTTGTGCAAAATCTGAGGGAAGCAGTCTTACAAAAGTGAAACTGTCAACAAAGCAATTAATTAGTCAGTGTTTGTCCTTTGAGGCTAAGTTTCAGGTTATACAGGCTCAGCACATGGCAGGGAGGGGGTTATAGTTTCCGTGCAACACAGTCTTGGAAGCCATGAAGTTAAGTTGACTCTCATGTAAAACTCTTTTCTTGCTTGTTTTCACAATCAAGTTTTCCCCCACCCTATCACTCCAACAGGTGCCTGTCCTCTGGGCTAATTCAAGACCAAGTCTGAGTGATCTGACTTCAGGTTTGTTTTCACACAATTACGAGGTGTTTGGATACTTCTTCCTTCTTTTCGTGTACTTATTGTCATCATAGGGAATAAAGATGGAGAGGCAAAGGACAGTAGCTCACCAACTATTTTTTTTGCAGCAGAATTGTTTTCATGAATACAAAATTGTAATAACTTCATGCTGATCACATATCAAACGTAGTTTTAGCACTCAAGACAGTACACAGCAGGGGCAAGCAAGGTCCATTTAATCAGAAAGCAGCTATTCAATGTGTGCATCACATTTCTAAAAGCTTGCTGCAGTGGTTGGAGGCTGTGCTTGCTTGTTGGCTTTTCAGGAACAGTTGTTGCAATTCTTCAGGATGCAGCTTTTTCAGAACACTGCACCTTTTGAAAGAGCAAACAAAAATATGTAAGTAATCTTTCATTTGGAGTTGGGCACTGGAGAAAATCTGAACTGATCTGTAGATATGTATGTTTGGTACGTGAAAATATATCAATATTAAGTTAATATTTGGGAAGACTTTGCTCCTGTATCACCATTGCTGCTTGGCTTACCTCTTAAAATAATTTTGGAAAACAATGAATTGTCAGATGTGATGGATTCCGTATTAAAAAAAAATTTAATGCAGCCTAAGGGACTCAACAAATGTTGATTGCTATCATTTTGTGTGCAAGTGTGAGTCAATTTAAATCAATTGTCTCCCTTTGTAGTAGAATGACTTATATTTTGATAGTAGTTCTGGGCCTTCTATGCAAATAATGGTACTGGAGCATATGTTATAAATTTCTTTTTTAAATCATCTTCAAAGTAAAGTGGGATCAAAGTGTCAGGAGTGTAGATCAAAACCATCAAATGCTCACAAATATATACCTATTTATGTATGTATTTTAATCAAGAGTTCAAAGGAAGATTATAAATACTATCTCCTTGATTTCATTAATGGCAAAGCAAGCCTTCTAAATCAGTGTTCAAGTTTCATCATGATGAGGAGAGTTGAGTGTAAGAAAGAAAGATGCTTCAAATTTTGTTGTAATAATAACCTCCATCTCCATAAACATTAAAATAACCCCCACGGGAAAAGCTCTTCCCTAAATATGGAATCATTACCAAATCTGTTGATTGGAAGAATAGTTACTGCAAATGAAATAAATTTTCTGTGCTGATACTTCTCTATAAACTGTAATGTTGGAGGTAAAATAGATTGCACAGAAGGGCTCAGTTTCTATGGTTGCAGTAGTTTTCTGAAGTATGCATTTATAAAACAGGACTCTTCAAATATTCTTCTAGTAGGAAGTGAGGGTGTGTGAGAAGTTGTAAATATCAAATTCTACTGGTTGTTTGCTTCTTTGCTTGATTATGTTCAAGAGTTTGGAGACTTCACCTCCTTCTGTGGTGAATGCCTGAATCAGAGATACCAGAAAGCTTTCACCATTGCAGTATTTTAATGGGGCATGACTCTGGTTTTCTCTCTGTACTTGAAAAACCACTTATATTTTTCTAGCTGTCCATATTTCCCTCCAAGTTTGTGTACCAAAATAATCACAGACAGCTTTCAGCAAATTCCCAAAAGTTCTGCTTTGCTGTAAAAATCACCCATTTTCTGGAATGCTTTTGTTCTGACTAATAGGATAAAATTAAAAACAGTGTTTATTCAAGTAAAAAATCCTAAATTAGAAAACTGATGTCCTCATCAACTTTTGCTTTCCAATTTTTATGAAATGTTATTAGTGGAACAAAATCCCTTAATAATATCGATTGATTCATTACAAAATCTGGTTAATAATAGCATGCATTTATATTACTTATTTTTCTACTAATGATTTTCAAGATATTAATTCTAGCTATTTTTGTGGCTGTTCTAACCTGACATTTGTTCATATTTATTTCATTAGTTGCCATGTTTAATGTACCAGCATATCAAATCCACTCCAAATTTCAACATAGTTGCAATGGGAATAGTTTTCATTATGTTCTTCATTTACAGCAAAGAACTATTTTCTGTTTATTTTTCTATAAAATGACCAGGGATTTGGGGAATGTTGACCAGCCACAAACTCTGATATGATGATGTTCTGCAGGTTTTCAAACTTTGCTGCAATAAAGTGTCTGTTAATGTATAAATCTGACTTACAACAGTCCCTCAAAACATTCTCACTAGGTAGATTGTTCATTAAATAAGCCTTTAAATGTTGATTCACAGCTGTTGGTGTGGATATATTTAAAAAGAGTTGTTAACTAAGGCTTAAGGAAATCACCTTTGCCAGATTTGGCATGATTTGGGAGAGTAAAACTTTCCATGCAAGTTATAGAAAGAGGTGGGACTCAGCTCCAAAATTTGTAAGTGGGCAATATGAGATAAAAGGCAGAAGTGAATTATAGGCTGTGTAGTAATCCAGACAAGTTTTTCTCTTGAGGAGATACATAAACATTCTATACAGCAGAAAAATTTTAGCTCTTCATTTCTACCCCTGGTCACAGCTCGTCACTCATGATGCAGCTTTTTGCATAGTCATGCCCAAAATCAGCTCACTGACGTTCTGTGTTTAAGGAAATAAGATTTCCCTTCTCAAACCTCTGAATAAATTTGTTGATTACTCCCCTGTCCACAGCTCCTCTCTTGTGCCAGCACTGGTACCAAATTTCTCCTTTGCTGAGCTGTATCAATTTGCAGCAGCTGAGCCAAATCCTTGGCTGAGCTGAGCTTTCCTGTTGTGCTCCTCAGGTGCTGTTGGCCCATGGAGGAATCTAATGCTAGAACTACTGTGAGTTAAAGGAAGGAAAGGACTGGAGGGTGTATGAACAGTGCTTCTTCCCAGTAGTCAATGTTGGCTTACTCCTCTCTAAATAAAATGCAGTCTGAATGTTTACTCAGGAATTAAGATGATGTTAAATGTCAAAGAAAAGCAAGGCAGCTGCTGCCAAAATATCCAGCAGTCTAAGTGGTGCACGAGGGACCAGATATGTGCAGACAAGGAAGCACAGGATGGCTGAGACCGTGCTGCTCGCCCTCAGCACACCAGCAGTCTCCCAGTAGTCAGCAGTAAGTTTTGAGAAGAGTGGGGCAACTTTGGTCATTTTCAGAAAGCAGCTTTCATTACGTTGATGAAGTGCAAGGAAGCAATGATAGAACATACTAGTTTTATCTACATAACTATTAGAAATTAAATTACTTAGTGTTCTATGTCATGAGTTTGGAAATTTTTTGTTTTCTTCTCTGTACTGTGGGATAGACTGTGCATGCATATATATTTTTGGGTCACTGACATAAAATTATGCACAGAGACACTCCAATCTGGATCTTGAAATCATAAAGCAAACAAAAGTATCAAACACCTCCCCCTTTGTCCCCTCCAAGAAAGAAAATAAACACTACCGAAATGAACTCATCCCAGTGTTAATCCTGAACCTATCCTTGTCTCTGTATCTGACACTAGCTATTAATTCAAATTTGTGAAAGTCTCTCAGTCGTTGCTCATTCAAAGGGCTCTTCAGACATTTCTAGCACTTAGGATCTGCTACCTAGCTAGAATAAATGAGTCCATGCCACTGGAGGTCATTGCTCATATTACAGGATAGTTGTTTTTGGAGGGAGGGTTATAGGTTGTTGGGACAAAAACCAAGTGCTGTTGCTTTGTGCAGCATTGTTATCTAACTGACAGCAGACCATGAAATCTCCCTGAGTTTCCAAAATCTAAAGAGAGAGCGAAAATCTAAACTAGGGATTTATTTAGTGTTTCAGAACTATTGTTTCAGATTTTTTTTCTATGGTTTTAATAAATTTTTTGTATTTATTTCAGTCTTCCTAACATTGCTCTCTCATATTGGCCAGTGCCATTTACTGCTCATTCTTGAGCGGCCTAAACAACACCCCACTGATGTAACGTGCCACTTAGGCTTCATCTCTAAGTTCATAGAAGTAATGTATTCAGGAAGAAATGCTTGTAGAGAGATGTTGCTGGAAATCTGACAACAGCCTTTTGTGAAAACGTGGCTGTTTTCATCTGCTCAGGGTGTGAAGAAGTGGCACTCAGCCCTCTGCAGTTCAGTTTTCAGATCAGTCTAATGCTGCCTGTTGATCTCACTGCAAATGGCAGCAAGATGTGCTTTGATGACTTTTGGTCTCTGCTGCACAAGTTAAGTGTTCACTAAAGGAAATTATCATTCACTGGACCCTTTCAGATCAGGCCAACTGCTCTTCACTTCCTGGCAGAACAACTTGAAGAAAATATCTCTGTGAAACAGAGAATTTTGTGAACTTTGGTTTAATTCTGATGGGTGGAGGCTGTGTCTTGCTCCTTGATAATATTTGTAGAGCATTATCGGTCAGCAACTCATGGATGTTTCTGTGATATGTGTCGACTCTGCCTTTAACACATGAAGTTTTTTTGACAGATTGTTAGAAAAACAAGTTTCTGGGTTCAGAATAGATCTCCTCTGGCAGCTGGGAAGCTCAATAATGCACCACTAAGTTGGGTTTCTCTTCAAAACACTACTGTCTGAAAGAAAACGAATCAAGAAGGAAATGGTGTCCCTTCACAGCCAGATGTAGAAGACCAGCAAGATAACTTGGGGTAGGGAAAAAACATCAGAGAAGTCCAACATCTTTGTAATGAGCCCTGCTTTGCCTGAGCATTATTACTGTATGCTTCTTTTCTTTACCTGAACGTTAATATCCAGAAGCTGAGGGCTGGCTCTAAAGTAGATCTTGTCATCTAATAGCTGTTGCTTCTGCATTTTACCATCTGCGTGCAGGTTTGGATATCTAAAATATTTGGTTGTAGTCTCCTGTGGTACGAATACTTTTCTATATTTTAACGCCCACTGAGTGTGTGTATCCAGGGATATTCAGTTGTTGCTGCTGCAGTTGTTGTACTATCATTTGCCCAGACAAGGAGAACGCAGGAATGTGCTTGTTTATAATTATAGTAAAACCAGGAGGCTGTCAGACTCTGTTTCATGCAGGTTCACTGAAACATTGAGCTCAGCATGGTTTTTGTTTCAATAGCTTCCAAAAGATGGCCTACAAGCTGCTGTTTTCTCCCAACCTGTTTTTTTTTAATTTGCTGGTACTCCTTTTGCATCTCAAATTCCCTTGCTATGACAAGTTTCTTTTGCAGTGTATCACTAGTGTCTAGCTGAGTTATTTTTCTCTCTGTTCTCACCTCCCAATAGAAAAATTTATATACAGTGTTTGAAGTGTGAGTATTGAATGCATGTATGAAGGAATTTACTTTTCGAAAATGTTTTTTTTCCTTTTAGGGAAGGAAGAGTTGATATGCAGTGCTCTTACCTGTATGCTTTTATGTGGAGATAAAAACATTAGAGCAATTTAACTAAATAAGTTTGATGTGTTTTTAACAAGGCATTCAGAAATTTGGGTTGCACCTGTTTATTTCTGTTCTAAGTAGTGAGCACCCCAAAGAATGTCAGAAGGCTCTTAAGCTGACAGCTGTGTTTTATTAGAAGATAAACTTGAATAACTGAGTCTTTAAACACAGAGATCTTGAAGTGATGTGGAAAAGAGACATATGAATCAAGCACCTTAGATGTAAATGTTCACGTAGAGGAGTACCAAGTTGATGTGGATAACCTGGAAGAGCAGAGGCCACACTCATAGTCCTGTTTTTCAGTTGCCCCCATGGGTGACTGGACAAGGGCGATGGAGAAGGGCTTCAAAGGGAATGCAGAGACCCTGCTCACCATTAGCTTTGATGTGCATCCTTCCTCCCACTGCTGCCACATTACGGCTCTAACCTGGCAGTGAGGGTTCTCTCTCATTGGGAGCTATGGTCAAGAGGGGGAGACCAGAACCTTTGGTTTTAGTAATTTGGATTAATTTTGCATTTCCTTAATTTTCTGCTGTGTGTCTGAACTCGGCCTCTCAGTAAAGCTTGCAGATAACCATCTTTTTCATTCAAAAGAAAGCTATAAAGACAGCTGAAGATACACTCAGAAGGGTGCCATTTTTATAGCACTTAACGTTGTAGAGCTTCTTAGGTCTTCAAATGTGCCAAGAAACTTCTCAGAAGAGGAGCCCCACAATCTATAGTGTCATTGAGGCTGTGGCTGAACTTGTAAGCTGCAGGAATTGCTCTTTCCATTATGGTTTCCAGGACAGTAAAATCTAATTGCTTTGAAGACAGATTTTGTAACCCATAGAAGAAGGTCAGAATGCCAAACACTTAGTGGAAAGAGAATGTTGTTGTTATTTTTTTTTTAGTTTAAGATTTGTTTCAAAATTGCATAGTTTTGTCTTTTATTCACGCTTTCAAACATACAATAGTTGAACTTTGCTCTTTTGACCCATATTTCTTTTTCTGTGCCGTCATTTATACTTGAAAATCCTTATGTGAACTCTATACTCTAGTCCTGCTTTTTGCTTCAAGCCCTACCTCAGAAGATATCAGAGTTGTATGTGATTTAACCTGAATTAAAATAAATGTGTTTAAAAATAGAAACCCATCCATCTGTGAAAAACTTTGTGATCATGTTGTCCTCATACTCAATCTGTTCCATTTAGCATTTCCTATTTATATGTGCTGTATCTGTATTATGCTAGATATGGGAATATTGCTATTATTGGTAAGTGCCTAAATTTATACTGACCTGAAAAATACAGGTTTTCAGGATTTGCCTGGGATGTTCTTGACTGTCAGAATGTATTTTTAACCTTTCATGGTGATCTACAGAAATTCGGTCCCATTTTAATGAATACTTTGGATACCTAATGTTCCAGAAAGTTTACAAGACATAAACATAGGATTAGTTTTGGGTTTTTTTTGGTTTTTTTTTAATGGAACATTTTCAGATTTACTCAGAAAGCGGAATAGGGCAGAAAGGCAAATGTCTCAGAATGTTCAAGCTAGGGTTTTTCCCATGAGGAGTGCAGGAAGCAATGAACTCTTTAGTACATGAAAATCTAGTTCTTAAGCAAAAAAACAAAGGCAAGACTTTCCTGTTTTCAGTGGTACAGGATTAAATCATCCAAAAATGAATGGATGAGAGAAAACCTTTAGCTTCACTATCTTGACTTCTTTTGGAAAGAATCAGCTGAGCCCATGGTACTTAGGCATTGCCCTTCATGTTCAATTTAAATAACTTGGCAGTCTTTTGGCTCTGTTAGTTAATTACACATCACTTTTAAAATACTCATAGCCAAGCCATTTCAAGGAATAAAATTTTACATGCTCTTTCACTGCTTATAAAGTTACTTTATAATTTTATTTATTGCTGTTATGGGAACATTTGCCAATTAGACTAATATGAAATGTGCTGAAAACAATGAGCATTATTTTTACCACTATGCACAAAGCCCCTCTTTAGTTGAATATAGTAGTGTATATTGGGTTAATCCAGTAGACACTGTTGGAGTTAATTATCCCCCTATATTTTATGGTAGCTATGAGATACAGTATTTACATCCAAAATAAAGGCAGCTGGTTAGAAATCCAGATGTTTTATGTGAAGAGAGCTTGGCTGGTTATTGATACCCAAAGGGGTATTTGTGTGGTGGAAGTATCTCACCCAGGAAGCAGAGAGAAACCTTGAAAATTTAGCAGGAATGTTTTATTTAACCTGAGCAGATGCAAGCAGCATTCTTCCAAGACAAATCTTTGGAATGGGATGAATGAAAGGGTTCTGATGCTCTGAGAGGTAATTTTTTCAGTTCACTTCCACTGTGTACAAAGAAGCAGAACTTGATACCTTCCTGTAAACAAGTATTTTGTACCAGAATTCTGATTCAAACCTCTGCCTCTGACTCCAATCACAAGATTCTGCTTTTTGGATTTGAGAATATAGGAATTACCACTGTGCATAAGATGGACTTTTAGAAGCTAAAATTTTGTTTTTCTCAATGTTTTACTCTGATAATTACTATGAGATTCTGTAAAGCTCTATCCTGTCATATTGATGCCACTCTTCAGTCTTCTGGGACTGTCAGTGTGGCAGAACTCACTGACAGCCTAAAAAGATGCCTGGCTGGTTCTTTTAAAACCCTTCAGTTATCTGGATCTGATTTTTAAAATGTCAGTCTTCAAAAGCTGCTAGCTAACATATTCCTGACTCAATACAGGAAAGTGTTTCATCAATCCTGGGGCATAAACCTTTGTCTCTGAATTATGCAGGAGCAATATTTATTGGGCACTTCTGTCTTTTCTGAGTTGCAATTAATCATAATATTGCTACCACATTTTAACAGGCCACTGTTGTAACTTGGTTTCTTTTTGCTACTGAATACTTAACAAATGTTGAATTTGATTGAATTTTTGATTGGAAATAGCCCATAATTATTCTGAAACATGCCTTCCAAATGCAGTGCTTTTTCTCCACCACAAAGCACAGCATAGAAAGGAAGTAGACTTTTGAAAATGTAGAGGTAGTATTTTGAAAGAGCAGGAGGTTTGGCACATAAAACTGAGACATCTGGAAGCATAAGAGGGTGAACATGTCTGTAGTTCATATTTGTTGTGCATCATGTTTCTTGGCATGGCTTGAAATGAAGTGCAAATCAAAGCTGTTGGTGATTTTGTAGAAATAAAGAGGAAGAAAACACTTTCTTTTCATAGTGTGTATTTGTGGGCAATCATTTGATATTTTGACACTGAACTTATTCACACCCCAATGTTAGTTCCTTTGGGCAGAGAATTGGTGCTGGTTACACTAACTCTCTCTGGCTCCAGGACAAGGCCACAAATGAGCACATTATGCTGCCTGCCTTTTACATCTTTCCACCTCCAGTTCTGGGATGCAGTGTTTGGCAGGATGATTCTATATGTGTCAGTCTAATGTATTCTTCTTCTCAGTGCCACTGACAGGTATAGCATAATTTCATTAAAAACTTGTCATAAGGGCTATCAGTGCTCCCAAGCACTTGAGCTGTAAGGTACATGATTTCTGTGCTGGCAGATGTGTTACACGTCACAGATTTGCACTTGGTGTACTGCGCGGCTGAGAAGGGTCAGGAATCCAAGATTGGACCTTTGTCCAATAATTAGATTTGTTGGGTATTCAGTGTTCTCAAGTTAGGGCTTAGATTTGTATACGAGTCATTTGCAATCATGATGTTTCCTACCCTGCTGAAGGACATATTCATAATGTCATGTATTTTTATGATTATTAATAAATTGTGATTGATACCACTTGGGTATCAGAGTGAACATGAGATGATGAATTAAATCAGTTTACAATTTTCCCTCTTTTATGACTTAGGTGTTGCAGCATATGCAGTAAACCAAAGTCTGTGAATTTAATCCCATTTGTCATTTACATCTTCTGTTCTTACCCCTTTGTGAATGTTATTTGCTCTGCAGTGTCTTAGAGCAAACAGGAGAAGTAAATTCCTTTTAGAGGACACCTTTAGCCAGGCAATCACACCTCTTTCTCTAACCTTTGCATAAACTGATTATAAAAATATGATAGGACTAATTTTTTCAGCATGGAACTACTTTCTAAGCAGTTAAGCAAAAGCATTTAGATATTTGCTGGATCAATATCTATAGTAAAAAAGTAGGGCTGATTTTCCCACTATACAATTAGTGCTTAAAGAATTACAAGTCTTATATGCAATATATGTTAAAATTAATAAAATGTCTGGGGCTGAAATTTTGTTTAGAAAGTTTTCTATAACTAGAATTTTATTACTTTAGCTACTTTTTTTTCCATTGTAACTAAGAGATTGGGACATGGATTGTGCTGAGATCCCTTGGCAGGCCAGCATTTTGCTTTTCTGTGGAACTTTATTATTTTAGACCTTCAAAACAACAACAAAAAAATCAGCCTGTAACAGCTAATGCTTGTCTGTGCTAATGAACCCTTAATATAATGCAAATATCTTGACCTTGCAGACAATCAAAACAAAGTTTGACTTACTCAGTGACAATGCCCTTTGATTTTTCTATCTTTTCTTAAAGTGTCTTGTCACTCACTGCAGCCTTCAAAGGCATTTTGTTCTGGCCACTGGTGTTATAAGACATTCATGATGACAGTAACACCCTGTATTGTCTCTTGTGCCTTCAGTTCACTGCCAAAGGCATTTCATACTCTAGTATGGATGAGTCTGAAAGACAAGTAACTCCTGTGTGTGTGAATATCTTAAAAAAAAAACAACCCTGCCTCTCTTTTGTGTTATTTTGAATATCCAGATTCAGGCACACAATTAAACCTTTTTTTTTAAATTATGTTGAAGCTTTTTGTAATATCTTTGGAGAAATATTCTTTAAGGCTTAATTTTGCAAAGTTTTTTCATAGTTTTTATTTTAAGCATGGACAATGATGCAAGCAATTTTTCAGAAGCTGGAACACAAGCCCCTCGGGGCTGTACCATTCCTGTGCACTCTCCAAACTTCTATTTTCTGCTGTTGGTGGCTTTGAAACCTTGAGACTTTTAAATCAGTTTTTAATGAGTTACAGGTACTCTAAGACCAAACTCTTAATTCAGAGGCTCTCCCAGGAAGCCGTACTGAATGACATGACCTTCTGCACTGCAGAATTGACACTTCTGACACCATGGAATTTGCTGGCTTTTTTAACCATACAGAAATTATTCTAAAATTAAGCAGCTGGGAGAAGTTCTCTCATATCACTCAGAGAAGTTGGTTTCTATCATCATTAACTGTTTTCTTTCCTCATTCAGCCACAACCTGCAGGTAAGTGTATTTTTATGTGTTTATCCGTGGCAAACAGGAGCAGTGGAAAACACAAATACATCAGCTTGCGGTTCCTCCTACGATGGACATTTTCCTCCTTATTCTTTCCTCCCTCATTACTTTTCAAAGCAAAACAAAGCAACCCCTTAAAAAAGACAAAGAAAACAAAAGCAGTGATTCTTTGAGAGTAATATTTTTCTAGCTTCTCCAAAGCCACGCAAGTGAGAGTCCTACAGGTATCTGGATTACCTTGTTCTTTTCAACGTGAGTGATGCAGATCAAAGGCCGGATCTCAGCCCCGCAGGCGGTGCGCAGCAGATGCTGTTACAATGTTAAAGCAATAATTTATCACTGCTGTGTGTTCTCCGCATTAGAAACAAAATAATTGCACTTCTGAATGGCTTCAATTGATTGATCGTGTTCCTTGCGTGCTACTCGGCCATTTCAGCTCATCAGCCTCTCCCACGGAGAGCAGAGCCCCAACATGGTGAGTGCTGAGGTCTGAGGTGATTCTGCTTGAGGAAATTGCTTCAAACACTACAAGCAGTGCTTTTCTTTGGCTAAGCACTTTTCGCTCTTTGAGCTGTTTCATTTTTGCAAAAGCTGTATCAATACATGGTTTAAAATCCAAGCAACCAAACCTAACCAAACCCCACCCAAACCTCTTCAACACCAGCTGCAAAATCCATGTTTGAGCTGTTTAAGAGAAGAAATATTACACTTGTCCAAAGTTTTTACAGTTTTATCTCCCTGTGCTTCTGAGTCACAATTCTTGTGAAATAAGCTCTTCTGGTTTTCCCACTAGGATTATATGATTTTTGCTAAAAGACATATTTGCATTTATATTTGGAAAGTTTTGGTTTGTTTTGTTTTGTCGTGGGTTTTTTTTTTGCCTCAATAGTAAAAGTGCTTATCCTCATTCTTTTAAGACAAGAAGTTGAGAGGATGGTTACATTTACAGAAAACTTGTGAAATTTGATGCTGACCTTGACTTTTTGGGTAGCACGTATCTTATTCTGGAAACATATGCCAGCTTTTATTTTTGTTTTGTTATTTAAGGAAGAAATTATTTTTTTCCTTAGAGAACTGGTCTCCATTCAAGCTGTCCTTAAATGATAGCAATGAGAAATTTTATGAATTTTGTGCAATATGTTTCAATTCATTCTGTGCAGGACTTTGTTAGAAAAAGTGCATCATTTACAAAAAGAGACAAGAGTGACTTTCATAGTTTCTTCTGCAATCACTGAATTGCAAGACCTTCATTTCAGGGTGATGTTGCCAGCAACCACTGGGCGAGAAGACAAAATGGAGAGTTGCAGAGTGGTAAATCTGGCAGTTGGTTTATCTGTAAACCAAATGAATTTCAGCCAAACATTTCAGCCAAACATGGTATTACCTTGCAGCAGCCTGCCTGGGCCTTCATGCTGTGTGCATGCCAGTCATTCTATCCTGACATTTAGTTTTTTTAGTTATTACAGATACAATAGTGAGTGAGGGGTAATTAGATATGGCTCCATAGCCCTAAAAAGATTTAAGTGGTTGTGCAGCTTTGGAAAAGGAGACAAAATACTTAGGTGTGCTATGATTTGTGGTATAGACTCATATGAGTCATATGAAACAACACCTAGAAAAATTCCCAGGTACTCTGAGGTTGGAGGATTGCTTACCAGGGGTGAAACAGGACGTAAGCATGCAACAGAGTTCCTGTTGGATCTTTGCAAATTCTCTTAGACCATTTAATTTTCAGAGGCTTGAGTACAGAAGGGATTAATGGTCAGGACCTGTTTCTGTAAATTCTTATTCTATCTTATAGTGTGCTTTGTTTGCTTATTAGACTTTGAAACTAACTTGGCTATCTGGGAGGTATTCCTCTTTTTTAGCTGACAGTACTTTCAGTTGTCTAAAAAATACTGGGTTTGCTGACTGCTCAGGTAACAGTGCAAGGACTGTGCCTGTGGAGCCATGAGTGGGTACTTGGATTAACTCCCTCATCCTCAGGTATTCTGTGACGTGGAGATAGGCTGGAGATAATACCTTAGTTTGGCCAAGGAGCAAGCCTGTAGGAGGCACTTGAAATTCCATGGTGTGAACTTTCCAAACAGGGCATTCCCATGCCCTGTGTTCCATAGGGTGCCACCTTCTCTGGGTTCTTCTGTATGACAAGAAGATTTCTCAGAAAAGATACAACACTGGGATATGTTCAAATGAGTGTAAGAAATAACAAAACCTGAGGTCTTAAAGGCAATGTAGAGCTTTAGAAACTCTTTTGTGAATGGCAGATTTGGAGGTGTGGAAAACTGGGCACAGCTAGTGTAGAGAACCCCTGATAGATTACTTCGTTGTTGTTTTATTTTCTTCTTTCAAACTTGAATGTTATAATTAAGAGGCAAGGGTGAAGAAAAATCACCTTCTGCCATGGATCAGAGAGCATGCAGAAATTCTTAGCAGAAAATGAAGCACTGAGAATCTAGGGAAGGCCTTCAGTTTGTGCAGAGTATTAATGTGCTGGTTGGGTTGCAGCAAGGAAATCCCAGCTTGGTATGTTTTCTTCCGTGGAAGAGCACTGCATCACCTCATTTACAGGTCATTTTTAGGATTCACTGACCCATGTTGCAGGAAAGTAGAACAGATGTGAGACCTACATTCAGTTTAAAGCGCAATTACACATTGCTGGTTTAATAACTAGGGCATTAAGTCTTGGACCAAAAGTACTTCAGTATAAAGATAAGATAAAAGATTTTTAATATGCAGGTGCATCAGTGACACTTTAGTCTATATGATGTGTCCCTAACATGAAATCCGTTTTTCACATAATATAATAAGAACACTGTGGTTTCCAGGGATTGGTATTATGATTGGTATTATATGCAGTGAAATAAATGCTGTTATTATGGAAATCCTATTAGCAGGTCCCTATGTGCTGTGCACATAGTCCAGATTTATTAACATACCGTTCTGTAGTTACTTTCTTGAAAACAGTTTTACCTCCTGTGAAATACTGAGCAATAATGCCATTAATAAACGTGTCTAATTGCAGTATGTAACTGTGAAAGCCTGAATGGATTCGGATGGATTCGAACAGAAGCAGGATTATTGCAGTGGGATGTACTGAACAACATATATTGTACGTCCCTAATTTTTGTGCTACTGTTATGCCAAGAGAAAGAGTATTAAGTATATAGTCAGGCAGCTAATGAAAACTGTTAGCCTTTTCATAAAGAGCTGTCAGTAGATGGCAATGTGACTATTTTATACAGACTTTTTATTCCATATGAGGCTTAAGTCTTATAATCATCTGCCATTGCTGCTTAAATTACTGGGTTTTTTTTTAAACCTCTAAGAACCCTTTAAAACTGTTCTTTAAATAATTGATAGTTACAAATGGAAATCTTAGCCCAGAACCTCCAAAAGTGATCAAAGTTGTTTTAATTTTCCAATAGTTGGGGTTGAGTAAAAATAATGTTGCATAACACAACACACCATCAGTAAACAGGAGATTACTGCACTTATGTCTCATGTTGCTGCAGATTCAGTAAGCCCATGTTTTATTGATAGCTAAATACTTTGGCCGTAACTCATCCAAAACTGTGGTGCTTATAATGAGCACCAGATGGAATAACAAAAATAAACACGTTCTTGGGCTGTCAACAGTACGTCCAGTGTAAAGCTTACCAGTGTTTTTTCTTTACTCTACTCCCTCTTCCTAATGAATTTAGCCAGGGAGAAAGGAAGCTTTGGAACATCAAGCTCATCATCTGGCATTAGATTAGATATTACGGTCATGTCAAGTGTGAACAAGTGCAGCACAAATGTATATGTTTAGTGTTTAACTGGTAGTTGCTGTTGTTAATATTTCATGTGACAGCAGTAAGTGAGCCATAATGTGTTAGATGCAGAGCAAACAACTTGGAAAAGTTGTAGTAATGTATTCCTTAATAGGCCCCATTGGTTTTCAATGGCAGCATGGGTTTGAAGGGCCTGATTTGCCACAGCTTGTATGTTCTGAAGGATTCAGCCTGTGGTTGCCTTTATAAAAGTGCCTCAGATATTTGATGTCCACTTTCTTATGAAGTTCTTCTTTTTATAAATCTGCCTGCATATACCTAAATCATACATAGCAAACTTTCCCTTAGGTCACTGCCCTCAGCAGGACTTGATTTAGGAACAGACCATCTGCTTTACAGTGGTCTTGTTTGTAAATCACACTGTGGTGTGAGGCAACAGCTTGTCTGTACATCCACATACCTGAGTGAAGAGGCTGCTTGTTGAATTTAATTGCTCAGTAGTGGGTATCTACTGCTGTGTATCTGCATTCTTAACCATGCTGATTTCTCTTGCACAGAGAAGTTGTGGATGCCCCATCCCTAGAAGTGTCCGAGGCCAAGACAGGCCTTGCTCATGGCAGGGAACGAAATGATCTTTAAGGCCCCTTTAAGGCCATTCTTTAATTTTATGTTTTGGCTGATTCAGAGGATGCAGAGCTGGCTGTGCCTCCTATACCCTTCACATTTTGAGTAGATTTCTGTCATAGTGACTATGGTGAATGTTCCCCCAAGTTCCCAGAGTTCCTCCAGGTACCAGAGATGTGACTTGTGGTGGAGTGGGTGCAGCCACCCATCCCAAAGTGCCTCTGTGGTAGAGACACTTGCCGGGTGGAAAGGATGGATGTGCTTGTTCTGTGGGTCCATAGCAAGCTCAGGAGCCCCATTTTGGCCCTTGAGGCTGTGGAAACAGGCTGATTCAGGGAGAACCTGCCATCGAGAAGGATGTGGTTTAGGCTTTTGAAGCAAGAGGTGTTTGCAATGAGAAATTGACCCAACCTTTGAACTTTGGAAGAAATAAATTATTTTATTGTGGGCTGGACACTGTAAACTATTGTTTTCAGCTCCTTGCGACTGTTAGCTGGGCTTTACTGTATTTTTTTCTGGAGGAGGAGAAGCTGCATGTACTGGTCAGGCATTTTTTTGGTGCATCCAAAAATGTAGTCATTTGGACTGAATGTATCCTCTTATCCTAAGCAGAGCAGAAATGGATAATAAAGAACTTTTTTTTAATGCAAACTTTTAAACCTATTTTTTTCCTTCACTCCTGCACCCAGGGAGATCTGTTTCTATTCCCAAGGCCAAGCCTACATCTGTTTTTCTGGCTTCCTGGTGGTTTTCTGCCTACGTGTACCAACACATCTACCTCCTGTCAATACAGGACTCGATGTTTCCAATCAATCCCCTGGGCCTCCCCACATGGCTTTCCATTGTTTCAGCTGGTTTACTCTATTAAAGATCTTAATTCCTCCGAAAAAAGAGCTTCTAGCATGCGCATCTGCCTGCGAAAGCCACGAATTCCCATGTATCAGAGGCATCCTTGCTGGCAGCCATTAACACCTTCTGGGGAAACAATGCTCTGCAGCAGCGTGGGGCACGGAAACCCACCGCTCCCATGTAACAGCCCTTCTGCAGGGAAACCATCTGCCAGCATGCCTGCCCAGCCTCCTTCTGACGACTCTGCAGTGGGTAGGCAGCCTTAAAGGACCTTTTAGAATTTAAAAGGTTATTTGTTCATGTATTTTGATTCATGCCGCCTTTAAGTTAAATTTAAAAATCTAGTTAAATGTATTTAATCCTCACTTTGCCCAAATCCCTATAATGTAGATGGAAAGATGTCTTTCTTCCTATGGCTTTCTATAAATAGGTTTGAACACGTAAAATCTTTTTTTCTTATATTTATATGTAGCTTGCTTATATTGATATATATGGCTGTGTCCTTAAATCTGTGCATCCAGAATAGCTGCCTGCCAAAGTCATTTAGGAGGAGAAATGATGCCCTACAAAATGACAGACTCCTGGTTAGTCTTAAATGCAGAGTTTGGAAAGAATTACAGATTATCAGCCTTTAGAAGACAAATATTACTTACTGGCTAGATCACAGGAAATATTCCAATACGATACTGAACCCTCATATACATTCATATAGAAAAGAAATACAGTCCCTTTTTTTTGCTGTTCTCAACAATTTTGAAACAAGGACATTAAATGTGGTACTTCATTAGTTCCCATTATGTTTCTTCACATTCAGTCATGCCAGCTATTTTATCTTGCTATGGATGTCCCTACTGTAACACTAAAAAAAGGAACCCAATACCCTACTTCCTTACCAGTCTCTTGAGAGCAATCTTTAAGAAATTCATGAAAAGGATGAAGTTTAGCAGTATTATATACAGTTTGAACTTTCTGAGTGGTTGAACAAAAACTCCTCCTAGATTGTTAAGAGCTGAGGGCTGTGTCTTGCGTCATTCCACAGCTAATTTTCCGTACTATGTAGTAGGATTTTTGATTTAACCAGTGCGCTTAATGTCATACAGCATTAATTATTATCCAAACTTTTGGACAGGCACTGAGATAAAAACATTACACTGTTTTTTAATGAAAAGCTTTTGCTTGAACTTCCCCTGATCTGCCATTGACGATAGGTAAATGTAATGGTTTTTTTTTTTTCCTTATTTGCATAAAAATTCCATCAATAAATTTAGCCTGGACAATTTTACTTCTGATATCAATTGATAATGAATGAATTACATTCATTGTTGGCTGTGGAATTCTAGACAAAAATTCAAAATGTGGGAAATTTCTTAATTAGCCATTTGCTTTTTGGTTGTGAACTGACAAGTGTTGATCCTTAATCTTCTCAGAAGACATCCGTGAGTTATTAACTCTTTATGTTAGGTATGTTCTTACCTCAGTAAGGAGGATGTGCAAAATTACAATAAAAAGATGAAAGAAGAGGCTAGATTTTCTGTCAGGAGAACTTTGCCCTCTGTTTGAGCTGGTTTACCTTTCAGAAGCACATGAATACTGTGTTGTGGATGGTCTTGCTGGGTCTTCAATATGAAGAAACAGACACTAACAACATGAATCATCATTCTGACAGGCAGAAAGTAGCTGAGAAGGTAAGAAGCTTGACTTTTCTCCAGGAGTTTGATTTAAATTCATAACATTTTGTTTTAATCCTGCAACCCACGCTTTGTAGGACTTTCAATATTAAACTAAGAAGTTAATAACAGGTGTAGACCAAACAGGAATAATTTTGCAGTACTGGTTCCTTTGAGCAATCGCAGTGGTTTTCCTGTGTGCGTGACTCTCTGTGTTATGTTTTGAGCACTTCTACATGACTTGAAATGTTAGTTTGGTAGTTGATGGTTAGAGAGACAAAAGTTCTGGTTTTGCTGAATTGGGCTGTGAGAGTTTTTTTTTCTGCATAAGAAACAGATTGGGCAGAGAAGTGAGGTTGCCATCATGAGTTAGTGCAGCCTCCCTCAGGGCTTCCATGCAACTGGGTTGCTGTGTGCTTACACTGGGGAAGAGCTCTTCATTTCTGTAAAGTAGAAGAAGACAACTGAAGTCACCTACACAAAGCCACTGGCACTCATAAATAGTTGCAAGGCACATCCCAGCTTTGTTTCACTGTGAACCAATAGAAAAGTACAAACATCTCAATAAAAATCCTCATTATGGGTCTGAGATACAATAAAGAGTAACCCAGTCTCAGATTTTAAAAAGCACCATATAATGAAACAGCTTTAAGCTTTTGAACATTGTTTATGCAGACAAAATAACTTCTGTGCTCTGTATTTGTTGTGTTGAGGTTTTAAAAATTGGATGCATTTGACACATTTAATTCAATACTCTCATTAATTCCTTGCCCTGAAAGCTCTAATGCCAATCATGCAGAAATTGTTTAAATATGACAATTTCTTTTTAATTAACATGAAATTGTATTACAATAAAAGCAAAATGCTTGGCGAAGAAATTCAAATTACATAAGCCAAATCCTAGTTAAACAAACAAACAGTGCAAAAATTGCATGCAGAAAAATGTGAGAATAACAAAAAGGCTTTCATTATGGAATCACACTTCTCTGCTCTCATGTTTCACCTGGGAGATTAAAGATGCCTCTTCTCCAGAAAATGTCTGATTTTTGTTTTGTCACAGGAAGGAATCAAATGATTCCCATTAATTTCACTATGCATTTTAGTTTTCTGAACTGGAAGGTTTTTTGTTTCCTTTACACTAAAGATTTCAGTATTATCCAGCGTTTGAAGTTGGGGAGTGAGGGAGATGCTAATAGAAGGGGGAAATATACAGCAAACCATATGCAAATACTAATGCATTTTCTTTGATCTTATATGAAAAATACTGTAGACTTCTGAGGGCTAGAAATGTCACAGATAAAATCAGCACCCTTCCTAGAGGGGCATGCTGCTTTCATCACTTTCTTGATTTACCAGTAGTCTGAGTTAAGATCTCCCAGTTCTGAGACTTGATTTCATAATTTACGTATTTAGTCCAACAGGCGTTAGATCTTGCCACTTCTTCGGTTCCTTTTTAGTCTTTAGATCTATGACTTAATGGAGGGGAGAAGAGAGAGACAACATCTAAAGATGTGCTTGAAAGTAGAGTCATAAAGCTTCGCTTTTTATTATCAACTTGCCTCCTGTCAAGAGCCATTTCTGTAAATCAGATGAAAGAGTAAATAGATCATATAGACCCCTTGTTACTTTTGTCGTCTTGGAGGAGCCTGGAGTACTTTCCATAGTGTTATGATTTCAAGGGATGCAGCTCGGATATACTCTTAAATGGCAATTCTCAAGCTGCAGTGGTGGGATCACTGTCTCGTTCAACCAGGATTGAGTTGGTACTGCCCTGGCTCTTCTTTCATCCGTTTTACAGCGTTACGTGTAGATGAAAGGCTGTCCCCACAGTACTCTCCCTAGAAGCAACATTTGCAGACGCATACAGATATTTTATGGCAAGCACTAGAAATGAAACATGAGGCAGTGAATAAAAAGGGCACTTCTCTTCAAATATTACTATTTCTCAAAGGGTCATGTTCACTGTTTTTAATGGAAGATGTCTCGACTGAGATTTGCCAAGTTTTCAGAATTGTAGCTTATGAAGGAAAATGGCTGAATTTCAACAAAATTCACAGAAATCACAGAATATTCTGAGTTGGAAGGGATCCACAAGGATCATCAAGACCAGCTCCAATGGGAATGACCCACAGAGGGGTTGAACACACAATCTTGGCCTTAATATTAGCACCAATCTCTAACCAGCTGAGCTAATCTCGTACAGTCATCTTGGATGTCTTGACTTAAAATTATTAATTTTGAAAATATGACTGATTTCCTGCTGAGTTTTCCTTTGGACTTCTTGTTAGTACACTGACTAGGCAGAAATTGGTAAATTGGAGTCAGGCACTGGCTTCTCCCTGTGGGTTAGCCCCTTCAATTTAAGGCCTTTTCCCCAGTTCCTTCTTGTGAGAACTTTGAAGTTTCTACCTTTTTTATTAGAATCAGATCCACCTTCCCCA
The DNA here is from genome assembly GCA_013397975.1 of Machaerirhynchus nigripectus. Lineage (NCBI taxonomy): Eukaryota > Metazoa > Chordata > Aves > Passeriformes > Dicruridae > Machaerirhynchus > Machaerirhynchus nigripectus. Next base: position 94,883 of record VZRQ01009694.1, read on the forward strand.
ACTCAAAGCACAGAAAGTCCCAGCCACCACCCCCAAGCACCAAACTTTTGTTACACAATTAGCTTTCCACTCGTATATTACAGTTAAATAAACCTTCCCAGGAAAATGTGCATGTGAGTCCACAGGGATGCACGTACAGATAAAGCACCGGTGACGAGGCCACTTGTCAGAAATACAGAAACCTTAGGTCAAACTCTTAATGCTTAATTGGGTCAAATGCTTAATGCTTAATGCTTAATGTGCTTAATTCGGAATGACAGTAGTGTAGCAACTGCTTTGGAAATTTTGACCAGAAATTTCACCTTGGATCTGTTATCAGTTGTGCTTTTGTAGCAAAAGCAATACATATCAGCAAGTAAGTTTCAGTGGCATTTTTGCTCTTTGCCGGGAAAAGGTCTCCTAAAAAACATTCTCAGTGGTCTCAAATGTTACAGTGCAGAAACACACATCAGTGCTGCCCCTGAAGGAGGACAAGGCAGGTCTGGGGGTGACCCCAGCACAATCAGAACAGTTGCCATAGTCCTCTGGTGAACTAGCTGGGCTGGTTACAGGTGGGATCCACAGCACAGGGATAAGGCAAAAGATGATGGGTCAGGTCTTGCACTGGCATAGGAAGTCCAGCCAGGATCAGGAGGAGCTGGGGCTGGGCACAGGCACTGTGCTGATAAATGGGACCTTTTGGAGATGGGCAGCTCTAGTAGAACCAGTTACTGCCCTAACGACCTGAAAAACTGTGTGGAGAGTGCAGCTTTAAAGCACATTGCTCATCCCCCTCCTATTTTTCCTGGTCAGTCAGGAAGATCTGCCCCATTTTACTCACAGCTTTAAGTCAAGAAAGAGATACTTTGAAAAAAGTATTACACAGACCAGTTATCATCATCAAAGATGTCTCTCTTAAATAAGGCTGATGGGGACTTGGGAAGCAGTGAGCGGGGTGTGGTGGATGCATGACTGCCCTCACAGGCCTCTGCACGATATTCCTCACAAGTTAATTTGGTGTGTGAGCTGGTCTTGTGCTATGCTGCTTGCGTATACTTTCCTTCACAGGCTTTTCCTGTGACACGCCATTGCTATTGAAAACATCTGTGATTGTCATGGCAGCCTACTTCCAGCTCGGATAAGATGTAAGTTAATGCAGGAAAGGACATGAATTTTAATGGCAAATGTTTTAGATGACCGGGAGGGAAAAAAAACCAGTAAAACAAATACAGTAACAGTGTTAGAAAATGAAGTATCAGTAACTTTCTGTTTGCAACAGACACAAATTTTAGAGAGAAGCCTGTTCTAAAGTTGACTGTATTAGTTTGCCTGTCAAGACAGATTATATCAGTTGGGCAGAGCTGAGAAAACAAAACCGCTGTTTTCATAAAATATATCTGTGGAGCTTTCTGCTTTGCATATTTTTACTTAGATTATGACCCAGTGATTTCTCTAGTGCATTGTAAAGGAATATGCATGTTTACTCCTTGGAGGACTCGTGTTTTAGCATCCCTGTAGGAGGGTGTTTCATACTCTATGCAGTTGTAAAGAAGCCTTGATGCCTAAACTCAAAGGGTTTAATCTGTGAGTAATATTGATTTAAAAATGCAGAGTAAATGTTTAGTGGCCACAGGCTTGTAGAGATTTTGCTTTGTATGAAGGCCATTTATCTTCCAAAATTACAAGGAAATAGGTCTCTTTTCTGATCCTACATTACTTCAGTGAAGATCACAGGAGACATTTTTGTGAAGACAATGTAGAACTTTTGCATGCGTGGTATTTTTCAACATAAAAGTTCTTTTGAAATAAAATGTTTAAATAAGGCTGCAATGCTTGAAAAAATACAATGGAGGTGGTATGAACTGCATAAATAAAATGCAGTGTAATATGAAATTCTCATACTATCACAATGGAAAAAATAGATGCAACAGTAATTAGCAAAACATAGAAATTCTTTAGTCCTTTTGTCAGGCTCCTGCAGGCAAGTAGCTTTATAGGTTATGATACTCTTCTAAAAGACATTATTATAGTTTTTTGGTCTCTTTTCTACACATAGAGTTTAATGCTCAGAAAATTTACCAAATCATCAGTAATGATGTTCCTTGAAGGCTTTTTATTTTTAAAGCATTTTTTTGGGTAATTTAAATGAATCATTTTTATACTGTTGGACCTTCAAACTTTTCATTTCATTGGGCTTTCTTTTCTTATTGATTGTACTGTGATCGGCCAGCTGGATCACTTGTGTCATTACAATGACTCCCTGATACAAAAATTGGGACTTTTTCCTTAAATCAGAAAATAATCAGCAACAAATAACTGATGCTAAATTTTGGAATATGAAAAAGATTGCATCAACAACAGCAGCATTTGTGAAATATTCTTTAAAAAATGTGAACATTTTCAAAACTAATAGATACTGGCCTGTCTTCTAAGTACTAATTCAAACAACAACTTGGTTGTTGGCTCATCAAAAATTTCTCAGGCAGTTACATTTTATGCAAATTTTAGCCTGTTGGAGTTGTAGTGTGTCTAGTTTCCTTGGACAGAAATGTGGGTCATAGCCGAAGAGCATTTCTTCAAGTAGAAAAAAACCCAAAAATGTGTCAGTTTGGGTTTTTAGTTTTTTTTTTTTTGGTGTGCTAAGAGCTGCTTATCTTGGTCACACAGATGAATGAGAATGAAAAGCGCTGTGAGCCGTATCCTGCGACTGCACTCATCCTCCGAGTTCTGCTACTGGAGGTACCGAACGCGGTTCACGGATTTTGGCCCATTTCGCTTCGCTGTTATTTGGGAGACTTGAATTTCTGTCAAGCAAAGGCAAAACCTGTTCTGTTATTTCTATCACATCACAGGACAGTGTGTCTGACAGATTTGTCCAGGAAAGCTTCCAAGATGGTAATGGCACTGAAAAAAACTACCTTCACCTGACTCCCGCTATTTCCACCTTGAAGACAGTGGGAAATACTAATTAGAAATACGATTTATATTTTTAATGGGAGTGTGTATTTGGTATTAGTCACCAATGGCAAGTGCCTTGTAAAACCTGTACAGAAAAAGATATGCTGCTCAGTTATTTCATCTGTGAATTGCCTTGTGTTGAGAATTTAAATCATACCCTTTTGTCACTTTAATGCAAAGTGGATTTCCATTGTACTGAGAAATGCAGACAAAGGTGTGATTTAGGATGAATCCTGTGAAGGTGTACCTCTGTGTTACATTCTTGGAGAACTCATCTGAAGACCAATATTGATGTGAAAGATATTTATAGTGGGAAGCTGTATGTCAGTAATGCAGGCTTTGTGGGTTCTTCCAGCCTCCAGAAGTACTGACTTTTTTTTGTCAGTTCTCCCACAGATAAGGCATTTTTCAGGTTGTAACTGCTTAAGAAACACCTCTTCACTTAATATTGAGGTATACAGAATTTCTAATTTTCTGAGGGAAGTAATGAAAATAGAGATTTTTAGCCTGGAGGGATAAGATAGAAGTTGTCTGACTATCAAAGGAATCCTCTTCTAAGAGGAGAAACCATCAGAAAGTCTAGCAGTTTGAATATAAAACTGTACAAACCTTCAAACTCTTAAGTATAAAGGAGTGTCAAATTGCTGATAGTTTCCCTTTTTCTTTCTTTCTCCCGGTTTCAATAAAATGATCCTTCAGCTGATCAAATGTAACGAGATGACAAGCAGTAATTTAAATGGGATCATATTCTCTATGTAAATGATTGCAAGGGAAGAGTGAAAGCTCATTTCTCCTGTGTGTTTGCATACACAGCAGCTGCTCGTCACATAATACTTATGGATGGGCTCTGTGATTCTGACAGCGCATTAGGTACCGAGGTGAAAGCACGAGGGAAATGAATGAAAGAAATAGCATGTGCCTGAGATGTTGGTGCAGCCAAGGTATAACAGATTTGTCACTGGAGATAAAACAGCGTCATTCAAATGCATCCAAATGTTAGAAGGCTCCACCAAGAGGGAAAAAAAAAGTCAGGATTTTCTTTCTCATTTTTTTAAAATTTTGACTGCTGATTTAAATGAATAATGAGAGGTTGGCCATCGTGGCTGTCTTGGGTGCACTCTGTGATTAAAAAATCAGTGGGGCTGAGGCTGCTGTGCAGAATTAGATCTGAACCTTGAGGTTTCGTGCTGTTACTTTGTAAAAGGGAAACCAGCATGAATTCAATGTAGAAATGGCCCAAAGAAATCTGTTGAAACTACTTTCTTTATTAAAATTATTTTCTGTGTGAGAAATGTGTGCTTTTTACAGACAGTTTTGACTTCTGAGTGAAAAAATGAAACACCTGAAAACAGAAACTTTCAGCTTTCAGCAGAAAGCTGGAAACCTTTGATTTGAAAATGCTGCTGTGCTGGTTCACAAGTGTTGTATTCTACTAAAGAAAATGATTCTCAGAAGCAAATGTAATTGAATTTAGCTCTCAGGAGGCTGAATTTATAACCTGTCTTGGGGATTTTTGACTGCTATTTTGATATGTTGTAACAGTCAAATTTTTGTGGGGTGGGATGAGTAAAGCTCATTTTTTGACAACTTTTAATTATGGTAGACCAATTTATGGGGACACATACCTACCCTCTATAATCAACCCTTCTTTTAGAATGTACAGAGACCTGATTCTTTTCACTTAAATCACACTTAACTGTCTTCCTTCCCTCACACTCCTCGAGAAATGCTTGTGTAAAGGACAGCTTGTCAGCAGACAAACTCCTTTTCATCATCACAAATAACTGCAGACATGAAATATTACTCAATTTTCTTTTGCCAGGAAAGGAGCTTTACTTTAAGGGAAGGCTTAAAAAAACCTGTTTCAACATTTCAATTTTCCATCCGAATATACTGTACTGTTATATATCTTAACTCCAGCATTTTGGATAACCTCCTGCTACATCCGGATATAGCATGCACCCTCGTTGCAATAATTTATTTTTAGGTGAGACACACTTGGAACCTCATGAGATACTGAGGCATTTATGAGACTTCAAGGCTATTTCTAAGCTGCAAAGTAGGAACATTAGGGAGTGTTGAGGGCTACAGGGGTCAGAGCCCCTAATCCCAGGTGGCTGCACACATGCTGTGTATGTGGAGAGGATCCACAGTGCTCTCACCCTGCAGCTGTATTGAGGAATTGCTTGGGAGATGCAGGGGTAGACTGTCCTGAGATTTTAACCTTACAAATAAGTATATTGTGATACCAGAATGACTACAACCAATTCTTAAATTTCATGGAATGGCTTGGGTTGGAAGGGGACCTTAAAGATCATCTAGTTCCAACCCCCAGCCATGGGCGGGGACATCTTCCACTAGACCAAGGTTGCTCCATCCAACATGGCCTTGTGCACTTCCAGGAATGAGGCATCCACAGCTTCCCTGGGCAACCTGTGCCAGTGTCTCACTGCCCTCACTATAGAGAATATTTTTCTAATATCTAATTGAAACCTGATTTGAACCCATTCAATTTGAACCCATTCAATTTGAACCCATTCCCCCTTGTCCTGTCTCTACATCATCTTTTCTTTCCTGTAAGTTCCCTTCAGGTACTGGAAGGTCCCAGTTAGGTCACCTTGAAACTTTTCCAGACTGAGCAAACCCAATTCTATCAGCTGTTCCTCATAGGACATGTGCTCCATCCCTCTGATCATCCTCCTCTAGACTCGCTGCAACAGGTCTGTGTCCTTCCTGTGCTGGAACCCCAGAGCTGGATGCAGCTCTGCAGGTGGGGTGTCACCAGAGCATGGAAGAGGGGCAAAATCCCCTCCCTCCCCTGCTGCCCATGATGCTCTGGATGCAGTTCAGCATCTTTGGCTCTCTGGGCTGTGAGTGCCCATGGCCAGGGCATGTCCAGCCTCTCCTCCACCAGCACTCCCGAGTCCCTCTGGGCAGGGCTGCTCTCCATCTGCTCATCCCCCAGCCTGGGTTGATACTGGTGATTGCCCTCACCCAGGTGCAGACCAGCACTTGGTTTATTTACTGCAGTAGACATAGATGGCATCCCTGGAAATGGCATAATGTAAGTAAATGAAAAATATTTTAATCCCAGTGCCCTGATCAAATGTCACCTTAGGTGATGGAACTGTACCCTGCAGTCCGAGATGGTTAGGCAATTCTGTTGTCACCTCAGGTGAGTTAGTGTAAATCCAGCCTAACTGTACTGGAATAAACAGCTACAGCTCTGTGAAAACGGTGTACGGGAATGACAAAAAGGATCTGTTCTTTTCTTGCTGCTCTTATTGGCACAAAGTAAGGTTCTTCAAAACTTTACAAAAAAGTTCTCTAATATTGGGTCTAAATATGAGGACTGACCATGATTCCAGAATCTACAGCGAAAAAGAACAAAATACTTGCTAAGTGTCATGCATTTCACCCAGGCTTTGCTAAAGTGGCACAGAGCTGCTCTTTTACCACTTTTGCCACCTTGCCACAGCAAGAATGCCAAAGGTGCTGTGAGGGTGGGGCAGATATTAAACAATGAATGGGAATTCTAAAATTAATCCTGGAGAATATGTGTATATTCCTGAGATTTATATATTTGTGTGAACACAGGGGTTTTGTTTTATTAGAGCTATGCTAACTGTTTGGTGAAGATTTTTCACACTATTATACTTTACACACTGTAAACAGTGGCTTAGTTTCTTAGGCAACAAAGACTAAAAGCATCAGTCCAGTACCTGAAAGGGATCCACAAAAAAGATGGAGAGGGACTTTTTACAAGGTCATGGAATGATAGGACAAGTGATAATGACTGTAAGATGAAGGAGGATAGATTTAAATTAGATATTAGGAAGAAATGCTTTACTGTGAGAATGGGGAGGCATTGGAATAGGTTGCCCAGAGAAGATGGGAATGCCCCAGCCCTGGCTGTGTTCAAGGCCAGGTTGAATGGAACAACCAGGTCTAGTGGAAGGTGACCCTGCCCATGGCAAGGGGTTGGAACGAGAAGGTCTTCAAGGTCCCCTCCAAACCCAAGCCAGTGTCTGATTCTGTGATTTATACTCAGTCAACTGTATCAGTGTTTTTTTAACTTTCCATTACTTAAATTGTTTCATATTCCATTGTTGCTGAAATTTTGACACATAGAAATCAGACAATTGTACAAACGCGGTTCTTCAATTATTAATACCTGCTATGGCTCCTGTGACATAAACTAGCAGAGCAAAGGTTTTGCTTTCATAGTGGGTTTTTCACCCACTTGAGCCATCCAAAATTGTCACTTCTATTAAGTAAGACAGGTGCATTAACACTTTAACATGCTCAGCTGCTTCTTACCTTGTCACATTAATATTCTGTCCAGATTTTTAAATAAGTTACAAGTATGCAAGTCAAACTGTGTTCATGCTGAAGGCTTCTTTCTTGTATTTCACTTGGAGCAATGCTGGGAGGTCACAGTGGTATTAATCTATAATAAAGATAAGGAAATTTAAAACAATGATTGATTGTAAAGTGACTTTACTTTTATTTTTCAAGTTACTGGATATGATTACCAGAAGAGGTAATCATCTCCACACCAGAGCAGCAAGAATAGCCCTGTCAGAATGGTTGCCCACAGGTGCACTCTGAGTGACTGATGGCAGAAAACAATATCGGAGAGCTTGCTATGTGAGCAGTTGGAAAGAACAATTAATTTGACTAATGGAGGATTCTTTTCTATTTGTGAATAATCCATGTGTGAATTCTGTTTGTGGTTTTTATTGCTATTTTAAATTGCCCCTTAAATTTTCATGAAGGAGTTTCAGCTGTTGAGGTGATTGTAAAATGCTTGCTATTAGTATTCCTTGGAAGTATCCAGTGCTACTGGGTGTCCCTGAATGGTTCAGTTGCAGCATTTTGTCCTACGCTTTTCCGAGGATCCTAGAATGAGAATTCCCAGTTTGAGGTGATGGTTCTAATTAATGGCAGTAATGTTAATTAGACGTAGTTCTGGAAGTGAGACTTGGAGTGCCTGTTAGAATATACCAAGTTTCTCATTTTATCAAGAGAAATTGATTTCAGCAGCCTTGCAGACAAATTCTTCAAGGATGATAGAAGCCTTGCAGAATCTAGAACCCTACTTACTGCTTTTTGGTTGCAGCTAATGCAGTTACACATCATCTTTATATTATAGTGTGGTAGCTTGAACCTTCATCTGCATTGTATGAATGCCATTTACTTATGAAAAAACAAAAAAATATTTAGCATTGCAATTAGCCTTAAGCCATTCACACATTTTGTTAATAATAACAAAGCTGTCGATGGCCCTCTGCTCCGTGCTATGATTCTCATATTGTAGCAAAAGGAATACTTAAAACAATGGCTGCTAAGTAACACTTTCAAAACTGAATGTGGACATTTTTCTTTTGTCCAGATCAAAGAAGTGTATTTCTGACAACCTGTGTGCTTGCAAATCCTGTTTTCTGAGGTTTCTCTGCCCAAGTTTGTTTTCTATCCTCTTATAAATGTTTTCAATGAAACAGAAGCAGGCAAGGGAGGATGCATTACAAATCTTAATTTGTCAAAATAATTAAGTATTCCATTGCTCTGCATAAGCCTCTTTAAAATGTGGTTGAGTTTTCCCTGTACTTTTCCATGCTGGCACAGGCCTGTGTCTCTAAAATTCAAACTGTTTTGTCCACACACTTCTAATCCAAGTTTTCAGCCAAAATACCTAGTAAAGTCCGGTTGCAGAGTCCTTTTATGCCTTGGTGGTCTCTTGCCTGGAAAGGCAGAGGGGCTCATCTTTTACATTGACAGCTCTCAGTGGCTCACATGACTGAAATACAGACACATAGGTTTTTGTTTTTTTTTAATTTCTTGCTGCCCTAGATGCCACAACAGCAGATTCCACTACAGTGGATATGTTCATTTTAACTCTTCCTGCATAAACCTAGAGCCTTTTATAAAGAAAAAGCTGGTTTCTGCTCCACTTGCCTTTCTCTCTGCATAGACAGGTACAAGCACAATTTTATGAGGCATTTTGTAGATGGTATCCCTGTGCCTAATCTTAACTGCATGAGTGCTGTTAAGCACAGAGAGAAGGAAGAGTAGTCATACAGTCTGTTTTAAAAACAGTAACATCTGTGCAGTTTGGATTCTTTATTTTACAGGACCAGAAAAGTGTGTCAGGTACTGGCTGCTGTCAGTTATCCCAAGCCAAGGACATCTGGTGATGGCAAAACCCTTCTCAGGATCTAGCTCAGGACACCAGATTGTTGATGAGGTTAAAGGAGAAGAGTTGCTCACCGGTGGTGTGCTCTTGCCACCCAGGATGCTCAGGCTGTACTGGGATGTGTAATATTTCTGGGAGCAGACTCCTCTTCTTTTGAGGCAGCTTTACTTAATATCAGAAATGTTATTTCTTTTTTTTTTTTTTTGTCTTTGTGCTCTGTGGCCCATTATTGTGTCTGAAACCCACCTTATTCTCTCTTCCTCTCTAAGCTATGTGGACCAATCATGCTCATGACGCAACCCAGGAGGATGCCAAGGTGTGTGAGAGCATTGGGGCTGGTGTGCCAGCTGACAGCAACACTACCCCAGATGGTTCAGCTGTGCTCCTCTCTATGTACCCCCAGGAGACCCATAGTCTTGTTCTATATATATTAAAAAAAGATTAAAAAAATTAAGAACAGTGAAACTTGATAAAAATTTCACTGGCTTCATGATTCGCACACACTAAGGCAACTCCAAGAATCTCAGAAATAGCTCTAAAGCACATGTGTAGTTGGTTTCAAATCACAGAAGAGATGATCTCTAGTACATGATGGACTTTCAGTCACAACACAGTAAATTATTGCTGTGATCTATAAATTCTAAGCAGGGGAGAGAAGGCTGGAAACGACTGATATACCACTTTTCTGGATCCCACCAAAAACCCCCAGCAATCAAAAAAGATGCCCCATTTGAAAGTGTTTTCTTTTGAAGCTGGAGCTTTAAGACAAACACAAGACTCTGCCATATTTCCAGTTCAGTGCAATGCAGGAATATGGATTTTAAAGCAGTTTTTTATTTATAGACAAGCTTAATGTGTCAAGCAGGTAACACAGCATGATTTATAGGCAATTAGAGCTTGTGCCACAAAAAATGGCTTAAGGATTTAAGTCTTGCCTTAGTGTCTTACATCTGAAATTATGACCCTCTGAAGGAAGTGAGAGCTCTTGCTCAGGTGATGTCTCAGGCTGCCAGTTCTTGACTAAAAGTTCTGCAGATGACTGGAGTGCTGTGCTGGGGATTTTTGAAGAGACCCCCTCACTCTGCATGTTGAAGCACGTCTGCGTGCACAAATGTAGTAACATTCATACATCTCGTGTAGTAACCTTCATACAACTCACTAGATGAGGCTGATCCAGAAAATCTGTCCCAGGTATGCTCAGCAGACCCTGCTCATCCCACAGCTGAGCCATCAAGTGCATGATGAGAGCCTTTCACCGCCCCTTTTCCCCATCTCGTTAATCCTACACCTTGTGCACAAAGGAGACAGCTCACCAGGGTGTGGGGTGAACTGCTTTGACTTTCTTGCTTTTGCCTGAAAAACACCCTCAGGTACCGCCTGAATGTATTTCAGAGAGAGGAGGAAGCTTTAGCAGGGGTTTCCTACATCCTGAGTGAATTTTATGAGTAAAGTTATAGTCAAAAATTTGGGCCTTTCCCTTTGTCATTCTCAGAGGAAAAGTGTCACCCTCATTTAGTTTTAAAAGAAAAGCAAACAAACCAACCAAGCCCAAGCCCATATATCTCTGTTTGACTGGAATATGCAGGTCAGGGCTTTAATAATATTTAATCATAATAATTATAATCAATCATAATTAGGATAATTAAAAGAGAAAGGCATTCCAGTCTAAATAAAACCATGCAGCACAAAATCTTTCAAGTGTGTTCATCTCTGGCACTTCTGTTCATTTATCTGCAACCTGTTTTTATGAGTGGTGCCTGTTAGAAGTCCCATTTTGAGGTGATCAAGCTCCACAGTGTTGGAAATCTTCATATATAATTCAAATTGATAAAACATCTACATGTTATGGAGTTGTAGTTTTGTATATTTTGGTTATAGTTTATAAGTCCAGTCCATAAGCATAGATAAGGTTTTTCTGCATTAATTAAAAGGAAATAGTTGAGGTTAAAAAAAAACCTCTGTTATTTTTCCTTATTCCATTTTATAGTGCTGAAAATTTCTTAATCACTCCAGCAGGCTGGTTTGTTTTGTTTTGTTTTGTTTGAGGGGTTTTTTTTGTTTGTTTTTAATTTTAATCACAACCATCTCTTCTGCATGTCATTGTGAATTCACAGACATGATACTACAGTGTCAGATGAAATACTCCTCCAAGCCTTTAGAGATGTCAGTGATGCAAACCCATCATGGTTACATCATGTCAAGATGTTGGTGAATAATGTCACTGGGAATCTTTGGAGTGCATTTCACGGTGAAGAATTGCAACAAAAAGATGTCAAAGCAATTCCAAAATTGGAGCCTTCTGATTATCAAGGTGATTATGAAAGACAAAAGCTGTAAGTACTTGTAACTTGGGCTGTGTTACCAGATGTTCTGCCTTCTGAACAACAGCTAAATCTTCCTCACATTAGCTTATAAAAAAGTAAAGACGCCCATGTCATTGAAATGTCACGTCTGTCACTTGTCTAGGATTCTGGTAGCAATTGGGGAACAGTGTGATATCATTTGATTGACAAGGATAGAAGGAAGTTTTGGCTGGAATTCTGAAAGATGAGGGTTTTACAGTTAGGATTGAATTCTTAGTAGGATTACTACAATATACACTAAGGAAGAGGTAATCCTTGTCAACAATTCTTCTGTGAAAAGAAGAAAAGGAAGAATATGGATAGAGATAGGAGAGTTAGTTTTACCTTGTTATAACTAAATGTGTGCTCAACTCTCAGTGACTTCTGAGCCTCTATGTATCAAAGTACAAATTAACTGAGACTTTTCTCCTGCAAGTTAGGCAGATGAAAGGGAAAGGTTGCTGTTGACGTTTGAGATCATTCTGATGATGCAGATGCGTGATTCCTTTTGAACCCAGATGAAAGTTTGCAGAATGTGTGTGTTTTTCTTGTTAGTTCCCAGTTTTTTACTAAATTTCTTCTTAATTTGTGATCAATCCAGTTTTTGCAGGCTGAATTTGCTGTGACCATTTTTCTACCCAGAAGCTTTACTACTTACAGCATTGTAATTCAAATACAGAAAGATAACAAGTTGCTTGAAGCAAAGCTGCTGTTTCTTCATTTAACTTCAGGCCTGGTGTCTTTTGAATACTGGTGTTCAGTTTCAGAAGAGAGATGTTCCCCCTGTGTCACTGATCTTGGTAGGCTGGAGATGAAATTTTAAGATAGTCTGATGTGCTGGGCTGCCAAGGGACTTGATCCAGAAATACTGGAGTCACTGGACGAGGTACTACACTAGATTGATATTTTATAGTACTGATATTTTATATTGCACTTAGCTATCAATAGTTTATAGATAAAAGGAATATGAACAAAATGTAAAATCCTTTCCTCAGTTCTTGATATCTCTTCCGCCAAATTTTTTTTTTGGGGGGGTGAAACTTGTTTTAATATGAGTTTTTTCTGCTTTGAATTTTGTCTGACTTAAAAATTCTCAGCTTTTATAGTGCATATTGAGATGTACAAAATGAAAAGGGAGGATTTAGTAATACTAATTACTGAATTGCCATTTAACCATACGTGTTCCTTTGTCAAAATAAACATTGTTAAAGAATTATTAAGATAATTTCTCATTAATAAAGACCAGAGGAAGAGTTAAGCAAACAAATGGAAGCATTCATCCATGATTTGTGATTATTCACTTGTAAATGTATTACCTTTGCCCGGGTACAAACTCTTACTTAGTCTGTTCTAGCAAGGATATGAGAATCTGTATTTTTTTTGATACAATCCTCTTGGTTAGTAAACTCCAAAGTGTAATTTGTTTTTCAGAGTACATTTCAAAGCTCGTGAAAATAGAAGGTGGAAGTTATGAAATTAACAACCTTCTGGCATAAATTTCAGAGGAGTTAGTTCTTAACTTCATTGTAAAATCTGTTTTACAAAATAATAATGCCTTTCACTTAAAAAAACCCCAACTAATTATTTGCATAGTTTCTGAAATAATCTATGCTTCTTCCTCTAAGAAATAACAATATTTCAGGCTATGTCTCAAACACTAATCTATCTTTTTTAAAAAACATGGTTACATTTCCAAATAGAAAATAATTTGTACAAAAGAAAGAGTTCTCTTGGATGAACAATATATGGAAAAACACTAACAATTTTTCATAAGTTAACTGAGTCTAAAATGAAAACTAATGGAATAAATAAAAATCCAAAGACCAGTTTTAGCCCTCTAGACAGAGTTAACTGGCTTTTTAAGCTAGAAAGAAATGTACAGTGGATCAATTTGATTCAAGATAATTTGAAATATGAAAACTGCTCGTCTATGCAGTACCTGGTGTTCATTACAGCATTGTTACTTTAAGACTTCATCCCACTTCTTTCATTTAATTCCAATAAGAGCAGAGTTGCTCTTCAGATGTTCTTGTAGGTTTGTTGTTATTGTGTTAGAGCTGCAAGATAGTGCAGAAAAAAAGAAATACTTGAAATGTTTCAGATGCAGGTAGTTTTCAGATGTATTGACTAGGTTTTAAAAATATCTTTCTGTGAAGCATGGTGCTCTTGAGTGTTAGTGAATCTTACAAAAATTAAATAATCTCACAAGACACCATTTAGAAAAAGAGCTGAAATTCTTAAAAGTTAGATAAATTTTCTTGCTATGCTCAGGAGACAGATACATCAGAAAACCCAAAGCTCCCAACTTCCAATTCCTTGCTTTATTTGAAAGACCAAGCTCATCCTAATAAATCCTGATGATTTGGCAAAGCATTTTTGAATGGAAAATAACTGTTATTGCAAATATGGTATTTGAAAAAGTTGCTCTAGACTCTCTCACACCTCCAAAATAATTTTTTGCATACATCTATGCTTTTAAAAAATGTTTATGTCCTTGTTAGCTGTTATCTCTGATGGAAATTAACCCTGAGAGATTGTTCTAACTTGTTAAACCTGGCCCGTTACCATCTTGACTACCTTTAAAATCTGTAGCCTAATCCTGAAGGCGACCTGCTTGGTAACTCCTTAAAATCTAGTCTTTTTCCTTTTTTTGTGGTTTCTTCCCAGTGCAGGTCAGCCTTGCATGTCTAGGGAACCATGAATCTGGAGTCTACAGGGAAGAAGTATATTCTCCTGATCCCAGGAGGACCTAGTCTGGTTAGTCCCTCTCTTTGCTGCTGGGCAGTGCTGAGTAGGCTGGTTCCTCTGCCTCTGAAATCCACCATCCCAAGCTTTTTGTGCTTCAGTCATAGCAGCCACTGGCCACAGCAAGTGGAGAAGAGAAGGAATGGATTTTAAGCGGGAAGGTGGAATGCCCTGACCAAGACAGTGTCTGCAGGTCCCGAGTGGACTGCTCCATGGGGCAGTTAGCTCCGAGGTAATTGGAGAGTATGGTTTACAGGAATGTCTTCACAGTCGAGAATGGACTTCTAGGGGAGAGCTCAGAAAGGTGCTGGGTCACCAGAGCTGCTCATTTCCACGCCCTTGGAGTTTGTGGTTGGCATAAACCTGTACTGGAAATGACCCAAATTCAACCTGAGTTTGTTCCTAGTTCTCACTGAAAAAGTTCTGAATAATGTTTGGAGTTTTTTTTTTAACTCGGTGGAGTTTTTAAATTCGAGAGGGCCTTAAAAAGTCATATTTGGACTTCTTTTAATTTATTCACTGCAAATGTATTAACTCAAACACAAGGGTTGCGAGCAAACCTCTTAAGAGTTTATTTGCATTTTGCCTGAAAGAAAATAAATCAACAATTGGCTGCTGCAGACATTAAAATATACCACTTGAATTGTAACACTGCTGTGAAATTAAATATAAATGCTTCAGAGATCCAAACAACATTAAAGCGTTGAAGAAGATGGAATTTTAAATCTTGATTTCTGGCAAGAGAATACATATATAATAAACAATTAGGAAACAATCCAACTCCTTAGGAAAATAATTTCCTTGCATTAGTTTCTATCTGAGTCTACATTCTGAAAAACGCAGTTAAATGATGGTGTGAAATATTTGTTGCTAAATGTGATGCCATAAAAGGTAAAGAGGATAAAGCAATATGAGCCTGATAATAAAATTGAGCTGTTTTTTGAAATACGGTTTGATGAACAAATTGAGTACCCACTTTGAAACAGACTCTGTTGCTTTCACTGATAGATTTGAGTATTAGCACAAGACTTTATGAGTTATGCCATTCTTTTTTCTTATGCTGTACATTAAAATACAGGAAATAGCACTGATTTAGGGCTGTATTATTAAATGACAGTAAAAGATAGAAATCACAGTATGAAGGAACTAGAAGATCATCTCTCTCCAAAAGCACTACTGTGCCAGAGCATATGTTCACTGATAATTTGTCCTATATACTTTAAAAGTAAGGTAATACAACAACTTCAGGCAGGAATGAGTTTTGGCAGTTTATTGTTTATTTGTCTAGGATTTTAGGTTGAAAAGAGATACCTTCTAATATTAAACAGACCACAAACTAAAAAAGAAAAGGAAATATTTCTTTTTTTCATTCCATCTGCAATTAGAAAATTAGATTTGTAGTCCCAATTCAGCTTCTACTGCAGAGTGGGAAGACAGTTGACCTAAAAGACTTTGTGATTTTTGAAATACAGAAGACCCTGCAGATCTCTACAAAGTTTGGAATATCTATAGGAATTCCAACATCTTGTTCTACATGACATTTGTTAATTAATTTATAAATGTCATCAAATAGCTTTTGTCATCATCATTCAGTATTTATATTCTGGAATATCTTCAGCATCTTTCATAGAAGGGACTTCCCCCAGTAACAACAAGTTATATGAAAAGTTTTTTATAGAGGACGAGGCAACTGTTTCCTGGTGTCCTTTCTTGCCAAATGCCTTTTGAAAATTTCAAATGAGGGGTGATTAGATATTTATGTGGCACTATTACCCTTTCTAATGAAGTAAATTTCTCAATCCCTACAACCACTAATGAGGTTAAGGACACTGAAAGAATTAAAGACAAATTGGAGTAGATGAAGAGAGGGAAAGCTGAAGAGGCACGAGGCTTACTAGCTAATACCCTCAATATCTGTAATGACTTTAGGTTCATGGAATACCATTTGAGATATAACTCAGCATATTTTTATCCACAATGATTTAGGAACTCATAAGGTAAAACAAAGCAAGCATTGTGATAAATTTCCATAACAAATGAAAGTAAAAATGTAGCAGTGATTTACAAAGTAGGCCACACGTTGATCACCACACCAAAGATGCAGCTACGTTATAGGATCAGCAAGTTCCTAATGCTGAGCAGGATTCACAGGGATGGGGAATATCTTGCATGTAAACTAAACTAAAACTAAACAGTTGTACTAACTCACTTTATGATTCTGCAATAGTTAAACCTTGAATACCAAAGTAAATTTTCTAGTATATCATGTATCCTCCCACCCGAGTTTTAAAACTTCTGCCTTACCTGTTGATAAACTCGCCCTTTTACACTGCTTGTTGAACTACTGACTTAGTTAAAAGGTGGATTTTTGCTGCTCTTGATTTGCCAGAAATCACAAATGACAGATTTGTTGCCTTGGTAGACTTACACTGTGGAACAGGGCACAAATACTGATGCATGTCTTAGAGACAATTTTTAAGCTTTCTAAGCATGGGGTGCTCTTGTCCTGATGTCTTTATTGAGTCCTTGCCGATGCAAATGCTTTCATACTCAGAATAAGCAATTTTGAATACTTTATGTAGAGGATGAAGGAAAAAGTACATAGCTAAAATAACATGAAAAGTAATTTGTAATGTATCTCTGCTCTCCAAGTCTTCAGAAATACAGCAGTAGAGAAATCTGTACCTTCACCAGTGATCTCAGAGTCTTGTTTTACACACAATGCTTCTTGTTACCAGATGACTTTATTGAAGAGTGGCTGGTTTTTGCTCTGTAATTAGACTCAGGTGTTCTGGAGCATGAATCTCCCCCTGCTGATCTTTTAACTAAGGTGGCAAAATCTTTTTGTTGCTGGCTTATGTTATTAAAATCGTAGAGTGATTTTATCTTGTAGACTCTTTCTGTGTGGTCTCTAGAATGGTGGTCTGCCTTGCAGTGTGATTCAAATTACATCACCCTTGGCCATTTTGCCTCAGTAGTCAGGCCTGCTCCCTCCCCATGTTCAAAAAGTCTGTTGTATTTAGTGAAGAAATTATATTCCTATTTAGATGGAAGATCTAATACATGATACAACTGTTTTCCAGATATGTTCAATCTTGAAAGAAAAAAAAAAAATCCTGTAAAATGACTGAAGAAACCTCAACACTAAACAAGAAAATCAGCCACTCAGACTCTGACATGCCAAGTAACAAAATTTAAAATAAAATTGCTCTCAAAGAACAGATTTGCAATGGTAATGGAACTACATATAGGTCAAATAGTCTATCTTCTTTGCCTTTTCATCTTGATTGAAAAAGTTACTTTTAAGCTTCTTGAGATTATACTAATTTAAAATACAAGCTTGTATACGGTCTGTATTTTTGTGCAACCTATTTTGGTCACAGTTTTGTGCAACAGCTGTCAGCAATACAGTGTTATCCACTCTACTGATTCTTTCATTATTCTCATCCTGGAGTTGAAATACATTTCACAGGTAAATTCAGTTCAGTATTCATGTAGGCTATTTTTTTAATGTGCATATGCAGTGTAGGTGTTTTCACTACCTTCTATTTAATTGTGAAATTTTGCCAAGGTTGACAGTAGCTTTGAGGAAAACCTAAACTACTTGAGGACAATGGGACCTGATGTGCCTTCCAAATGATGATTGGTATCTTGAGAATAATTATCTTCTGTGCAGGGGTTTGTCCTTTATGTTCCATTCTTCCCATCTACTTTCTAGAGGGGATGTTAGGGACAAAGGATGTAGTTGCTGCTAATACCAGATTCCAAACTCTGTTATCTACTGAGATATGGCAAAACCTGTAATTGCAATAGACTTGAACAGCAAAGCGAGAAAAAAAAGCTTATGTATCTGAGACACCAAGCATAGCTATGAAATGCAAAAGGGTAACGGCAGTTTCACAAGGAATGAAATATTCATGTTGCAAACTTACATAAAACAAAAGATGGAGTGTTTTCTGCAGGGAAATTACTTTTGCTGATGAGCTCCATTTATGCATGATAGAGTTTTAAATTTTTGAAAACCCCCTTGGTTATTTTTTTCTCTTTTCAGTTTTAGCGGCTTTAGTTTTAGACTTATAAACAGATATATGTAAAATTTCTTGCTGAAAGGGCCTTATTCTGTTTAAAGTCATATTTATTACATTCAGCAAAAATAGAATTGCTTCTGTCAATGACAATGAATAGAAAATCAATATTTAAGACTGCAGTCTCATAGACTTCATCTTACAAAGTGAGTACTTCAGTTTTGAATTGCCCTATAATGAAATGTATCTTCATTTAACATTCTTCTTTTAAAGTCTCCAGAGGTTCTAGTTTTGAACCAGGTAATTGGAGAGCAGACAGTAGCAGAGGGAGTTGAGAAACCCAGCTTTTGGTCAAGATCAAAGCATGTCCCCAGAACGATGAGGTCTGATGTGCTTTCTTCATGCTCTTGGTGGAGGATCAACGTGCATCTCTTCTTGTCTCAAAGGCAAACCCTTGGTGCTGTCAGTGGAAAACTCTTATACACTCTTCAGACTTGATATGAGGCTGGAGAGAGGAGATCTGGAAATCTGGTCTCGAGCTAAGCCCAAATTCTCTGAAACATCCGTGAACCTACCTTGTTTCTCTATCATTACAAGCAGGTTTTTGAAGGCCAGGTGATTTCTGACCTTTTTGGATTTTGGCCAAGATATCAGACATAAAAACTTCTAAATGGCTGCTTTTGCCAAGCTTTGGACAGCACATCACTTCAGGTAATTTTCAACTTCAGCAGCTCAAGGTGAGTTGTTGGCTTATGTTCAGTGTCCCAGAGGAAAAAAAACACTAAGAGAATATAATTCCATCAAGTCTAAGAAAAATATGTTCTTGGAAGATGTTACATAGTGCTAGGGTATACAGAATGTATAAAACAACAGTAAATAAAACCTGTCTGTTTTAAATTTATACCATAACCTGAATTTCTTTTCCTTCTGGCTATAAATAATGCAGTATTCTTAGTATGTATATTTAGATACCAAAATACAGCCAGCTTTGTCACATAGAACAGAAATTTTGTAAATAAGCAGTGAATTTATGGTTCTGATTTGTTTGAAATGATAATATTTGGCCTAATAAATAGGTAAATAATGAAATAGATTTAGTTTATTGCACAAAACACACAAAGAGTATAGAAGGAAATATGCATCCTAGGGAATAAGTAGGTGCTTAAAATTATTTTTGTTTTTAAAGGCTACTGTAGTTTAGAGTCTCTTGTACAAGTGTTTGCTGGAATAAATTTGCTATTTTTGCCCTTGACTCTTTAAAGTGACAGATGTTGTAAGTTAGGAAAACTTCATCTTTCCTGCAGTAACCTTTTATTAACAGATCATAATGGTGGCAGAAGCATAAATCTTACATTCAAGATGATGAGCTAAGAAACAAGACAGGTTTGAAGTGTGTATTGAGAAATGATGAGAAAACTGCCATGCTCTCCTTACTGTATGAAGTGAGAATAGAGCATGATTTTAATATAGAGCTCTTCTAATGTAAATATTAGCAATAAGTAGGTGCTGGCGATGGTTATTTGTGGGAAACAGACTAGGGCTGCCTGCTCATGCTGTGGGTGCTGAGAAGCAGGGTCGGTTCTGTGATGGCTGCTGGTGGTGCAGCACAGCTGGCTGAGCTCCTCAGATGATAAGGCACCACATCTGTAAGACTTAACCAGCTTCCAGACCCTCTGGCCCTCCATGCTGTGGGATATGGTGTATTGTGGTGAGCTGAATGAGGTCATGCAGGAATCCCATAGTAGAGTGGGAAGTCTTAAAACTTTCAGCTTGTTGGCAAATTAATCACTGGATCATCTTTCCCTTCACCTGCTTAAATTTGGATGATAGTTGCAGTGTGTGAGGCCATAGTTAAATTCAGTTCTTCCCTAGGCAAATGAATCTATAGTGTTATTGATAGGTAAACTACCCTTCTTTTTTCTTTTCCTCACAACCTTCAGAGAAAAGGTCAATAGGGTTGAATAACAATAACAGTTCTAGTGTTGTGTTCTTCTTCTGCAGCTCTCAAAAGGCCTTTGCCAAGCTGATAACTATAATTACACCTGATCAGAAACTTCTGGGCAGGACAGAGCTGCACTGGAGGATGCTGACACAATGGGACTGACTGGTTTGGCTCCGGCTTCTGTTTGTCTAATGAGTTTTGATAACAGCAGAAGACATGTTTGTATTCTGTAATATGCAACAGTGGTTCTATAAATGAGTTATTTCTGCAAGGAAATAACTTTTCTGCTGATTTACCTGATGGATGGGAGAAGTCCTTAATGTACTGGGATTGAGTCTGTGCTTAGGAACTGGCCAAAAGATTTGTTTTCCTCCTCTGTTTGGATGGGTTAAAGGCAACAGTTCAAAGAATGGCTAAAAACCTGTAATTCTTGTAATTCTGTAAAATCCATGGTCCATGTTCCATGCTGCTGCTGTGTGGGACACTTTGACACTTTTTACCTCGTATAATGGTATATTCCATTAGCATTGTAGGAGTTAATTCTGAAATGTTTCACACTGGTGTGATTTATAACATGCTTGATTCATTACAGGGATTTTCTTTATGAATGAATTATGATAATGTGCAAAGAAAAAAAAAGGGGGGGGGGGAAGGTTTTTCTTCAAATAAATTCAAAAATAGATCCAGGGAATATTCTTAATCATTAGCATAAAGACGTTGCCACTTTCCAGAGGGGAAGACATTTTGTAGGAGATGTTTAGCCTTGAGGCAGTTCGTTCTTTACACAGAGGCATAAAAAATACAGCTCCTGGCTGTTTTTATCATTACTAATAAATGAATAAGCACGGTTTCTGAAAAAACATGTTTTATCAGAAGGACATGTTACACTGTTCTTATCAATAATTCTATGCAAGTAAAATTCAAGCCTGCGGGACTGTATTGTTTCAAGTTTTTTATACAATCACTTTTCATAAAAGAAAAACAGACTGAGGTGATGATGAATGATGGATGAGAATTTTAGATGTAATTAAAAGAAAAAAAAAGGTTTTATTCCCAAGTTCCTTTAACAAAGGGAACAAAAAAAAAATACTGTAAAGCTATGGTTTGATAGATAATATTCCATTAAAGTGAACTGCATGCAGAAAAATTAGGCAGGTTTATATGTGAGAGATTGACAAGCTTTAAATAGCCATGAATATGTGAATAGCTGACCTATTTTGCTTCCCATTTTAATTGTAGAGATGAACAGATTAAGGATTGTGCTGGAGAATGCAACTGGAGCTTTTAAGGGAGGAAAACCAGAGAAATAGCAATCCTGTAGGAATACTGCAAGAACTCAAAGGAAGTTACATAGCTATTAACAGATCAGCTGTAGGGAGATCTCATTGCTGCTATCAAGTGTGTGAGCATCATGCAACAATGATTTTTGGCAGATAGCTGAGGAACAGAAGAAAGATGAATCAGTCATTGGAGTTGAGATTACCATGGAGTTATTTCAAAACTAGCAAAAAAATTTCAAAGACGAGGTCGTACTTTGGGCACATAGTATCTGGACCGGAAGTGATTTTTACACTTGTACTCACATTTGGTGAATAGTTTTGTGGGGAAGAATTTTCATTTTGGGTTTGAAGGATTTATGCAGCAGAAGAAAGAGGCAGCTCACTCAAAACTGCCTGGATGAGTGGCATCTCCTAATGTATTTCCTGTTGTTAGTTTTTATGCTAGGAGCCTAATGAAATTTTTCTCAATTCACTTTTAGGTAGGTATTAGTGGACACTCAGTATTTAACAATATATATGAGCTTCAATTTCTTTAAATATCAGGGAAAATCTAGTTTTTGATCATGTGGTTCAATTCTCTAAGAGCAAAACCTTTCAAGATTGTCTAGCTTCTCTAACTTTCCTAATGTCAAAAAAATGTTGATTTTTTGGTGCCTTTTACCCTTTTCAGAAAACAAACCAGCCTGAACATCTGAGTCTTTCTTCAATGACAGGTGGCAAGAATGTAAGATCAAAAGTTGGCCTATAACCAACACGATGGATTTTTATTGCTTTTAGATACAAATTTCACTCCTGAATTCTGCTGTGTCACAAGTTCTTTTGACTCTGCTGGCAAAATCAGTGTCTTATTTGCTGTAAAGTTCTGGTAATATTAGTACTTTCCAGTGGAGATCAATGAGAACAACCTGTGTGAGGAAGAGATCTCACCACAAATTTTCTTGCCTTTGTAAGGCTGCTTGGCATCCATGTTACTAATGAAAAGCCCAGCATAAAGCTTGTAATTTTTAAAAATGAATTCTTAGAAAGGTCGAGTAATATTCCCAGATCCTGGAAACAAGAACGGTTTGGTTCAGAGCAGCAGTACCGAGAGACAGATCAATCGTAACATGCCATTCTTGCAGTTTCAAAGACACAAAGGCACCAGAGACAAAGCACAAGCTGCCTGACTTGAAAATTGAAGGAATCGTGTTCACCACAGCGAGGATTGCAGGAGCTACTCTTCATGGGAGCTGCTGTAGTCTGCTGAAGGAGGTGCATATTCTTGATGAAGTTTGTTTTCATTTTGGTGTCATTAAATACCTCTGAATGCTGAGTGTCTACTTATCTTGGAATGACAGTCTCATTCTGGCACATGTCAGACATAACAAAACTGCTATTTCTTATCAGCACAAATAATACAGCAGCATCTGGTAGATACTGGCTGATACCAGAGGATGGTGAGACCTTCAGAGGCAATACCAACAGTGATTCAGACTAATTTTGATATTGCGTGATGTTTTCAGGCAATTTTCCTGAAAACTCCCCCAAATCTCTTCAGATTTCTGTAAGCCTGAAGAAAATAAAGGATTCATTTGGGCAAGAATGGAAATGCCACCTGACTAGGCAGAGTAGCCACTTTCCTTGATGTTGGTAGTGAGATCTCTTAAGGAGGATAAGTTGTTAGAGGAGGCAGCTTAGGGAAAAAGAAGCAGGTGTTTGTTCTTTCACCTGAGAGAGAAATTCTTCACAAAAATGCCCCAAAATTTTAACTGCTGGGTAATATTTATTTTTTTTCCTTGGCTATATAATTTTATTTCCATTCTAAGAGGAAAGTACACCAATGCCCTGGAGCGGTTGATTATAGATTATCGCTTCATTGTTTTAAGTGCCTAGTATGGATAGGGAAAAGCATAAGAAGGGGAAAAAAAAGGATTAAGTACAGCAACTCATGGTAAAGCTTCATAGAAGAAGGATTCTTCTAAATGCTAGGAAGTGATATCCAAAAGCAACCATTGTTAGAAACAGTATGGCTTTATGGAAAGGCATAGACAGAGAAGATACCAAAGTGTAGATATGCTCATTTTGCAAAATGCTTGTCACTCTCTAGAGAGAGAACACAATCATAGTAGATGAATCTTGCAAAGAGTGACTTTTTATTATTATTTTATACAGGTTTGCTCAATAATGTTAACAATAGTTTTAAAATAGCAATGTTTGCTGCTTGTCCAGTGCATACATGTTATGGCTCTGCCTGCCCATTTATTTCATGTTTCTTTTCTATTTCTTGCTAGCACTAAATTTCAGTGGGCATTTTCAGTGAGAACCACACATACCAGAACAGTGGTGCCTAAATTCAGCTGTCATTACCTCGTGCTGCAGAACCTCCTTGGCACCAAAATCAGCATTTCCTGTTTATGTCACCATGTGTATCACTGTGTGTAATCACCCTCAGGGCAGCTACCCTCTGTGTTTATGTTCAAAGGGACACGGCAAATGTGGATTAGTTGGATTGCAGGATCTACCTCTTTGCAAACACTCTTCTTTTCTACTCATCTGCCTGCAAAATCTGTCTCTGCCCTGGGGATGGTGCATACTTCAGTGACCTAGAAAGGAGGAATCCTTACTCCCTTCCCTCCTGCATAATTATCCTGGCTGCTTTGCAGCATGTTCTGCTACAAAGGCCAAAGACCTTTAACCTTCTTGCTGAAACTGATGTGAAATTCTTTACACTGTGTTTTCCTCTGCTCCTTGGAAGATATGTGGGTTATCCAGAGCACAAAGCACAGTAGAAAATTTCCAATCAGGGCATTTACTTTTTAAATTAACTTTAGAAAGGTTCTATCAGGAGGCTGAAATTTGAGTGCATTTCCTTTCCTTTCCTTTCTGTTATTTCTTCATGTGGGTTTCTGTTCATCCTTAGGTTCATTGTTTACTTTATTTTTTTTTATACTCTTAACTTAAGACTTAGTTTTCTCTCGGCTTTTGTTTGTTTGTTTGTTTGTTTGTTTGTTTGTTTGTTTTTTTGTCTCTGATAGTCCTGCATTAGATATCTTCATTCTACATTATTTGAAGGGAGGGTAGGATTCAAAACAAGGTAGATTCAAAACATTGTATTTGTTAATACCCTGTCACAGTGAGATTTAAGTCTGATAAACATGAAGAACAGAGGTGTGCTGTGTGTGTGGTGGCCAGAAGAGCAAGTACACAGCAGAGCACAAGGGAAACAGAGAAGATGGTTATACCCATACAGAAGGTCCCTCTCCCTGGAGACATCTGAGGTTGGGCTGGACAGCAACAGTTGCTCTGAGGAACCTGATCCAGGTGAAGATGTCCTATCTTATTGCAGGGATTTGAACCAGATAACCTTTAGAGATCTCTTCCAACTCAAACTCTACTGTGGTTCTGTGATTCGGAAACTGTAAAGATGGATGGGATGATGATTGTGGAAGCATGTAATTTTGCTGGGCAAAGAGATCTGTGTTGTACGAGGGCTGAGGGTAAGCCATATGGTAGAAGACTAGCTCTATATTTCAGTTTATCTGAGTATAGGAAAATTGCTCACATCCGTCAGAAATCATGCTGTTTCTCCAGCTAATGTACAATCTCATAGCACTTGAATATTAAGTAACATTTATAAAAAATTCATAAACATAGAGTCCGAAGCATTCAAAATCCAATACCAGGCAATTTGATGTTAAAATCTTGCAGAAAAATTGAACCCTACTTCCATTCATCCGAGAGCTTGCAGGCAGTTAACAAGGCAGTCATAGACTTCATGCTTATTAGCCTTCCACACTCATTGGCCATGGTGTAGATTATATTAGTTCAATGAACAGTTCCTAATGTGGGTTTTCTTGGACTCTATTTTATCTGGATTTATTGTGTCTGGCAGTGGTTTGCATAAGCCCAACTCTAAAAGATGACTGCTGTTCTTCTGAGATATTTGCCTCTCTACTCCTACTCCCTGGAAGTCCTCCAGCATGGCTGAGGAGATCAGGCCAGGAATGTTAAGCTGGGTGCACTCTGGAATCTCCAGTTTCTTCTGCATTTTTGAAAGCTGGAAAACGGATACAAAAATGTAACCTTTTGTACAAAGCAACACAGTCACCGGGTTGGTACAAGGCTTCCAGGATGCCAGTTTTGTCTTCCACATTTATGGGCTTGTCTGCATTTTCATGTGGTCCTTGATTTCGAAGGATTTTCAGTTTTTCAGTAGAGCTGTGTACTGGACTGGAAATGGAAAATTCCAGTGTCCTTCTGACAAACAAACAAATTTAGCTCTCTGGTATTTAAGAATAAAAATCAGTTTGATCTTTGTTTTGTGTTGAATTGAGAATTAGGGTTCAAGGTTATGAGTTTATATGAATAAGATTTATATTATTTTTTAAAATGCAGCTAACAGATTGGTGACATTTGGGGTGCTTGAGAGCTATGGTATTTGAATTTGTTCTCTTGTGAGAACATTAGCAAATATTAAGTAGTTTACAAAATTCAAGTCAGCAGTTTAAAACAAATGGGAAGAGCCTGGCTTTGATATTTTCATTTTAGCTACTGTCTTTCCATGTGTGTTTTTGCAGTGGTATCTACTTAGGTGAGAGCCTCGCTCTGCTAAGTGATATACAAATACACAGTAGATAATAATGTCTGACTAAATGAGCTTCAATACAGACATAGTTAAACCTTACAGGTTCTGAAAATAAAATGAGGCCAGTTGATTTGATAGGAGTAAATGGTATTTTGTCTTTCAGAGGAAGATTGCCTTAAGGGAATGGAAACAGCATTTAAGACATTGCCACACACTAGAAATCCCTCTGCCTTAAGAAATCTCAGGGGCTGCTGTGGGTAGGGAACAATTTAAATTGGACAACCATAATCAATATGCAAAGGCAGCTCAAAACAATGCGATGTAGGCTTCACAGCAGTTTCCAGCCTTAAGTTCATAAGAAATTGTTGTACTTACTGTATTTATTGAATTAATAGCACTCTAGCTGAGTAAGGAATGCTCTGCAGCTTTCTAATTTTGCTACCATAGAATCACAGAATGGTTGAGTGGGAGGGGACCTTAAAGATCATCTAGTTCCAGCCCCCTTGCCATGGGCAGGGACACCTCCAGCTAGACCAGCCTTTCCACTTAACCTGGCCTTGAACACTTTCAGGGATGCGGCATCCACAACTTCTCTGGGCAACCTGTTCCAGTACCTCACCACCCAAGCAGACATTACATTTCTCCAAAATGAAGAATAATACTTCCATGTCACAGACAGTACATAGGACTAACTGGTAGGAATCCATTATGGCCTTCTACATTATGTGACCTTCCTCATAGTACAACCTCCGCATAATTGTATTCTTTTAAAATTCAAAAGAACTTGTTTCTGTATCAAATTTCTACCTTACGTTATGAACTTGTGGCATTCAAAGCCAGTTCAGAGTCTATGAAATGCACAGAATTAGGTACATTCCTGGAAAAGTAGATCGAGTGTTCCCTCTCACTCTTAAAAGCATTCACCTCTTTTTCTGAACTTAGCTAGCTGTCAGTTTTTAGCTGTTGGGTTTTGTTATAACTACCTGTTAGAATAAAGTGCTTTCTGCTATCGGAAATCTCTGCTAGATTTTCTGTCCAGATTGCTTGTGATCAAGTTATACTGTAATCCTTTATCATCAGAAGTGACTATGGATCTTCTGCCTTGATGAAAACAGATCTTAAGTAATCTGTTTGGGTTTCCTCTGAATGTTTTTCAACGTTTTTTTCTGAGTTATAGGTCTTCAAAGTGAGCCAAAAGTGTATGGCATTGCTTTGATATTACAGTGTACATACTATAGAGGCAACACTGCCTCTGCTCTGTTCTGGATGGTCCCTTATTCAAAGAATCTCTTGGCTACCAAATTGTGTCTAATTTTCTTGATGAATAATGCAGGTATTAATTAAATGATTACCATTATAGCACTGATTCCTGGAAGACCTCAGAGGATGTAATTCTTTCAGAATGAAATCCAGGCAGTTTTTGGGGGGATTGTTGTGGATTAGCCTTTGATAAATTACCTTTTCTTGTAAAAACATAGAAGTAACACACAAATATTATTTGTGTGTGGGACAACAGAAACAGACCAATGCCAAATGTGCTGATCATGTTGTCAATGACAATATACTGAAATGAAATACAATGTGAGTATTGATTATGCAGTTTAAGCCAATGAACCTTAAAATAATTGAGCTAAAATTACTCTTTTCTTTCAGTGGCCTTTTATTTTTCTTTAAAGCTGAAGAATAATGGAACAATATATAACTGTTCAAAAAGTTGCCATGCTTATGGCCTGGGACAAACACAGTTAAAACAATATTATTGAAGTGAAAACATATTTATTTCTGAGACAAATCTGCATCAATTAGCCTCTACAACAAACTTCTCAAGGGAAGTGCTACAATTATTTTTATGAAAGTGTTTTTAAAGAACAAGTTAAAAGAAAACAAGCGTAATTTTCTGCCATTGAAGACAGAGATTATGGTTGTTAACATGCATTAGTGGAGGGCGACTAAAGATTGCTGGAGAAATTTCCATAAATACAGGCGTAGACATGTTTTACAACATTCTTTTAATCCATTACAGTGCATTAGAACTTTCTTCTTTCACTTCATCTTCTGTTTTTTAAAGTTTTCATTCTCTGATTTTAAATTCACTTACTGCAGTTGCCACTGCAGCTTGTAGTTTACTGGGCTCCAGCTGTGCTGAGTTTCCACCAGGTTCTTGTTAATCACTGACATGAGTTGCTGCTTCTGGAGGGAACAAGTCAGCTTGTTCCTGCAGCTCAGGGCAAGCTCGGTGGATGGTTTGTCACAATGTTCAATAACACTCTATATATAAAGATCACTTGACTCCTATGATAAAACAATAACTTTTATTGGTTCAATCCAAGAAGACCCAAGCTATTTTCAACGCAGAGAAAACCTCCTCCCCTGCAGAGGGGGTGTCCCTACTAGACTGGCAGATGTTCTCTGTCTGGTACATAATCAGTTTCTCTATTGGATGAGATATTGCATTTACTGGAATGCAGTCCCAGAGAAAAATTGCTGACAACTTTGAGAAGCGGCTGGCACCCTGCAAATGAATTTAAATACGAGTTGCAGTTCTCAAGAAAAATGCAAAGAGTCTAAGGGGAAGGTAGAGAGTAAAACTGTGAGTAATTTAGGTTTTCTGATAGCCACTAAGCAGGAAGAAGAAGGCAGAATATAGAGTGGTTTGTATAAGCTAAAAATGGGGATGAGATATGGAAAAAAGGAAATGGAAAGCATTTAAGTATAGGAAAGGTAAAACAATGTAAGATTTCAAAAAGAGTCAGAGAAATCTGTCCATGAGCACCACTTTGGTGATATGCATAGCCAACATTCCATAAGCTGTATGAACTTCTGTGTGTTGGGTTTAATTACACCCACCTGCTAAAATAAGCTGTACCAGCTGATTTTTTAGTAACTTTTCTCACTCTGCTCTCCTGGCTGTGGTATTTGTGCATCTACAAATTGTTTCCTTCAGAAAGCCAATTTTGAGGCCGTGTATGGGCTGTCTGCCTTTGCAGTTGAGGCTGCTTTAAATCAAACTGTGCCCATGATGCTCCAAAAATACCTTCAGTACAAATAAAGAACTCAATCTGCTTATTTTGTGTACCAGAAAGTGTTACATTTCTGTAGTAAAAACTGGAGTACTTATCACTGTGATATGCAAGTACTTCTTGATAGATGCCTGTATCATCCTGGAGCTTATTTGGGGGAGGGAGATGCTAATATCTTTCTTTACAGTTGGGAACACCAAAGCAAAAGTATTTCAGGTTGAACTTTCAAAACCAAGCCTTTGATCTGTCTGTTGCTATATGCCCTGTTACTAATACACAGCGAGTACTCAGAGACCGACGTAAATTGGAGTTGTTGGCATTAGTACATTCTTAATTTGGGTGTATAGTTTCCTCATGTGTTTTGTTCTTGATGTCTTCTCTTTTTCTCCCTCTGGCTTTCTAGTTTAGACTGCTTTTGCGTGGAACTGAAAATGCCTTT
The DNA here is from genome assembly GCA_013397975.1 of Machaerirhynchus nigripectus. NCBI lineage: Eukaryota > Metazoa > Chordata > Aves > Passeriformes > Dicruridae > Machaerirhynchus > Machaerirhynchus nigripectus. The sequence goes on from VZRQ01009694.1 coordinate 124,373, forward strand.
CCAAAGGAGACCTCCTATATAGAAGTTTGGAATTTAATGAAAGATCAAGATTGTAGAAAATATCTCCTTAGAATATCTTACTAAATCATCTATTAAACATTTCTTTTTTCATTGTGGGTGTGGTTTTTTTTTCCCTTCTAGACCTTTCATGGAAATACTGGGTTTAGGGTAGGCATTTTCTTGCTGAAATGTTACTTTTCCTCCTGTTCCAGTTATATTTTGTGGGTTACATTTTGTACGCAGTATAATGTGTTTGTTTACTCTTTTTTTGGTAAAAGTCAGTTTGTGTACCTTCTCTTTCTCACCACTCTTTTTGGGTAAATTCTAATGTCATCTATTCAATATAGTTTCTTGCTCGTCTGTAGTTAATTTTGTACTTTGATCCTTTAAAAAATTATAATGCTCCTTCTCTTTCTCATACTCCCAGTCTCTTGTGGGAAGAGAATTGGACAGGTGTGTCTTTTGTAGAAATGAAGCTGACAACTCTCTGTCTCTTCAGAGCTACTAGGATAGAGGTGTTAGTCAGCCATTCAAGAAACATAATATTACAAGTTGTCACATAGAACCATTCGAAAGAGTAGTGGTTTGGGGTATTTTTCTTGTTGAATGAAAAAAAATGACAGTATTTGTACATTCGTGGTTTGTTTTTAAGACTGGATTTTGGACTGAAATGGTTTTTGAAAAAAACACCCTGCTCCCAAAAACCATGCCTATCCACCCCCCCCCCAAAAAAAAAAACCAAAAATGAAGTCAGTTTATAAGTTTTCAAATATGTCATATTTTACATGCAAGGGTTGAAATCCACTAAGTTCCTATCACCCTAGCAACGAGGTTTCCATTTAATGTAAAAAGTATTTATGTTGATAGAAATTTACCTGCTGTTAGACGGCGTTTCCAGAGCACTGTCTTCATACCAACTTTAACTTCTGGCCTCTTGCCAAAAATGTTATCAAGGTCCCTAATAATATTTATGGTGACCTTCCTGCATGATGGCTTGCACTCCGTGCTGATTTGTAGGACATTTAAAGAAATGCCTCTGTGCTGTGATTATATGAATTTATTCTCTGTTTGTAGCCCAAGTCTTACTATTTCCCTTCAAAATAAAAAATTAATTACCGCTGGTGAAATTTGATGCAATTTCACTTCCCGCTTTTGATGGTGTAACCAGAGTTAACCGCTCAGCAAATAAATCTCGCGCAGCAGTCTGTTGCAGTTTAAGAAAATTTATGCTGTCAGTTGAGGGAACTGCTGGAAATGTTGTACTCAAGGCTCTCCAAAACGTAATTGAGAATGTCAGGAGAAATCATTACAGACTAGGCGATTGCCCAGATTTATCTGTTACACTAGACAGCTTTAAAACATGCAATATGTGCGAGAGGTGGAAAGCTGTTCCAGCACAGCAGCACAGCAATGGAACATGGCCAAGTGACTCACACGTTTGTTCTAGCTACACGTATTTTAAATATAAAGGAATGATTACCGGTGTCAGGTGCTTTATATGACTCACATTAATTTTGAGGAGAAGAGAGGATGAAACCCAAGAACTCCTCTGTGGATTGGATTTAGGGACTAAACACAGGAAATTCAAAGAAACAGGCAAGATACACAGATCTTTACCCTGTTTTGTTTGATTTGGATGTAAAACATGAATCCTCATGATTCATTAAGACAAATCTTAAGGCAATGTATTTCCAATATTCTGATCAATGGCTTTTAATAAATGTCATCGATATGCATTTATTCTGTCACTGTTCTATACTGTTGTAAGGTTTTATGGAATAAACTTGTGATCTGAGTGAAGATTATAATTGCTGTTTGAAGTTTACTTATTAAGCAGAGGAACGTGTCTTTTATACTTTTCAGAAATAAATCTGCTGCTTTGGAAGAGCGAAATGTCAGAACAGTAAGGAAAAACTACAGAGAACTAAAATAAGTATTACACAGTGCAGCAGTGCAGAAACTACTAATCGTATGCAGAAACTCATAAATTCAAGTGAATTGAACTTGAAATCATAAAGCATGTGGGTTAGTTTGATAATTTATGTATGAAAAGACTATAAAGAGCTTGAAGTTCACTAGCCCATACTTGATAAAATTTACTTTTGATATACTATCACCCCCGTGGTATTAAATGAAAGGCTTTGCACACCTCATTGCATTTTTCATATGGAAGATGTTAATTTACTTTAGATTTTGGACCAGTTTTCTGCTTAAAACCAAGTACATATTTGTTGAGAAATTTGGAAAAGGATATATTAAATGGAGCTACATATTTACCTATGTAATCATTAGATCTTACGAAGAAAGCAAAAGGAAGTGAAAAAATACTCCAATTCACATGCTAACAATGTTTTAATGGCAAAAGTGAGGAGTAATTAAAGAAGAGAGAACATGGATAAAGAAATTACTTAAATCCAACCTTTTATTCTGTTTATTCTGTATTTCATCTTAGAAATATGACCCAATGAGACTGCTTTGTGTTACTGGAAAGAATACAGAGACCGAAGATAATTTTTAGGCATTAATATACCTCGTAGTCAGCAGCCACAGCTCATTGCAGTGCTGTATGTTACCATAAGTAGGAATAAGGAGAAGTGGGTTTATAATTGTCTTTTCTACTTAAGCCTTGCTAATTTATTCTTGCTCTTTAAGTCATACAGATATGAAGAGCACCATGGGTGAAATACTTCTGCAATCTGTGTGCAGAGCTTGCTTTTACCATTTTCTCCTGGTGCGAAAAGCTAGTTCACATGGATCAACATCAAAGAGTTGAGAGACTAGAGGTCTATAAATATTCTAAATGCAGTATTTCTTTATATTTCATGTCTGCATGTTCTGTGATGCTGAACACTTTTGTAAACAGGGATTGACTGAAGGGAGAATGATTCAGTTGTGCTTGCCCGGTATGGCTTACTGAAGGTTTGTTTAGGGGCCAGTGTTACTGCTGCCTGATTTAAATCTGAGTCTTCATGAGGAAAGAGCCAGGAGTACGCAGTTTGCTCTGCTGCTTTGGGTACGAGAGATGGCCCTGCTGTCAGTAGTGTTATGTCTCACGAACACTTGAGTAAGAGAACAGATGCAGGTGAGCTTTGTCACGTATACAATATCACTTTACACGCACAGTCATGGTTTTCCAGCCTTTAGTACTTGCACTGGTGTTAAACGTTGGTCCTTCCAGTCCGTTCCTTGGTCATCTTGAGGATGATCATTCCAGTGCAAAGGGACATTGCACAGCTATTGTTCTGAGGAATGTGTGTCAGGGGAGGAATATGACATTTCTTGGAGACTGTCAGGGCCCTCATGAAGTGTTAAGATTATTTAGGTGGCTGTGCTGCTGAGAAGTGTACATTAACTTGAAATATGGGAAATGTCTGTAATAAAGAGTTCCAGTTTATTTGATCAGGGAGAAAACCTAGATAAAGAAAACCCTTGGGTGTTTTTAAAATGTTCCTTAATGCTTTTTATGTTCCTCAAGATGCAGTGAAGGTCAGTGCAGTAGGAAATGTCTCCATTGATTTAGATAAATGGTACCACTTTGCATTGCATTCCATTTTCCCTTTTATCCACTTGAAGAGCTACCATAAGACTTTACCTTAGGCTGTCAGGCGATGTGAAAATTTTTCATAACCCCTGGTGAGGTTATTAGGTTGGCATATCTCTTACCCTTTAGGGCAAGTATTTCCACTAGGAGGCTTTTCCATTTGTTGTTGTTATCATTGTGCTTGCATTATAAATATTTATCTTTGCTAATAATTAATTTCTCTTGTATTTTATTAACCTATAAACCAGAATGGTATTCAAGTTAATTTGACTTTAATATAAAGATGAAAATAAAAATATTTCTTCTTTCATATTTCATTTGTGTGTTGCCACAGATGCTCTGCAACCAGTTCTGAGTGGTACTGCAGGGTTTGTAATGCATGTCAGAATACTGAGCCTGAATAGTAAGACAATGTACTTATGTGGTCAGCAGGTTTCATGGTATCTACTAACAGCAGAATGAATTTTAGGAAGCTCCAGTATTGAGACCATGGCCTTACAAACTTAATGGGAGTTTTGAAGGTTGCATCACTGCCTATCCAAACAGAAATTATTGCTTCAGAAAGCCATCTTGTTTAATAGGTATTTAAAAAACCTATATATATAGAGATGTGTACATACCTACATCTATATCTATATCATCTATATATAGGCAATTGTTACACATCCTCAAGGATAAAGAAATACAAACACTGTACATGACTGCTGCTCTTTATAAAAATATTACAGGTGAAGCACTAGTTGTAGTACTGGAGGTTGCTAGAGCTTTGCCTCATAATTGCAAAGATTTTTGTTTGGAATAGACAAATGCCGACTTGTCAAGTCTCGTGCTGTCAGCTTTATACTTCTCTGCTTGACACCTTCTTTCCAGCTGCAGAGTTATTGCCCTGACTTGTGGGCGCTCCTGTGCTTTCATCAGAGCTTTGTGCAGGCAGAGCCGGAGCTGGAGGGATGCTGTGGTGCTGCTGCACACCACTGAGCACTTGGACTCTTGGGAGGCTGAATCCTCTGAGGAAAACCAGGCAGCATTTGGCAGCATTTGACTGCTACAGCCTCTTCTGTTGCACCTGAATATATCTAAGTCTGTACGTCAGCTGGGAATTAGGAATTGCTGTGACAGGAATGTTTGAAAGACAGATCAGTGGAGTTTCAGACTTCAGTCTTGACTCTTTCCTGGGTTGACAGTGCACATGCCCAAAGATTAGTTCTTAACCTGTCAGTAATTGTCACTGCACATACAAAACAATCAGTCCTTTAAAAAACTTATCCCAGTTTAACTGTGATATGTAATACCACTGAACTGATACCATGTTGATTAGGACTGATGACTCTGGTCCTTGAAAGCTCAAGGTGGCCAGTCCCAAGAACTCACTGATGAAGGAAATCCCAGCTTTCTTCATGCCTTGTTGGTGTGTTTTTCTCCTCTGACCCTTTCTCAACAGGAAAAGGGCTCATCTCATCTGTCCATGCCATCTTACTTTTATGACAATTACTTCTGATTTCCCTTATTCATTTGGTTTCAGTGTATGAAAGGTTCATACTCAGAAGGATATTGTAAGATCAGGGTTTGTATTTAAAGTGCAATACAGGTTTTTCATAATCAGAAATGATCCTTTGCTGAATATAATATTCAAAATATATAATTAAATTTTCTTTGCTAAATTATTCCTAAGAGATTCAAGCAACTCTAAACATAATGAAAGACAATGCAAGAAATTATCTTTGCCTTGTAGCAACTCTAAAAAAAATGTGAAATACTCTCCCAGAGGAAAAAAACCTGTGAAGAATTTTCTGCTGTGTTACCGAGCTGAACTGACTCCATAAATACTGGCAGCAGTGTCGGGGCTGATTTCAGTCAGTGGGATGATGCGTGGAGGAACAAGAGTGAGAGGGGTGTGGTGAACTGAACTTCATCCAGGAAGAAGTGAGCTGGCCATCTTATGGAACTTCCCTCTGAAATGCATATTTTGCTGAAATGTAGATTTTTACATCTTGTAAACAACTCATTAATTAGAACAAATTTAGAGAGAATCTACCTGCCCTAGTGTTAGTCAGGAGTGGCTGGTCCTATCACAAGATTGAACTAGATCAAATTTCTGTCTCCTCCAGCCAAGCTGAATGACACAACCACTGCATTACTGATGCAAACTAGATATTGATTATTTTGTTTGAAATGTCTCAGTGTCACCTGAGTGGATCAACATTTTTTTTTTAATTGGCATGCATTCTGTGGTTTAAGGAGTAACAGTTTGTTGGTCCACCCTGAGTAGTAAACGTTGGAAGCCCAGAGGAGCTGTTTTTATAAAACATACCATAAATGAATGCCTTCAGTTTAATTCTTCAGAATGCCTTTAATGGTAATAGAGATTTGGTCTTCTCAAATCACATTGTGTCAGGTTTTAACCTTAGATTAGCCTACAGATCATGCAGTAAGCAAAGCCAGATGAATTTACGACAAGCCCACTCCACTAAATTAATCTTTGGGAGTATATTGAACTACTAGTACAATCAGTTTGAAACTGTCAAAAAACAGCTGTAGTGCAGAAAAATTCCGAGACAAATAACTGGTTGAAAGTCAGCAATAAGAGTTAGAGATTCTGCGTGCTGCCATTGCTTCTCAGAATAAGGACAAATCTGTATCTTGTCACCTTTCTGCTTTGATGTGAGCTTTCTTGTGGTTCAAATTGTGTTGGCATGAAACTGTTCCTTGAGACTGCATTTCCAATACACAGTTTAGAGCTGGGTAATAGAGGGGTTTCAAAAAACTTATTTTTCCTTTGTCCTGAGAGAATAATGTTTCATTTTGAACTTGTGTGACTGGATGACATTATTGTTAATATCTTAACAGCGGATGTCATAATGTTGGTGTTTATGAATTCCAGAATTAATTAGTTGCCCTTTAAAGATTCCAGGCCAAGGCAACATTTTCCTTGGTTGCCACTGTTTTTTTAAAAAAAATGATACTACAGGTGACGTATATAGACTTTATTTTTTTTTCCTTTGTGTGATCACCTCTGTGCATTAGTGAAGTGGAAGTGCTCAAAGTCGACTAAAATTACTGACGGAGTATAAAACTCAATTCGTATGTACTGGTGGGTGCAGATTTAGCTGCATTTGTTACAGACAACGTAGGATTAGAAAGGAGGATTAGCATATCTAACTTATGGGGCTGAGTAGGGACTTAGTAACAACTAGAGTGATGAAAAAGTATGATTTCTCATGAATATTATTTGCTGATACCATGTGGCTCCAATTCTATTGCCCAAAAGCACATTCCATGTTCTGTAATCTTTAATTTCAGCCACAAATGACATATTGAGGTACCTTGGTATATTGCTAGGCAAACCAGATTTGGATGTGTTACACTGAACCATTCTGACATTATTTATTGTCTAGTCATTATCTGTTGCTGGAATGGTCATAGCTAAAATGAGGTGTAGAAAACAGATATTTTTGGCAAAAATTAGAGTTTATGAGGAACTGCATTGCATAAAGTATGAAATGAAGGACATATCAAGTTTCCACAGAAATGTTTTCAATTACCCAGCTATCTTACCACTGATTGTTTTGCTACTAGATTAGATAAAAGGAAATATTTCTGCTGAAGAGTCTGGTGTACTATTTAAAATATAGTAAGGTGTTGTGGGTTTTAATAGTGTCAGAATTTGAGTCTTAAAACAGTAGAGTAAAACACTTTTTATGGGAAACACTTCTTTGTCACTGTCACTGACTGGAATGGTCTTATTGAGAGTCTATAAAGTAACTGGAGAATCCAGAATTAAGTAAACACTCGTGTCAAAAAATAAGCAATGAATAAACCAGAGAAGATTTAAAAAAAAGTTACTGTACAGATTTTATGCCCTCAAATAGAAAACCAGGAATTTAAAAAGCAGGTAGCCAAATAATTTTGTGGCCTTTTATTTAAGCAGTGATTGTACACCACACTCAGTGGGGTACGTGATAATATGAAATTATGTTTTTTCCTGAGGCTTTGTTCCTGCTACTGCTCCTCTTTTATTTCTGCAGTGTTTCTTAGAGAAACTTGCTGGGCTCCTGTATGCTCCTTATTTGCAGTCTTTCACGCTCTAATGTTCATTTTTAGGGAGTGCTGAAGGATAACATTGGCAATCTTTATCCTCACAGGGTATCTTGTCTTCTCTTACTTGTGCATATTGGCTTGTTTCAGAGTTACTCATTCAGGACCACTGGGTTTCATTTCCATGTTGCTTAATTGTCTTTTATGAATGACTGATGAACGTGCAAGGTGATGGATATATTGTCAGCTGAATTTTCAACATGTTCTCTTCGAAAGGTGAAGGGTGAGGATGGATTTGTAACTTGTCACAGACAGGCTTCCCTCTGTTACTATCATAGATCAGTGATACTTTAAATTGTTTTAGTTTTGAGGCAGAATTGGTGATTCATTTCAAGAATCTGAGAAAGTGCGCCAACTTTTTAAAGAGGTGAAATTAAAAAGAGAGGCTAAACTGAGGGAACTGCTAGCCCCCCCAAAAATGTCCCTTTAAATAGCACAATGAGATTCCAGGAGACATTTGTGTCCTTTGTGTTTCCTTCAAAAAGTAGCAAGTTCCAGCCTATTTGTAAACACATTAGCTGCATTTCCTTCTGTCTTCAAAGGGATAAAATCCATTGTAAGAGAGTGTTTGAGACTTTAAGAACCATCTTTGCCCTTTTTTTCACACTCCACAGTCAGCACAGTGGTAGAATACACAGTGGGATACCGACTTTAAAGTCCTCATTTTACCCTTAAAAGCTGTGCTGCTGACAGTGCATTTTTAAAAAGGTCTTTAGCTTGAAGTGGCAAAAAGGTCTATATGCTAAATACAAGAAACTTTGATGTTTTTTGTTTTCTTCCCCTCTGAAATTTTAAATGGGGTTTAAAAGTCCTGTGAACTGAGTGACCTATCCAGCAATAGCTGTTGTCAATATGTTAGGTGGGTTTGAACGAGCCTTGCTTCCAGCTCTTTCTAAGAGTTGATCGTATAATTTGACTCTAGTTTTATAAATGTGTCTGAAATATGGCTTTAAGAAGACAGAAAAGTTTATTAGAAACATGATTCTTCATTCTGTTTCTTTTTTCTTCTGCTTCTGGAACCTCTATTAGGAGAGCAGCTGTATGCATCGATGCATAATTATGTGCAATAAGCATTCTGTACAAGGAAAAAAAATCTATGGATTTTGGAATTGTTGATTGTTTTTACAGTTACTCAACATGAAATTCTTGGATTTTTTTTGTTCATTTCATACTAGGTGCCTAGTATCTACATATTGAATCTGAATCTTGATGGTTCAAATTTTCTTTATCAGAATTAGCAAGGATCTGTAATAATAGTAGTTATATTTATTCACATCATCTGTTCAAGCGTTGTCCAATGACCTCTGATTAATACCAGTCTGATAGGTCTATATTAATATCAAATATCCATCTATATCAGGTATGTGGTAAACAGTGTTTAAGTTTCCATTTTAAATGGCTCTTTTCTGTTGCTGCTTCTCTTTTTGACTTGTTGATGGTACATTGACTAAAAGATAGAAGTAATAAAAACATCCTAATAGAAAGTGCTCTTGTTGAATTCAGCTGTTTTATATTCTTCACAACTGATCTCTGTGCTGTTCATATCAAAGCAGTCCAGGCTGTTATCTCTGAAAAGAGACTGGTATTTTACGTGTTTGCTCACTGGGTGTATTTAGCTTATGAATAGACTACAGAGCTCTTGAGAAGTTTTGAGGTGTGGATTGTGAAGGGCAAGTGTTATCAGCCCCTACAAAAGTCTTGGGGAAGTGAAAGTGCTCCTCTGTAGCTTCATATTCAGAACCATTACTGAGACTTGCATAGGGCACGTATGCCATAACCCTTTTTGCAGTTCATCCAATTTCCCTGGCGTAATTGACACAGACGTAATTAAGGCATGTCTGTACTCGACTGTGGGGCTTTGTTGCTACACGAAGGGTTGCTGATCATCTCTGTGCTCCTTCACCTGGCCTTTGACCAGCATCGTGGTGACAGTTGCTGTGAAAGGCACGTATGAGACAGAAAAAGCAAATCTCATATTTAGAAACCCTCCTTCTCTGCTTTGTCTTCTGCTTAAGAAATCTTGAGCTGTTTGAGGCAGACTGCTAGTAGAATAGTGGTCTCCTGCAAGTTTCTTGTTTGGATCACACTTCAGATTCCAACCCCTATGTTCAACACTGTTCAAGTCTGGGGTGGGCTTATGATCATCTTTACTTGGTAGTGTTGTCTTCTGCAACTGACATTGTTCCAACGTAGCTGATGTACATGAACATCCAACACAAGGAGGATTGGATGTCAGATGTTCCTCACTGCTTGAATTTTCACTTTAAACTGGATGGAGGGAAAGGTAAATCCAACAAGATAAGAGTAAGGAAGCCTGGGGAATGAGTGAGGGGCATTAGAACACACTGGTGACCACAAGTAGTCTACCAGGCTCAGTAGGTACCCCTTGAGCTACTGGTTCTTGCCTTTGTACCACCATGTCCAAGGTGAAAGGCTAGTAATTAATTCAATTCCCTGCCTATTCTTTTGAAAGCTGCAGAGGTTAAAGCTATTGAGGAGTGATGATGACAATCTCTTGTAATATTTAAACCACTGTTAAATTGGAATTAGATTCTAGGGCTGACAATTTGTAACCAATGCAGATTTGTACCTGCATCGCTTTATCTCTCCTGAAGCACTGTAAAGAGTTCCTTCAGTAAGCAGCTCTGTGCACAGAGGGGTAAACCTGTAACTTTTGGTGCTTCTCATTCTAAATATATGATTCCTCCTCTGCCTTGTATCTTTTTGCTTTAAAATGGGGGGACTTTGTTAATTAGTGATATACTGTTTGGGGTTTGTTGGTTTTTTGTGTGTTAGGAGGAATTAATATCTCCCCGTCCAGAAGCCCAAATGTGGCAGTGGGTGGTTTTGGCACTCAGAATTTTTGTGAAGTGGATGGTGTGGAAAGAAAAGTGAAAGCTTAACACTGGCAATAACTGTAGGCACAGGTGAATACTTTGAGTTACCCATCTCTTTCAGAAGAGTGCATATTGAGCTCACTGACTACACCCGACTCCTCCTGACACTGTATTTTCCTTTCCTATTTTCAGTTTCCACCAGTCTGCTGGTGCTGGCTGTTGGTCATCTCAAGGGATGAGAACTGGTTTTGTCCCTTTGCAAGCTCTATTAGGCCTCTGTGCAGCATTCTCACCTGCTTGAGGGGAGCTTAGGATGTGAATTTAGACTGCACATATGGCAAGGTATTGGACTTGGTATTGACTTCAATTAGACTTGTGTTAGCCTGGGGAACCTGGGCAAAGTATTCCTTAATTAAAATGAAGCAAGTGTGATCCCCAAGCAGGGAGTCCTACCTTGTTCTGCTCTCATAAACACATGCTTGCTATTTGATGCTGTCTTCACACAGAGATGGCTGAGGAAGATTAAAGTATCTTCTGGTCTCAGATTTATGAACAGGAAAAACTCAAACTATTTCTAGTCTTAGCAGGTTTTGCCTAGAGCTTTAAAGAACTTTTTTTTTTCTTTTTTTCTTTTTTTTTTTTCCTGGGGGATTCTTCTTGTTTTCATATGTGTTACTATAAAAGGAAACAGTGGGTGTTAGCTGCCTCTACTACCAGGCTGTTCATACTCATTGCCACACACTTGAAACTCTCTATGGATTGTACAGCTTCAAGGTATAATTCCTAAAGTGCCAGACATGTCATTTTGTAGGCTTGGGTTTCAGCATCAAGGAGAAGATTTACTTCAGCATGGCATGGGTGATTGCAGAGTTAGCTATTTTAGCTAAAAAGGTTAAATGAAATATCAGTTGTTACTGTGAGAGTTTAGTCACCAGGTAATTTTGAGTGTTCTGGCACTGCAAACAACACAGGGACTGAGCTTTCTGAGTAGAAATCCTTTCAGTTCATAAATTAGATCATTTTAATGGTCCATAAAGTGCATGGAAAATACGATTTTCAAAGATGTTAGTAACTGTTTCTAAGCAGCCATGATACTTGTTCATCTGTGAGAAAATCTAGAGGGTTCTTATTTTCTTTTGGAGTTCTGAGGTAAAAAAGAAGGCATACACTGAAATGAAACTATTCAACATTTATGATTGTGTTAGATTGGACTTTTCAACCTTATTTATTTTTAAAATGAACTTCTTATTCACTCAAGTAGTGAGAAATAACACCAGATTCAGAAATCTCAACAGAAAATAAAATGAAAAAGGGAAGAAAAGTTAGGTTCTTATTTTGCTATAGGTATAGTTCACCTGTTTCCCAGGATAGGGAGACTGACAGATATCTGCAATATTAAAGGGAGAGAGAGAAATTCCTTCTGTTGCTATTTTTTTGAAAATAGGTGTCTAAAATGTATTTGTACAACAAACTAGATTGTCTTATTTACCGAAACCAAATTACTAAAAGTTTTTTGTATCAAAATTTTGTCAAAAATGTAATAAAATAAGAATTTTGGTAGCATGACCATTTTTAAGAGTGAGAGAGGGGAAACAATACATTGGCAGTGAGGTTCAGTGCCAAATCCTGCTTGTTTTAATCTTGCAGAATTTCCATTGACTGACACTGGGGGATTCTTCTAAGTAGGGTTTTGCTTGGAGGTCTATGAATAATGGAGCTTATGCTTCTCATACAAAATTTTTATGTGGATTTTCTTTTTCAGTGGGTGAAAGAAAAAATTCCTGTACTGGTTTTATTCTCTCAGACCCAGGCATATTGAGAAACAGAGATTTTTAGGTCCAGTTTTAAAGCCTTGCTCTAAAAATAGGAGGTAAAGACCAAATGTAATGCTTTACCTTTGATCTACACGCTGGACTTCCAGAGGGCAGACTTTGGCCTATTCAAGAGGCTGATTCAGAGAATACCTTGGGAAACAGCCCTTAAAAACAAAGGGCTCCAGGAAGGATGGACACACTTCAAGGATGAAATCTTGAAGGTGCAGGAGCAGACTGCCCCTGTGTGCTGAAAGATGAGCCAGCAGTGAAGATGACTGGCCTGGATGGGCAGGGAGTTTTTGAGGGAACTAAGAGGAAAAAAAGAGGGTGTATCACCTTTGGAATGAGGGGCAGGAAACTCAGAAGTATTTAAGGATGTCACTAGGTCATGTAGGAAGAAAATTAGAGAGGTGAAAGCCCAATTAGAACTTAATGTGGCCACAGCTGTGAAGGATAATTAAAAAAATGTTTTTATAAATACATTAATGGCAAGAGGAGAGGCAAGGAGAACCTCCATTCTCTATTGGACATGGGGGAGTGGGAGGGGTATAATCATCAAAGATGAGGAAAAGGCTGAGGTGCTTAACATCTTCTTTGCTTTGATTTTCAGCAATAAGACGGGTTGTCCTCAGGACAAGTGTCCCCCTGGGCTGGTAGATGGGGTCAGGGAGCAGAATAGCCCCCTTGTCATCCAGGAGGAAGCAGTTCCTGCTGAGCCACTTAGATGCTCCCAAGTCTACAGGACCAGACGGGATCCATCCTAGGGTGACAAGAGAGCTGGCAGAAGAGCCCACCAAGTTGCTCTCCATCATTTGCCATCAGTCCTGGCTCACTGGGGATGCCCCAGATGACTGGCAGCTGGCCAANATCTTCTTTGCTTTGATTTTCAGCAATAAGACGGGTTGTCCTCAGGACAAGTGTCCCCCTGGGCTGGTAGATGGGGTCAGGGAGCAGAATAGCCCCCTTGTCATCCAGGAGGAAGCAGTTCCTGCTGAGCCACTTAGATGCTCCCAAGTCTACAGGACCAGACGGGATCCATCCTAGGGAGACAAGAGAGCTGGCAGAAGAGCCCACCAAGTTGCTCTCCATCATTTGCCATCAGTCCTGGCTCACTGGGGATGCCCCAGATGACTGGCAGCTGGCCAATGTGATGCCTTCCAGAAGAAGGGCCAGACGGAGGATCCAGGAAGCTACAGGCCTCTCAGCCTGACCTCGGTGCCCGGCAAGATTATGGAACAGATCATCTTGAGTGCCATCACATGGCCAGGGGATCAGACTCAGCCAGCATGGGTTTAGGAGGGGCAGGTTGTGCCTGACCAACCTGATCTCCTTTTATGACCAGGTGACCTGCCTGGTGGATGCGGGGAAGGCTGTGGATGTTTTCTACCTGGACTTCAGCAAACCCTTTGACACCATCTGCCATGGCACATTCCTGGGAAAGCTGGCAGCCCACGGCTTGGACAGGTGCACTCTTCACTGGGTTAAGAACTGGCTGATGGCTGGGGCCAGAGAGTGGTTGTAGATGGTGTTGCATCCATTTGGTGGCCAGTCATGAGTGGTGTCATTATAGATATTTTTTTTTCTGTGCAGACAGTATTCATTTAGGTCCTTGCTGTTGAGAGTATGAATTTTCTTGTTTATTCAGCTGAGGCAGGCTATCTTTCAGAAGTATTTGCCTCCCCTGCAACATCCTCTTGGTTCACCTCAACTAAAATGAACAGGAGGAAGACAAGATAGCACCAGAGTCCTCAAGTATTTATCCTTATTAATTTCCATTATATGAGATACTTTAAAATATTGTCTAAGGTTATTAAAAAAAATAGAAAAAATTTTGCTTTTTATTTTGGTTAAACTACTAAACCTGAAATATGAAGTTTAATGATTCCAGATTGTATGTGTTTATTTATAATGTTCTCAGGCTTTCTGGAGATTTATCTTGTTCATATTAAAATGTCTGGCTACACTGATGATAGTTGAAAGGGATTGAGATTCAATGGTATTGGTAGCCTCTGTAGTGGCAAAAGTGGGGAAAAAAATCCTGGGGAAAAATCCTATCTTGTCTATTTTTTTTGTCTAGTGTTGCTCCACTTATCATAATTCTGGAAAGGCTTTGAGAGTTTCAGTGCATGAGTTGGATGCAAGTCTTGTGTGATTAATCATTGTGACCAAAAAAAAGTAAACAATGGGTCCAAATATGACTCTCACTCTGAACATCAATAATGAAAACAGAGAAAGCTTTTTCCAAAATTATATTCAATCAGAATTATATCTGGAGTGCCTATAACAAAAGCTCTCTGCCTGTAATCTTTCATGGTTAAGTTTTAAACAAGTACAACTGATGAGGACATTTTCTTCTCTTCCAATAATCTTGTAAGTATAATAATGGTAAAAAAGTTTCATACTCAGAAGCATTTCAGCTGATAATATAAGCCAGTTTATAAAGCTATACTTACTCCAAAGAACCCTTGTGAGCCTTCTAAATGTCTAAATCTAACACAGTACATCATCATGGCTCATTACATGCCATGATGTGGCATAGTGAGTGGCACAGCGCAGTGACTGGCTATGCTTTTTGAATCATACTAATTTTGAGTGACTAGCACTCTTGTGCTACTTCCCCCTGGTAAAACTATATTTCCATTAGATTTTATTAGCTACTGCATCAGTCATTTGCTCTGACATATACTCTACATTCTTTTTGCTGTCACATCATTTACCTCACTGGACTTGCTTGAAATCCTGTGTCAGCAGAATGTTCCAGATGCATTTGGTAAAATATCCTTACAAAGCTATGTGCTTGTATACTACTGAGAGCAAACAGATTCACTCATGCCTTTGATTTATGAAGCTCATGACCTTAAAAAGATAACATATGCCCAATCTTTCAGGCAGTGCCAAAAACCCCAGTTCTGACACGTTAGATGAAGCAAACCTGTCCTGCATCATGCACTTAAAAGTGTGCAATCATCGGTGCAGGTTCTGAGGTCTAATGTATCTATTCCAAAATTTCTGGTTAAAATGTCTGGATGATGTCAGCAGTGATTTGAGGTGAAGACAAGCAACAGGGGGCGGGCAGAGAGAAAATGTGGGCTATCTGATTGAATTGGCTTGAACTCTTCTCAAGCTCAGAGACTTTAGATCAACACATGAACCCAGAAGCAGCCCTGTCTAAATATCTGTGTAGAAATACTGATAAATAACTCAAACTAATGTCATAGCAGGCAGACTCATAACATGCCAGTGGACCCACTGTAACCTGTGAGTTTTCTGCTGAAGATAATACAAATCCCACAACTTTTGTCACTTGATATGTGGAGGATATTTTCAGATGTTGTTTCTGTTGCCTTAAATATTCTGCTAGAGGTTAAATTTTTCTCTCCCTCTCTCTAGGGTGCACTTCCTCTGCACCTTTCTATGTTCATTTTGATGCCCCCTTTAAAAGAAAATAAAAAATTCTCCAATAACTACTTTGTTTCTAATAAAGTACATTGGCTGATACTACTTGAAGTTCTTTCTTGGGCACCTTCTCTCTTCACGATTGTTTTTCATCTTAAATGAGAAATTTATGGGAGATAGAATTCTTAGCTACAGAAAACATGCCACCATGTATTGTCTTGATTTCGGATTTTGTGACTATTTTGAAGATGGTGTGCCAGGAGGAGCTTTGATTTCTGAGTGGAGTACATGTGCTCTTCTTTCTCTCTTGTGTGCTGGAAAATGCTCTCCTTGTGCCTGCTTTGGTGACAGTTAAATCTGTGTATGTATAAAACAGAATCATACTTCCTGTGCACTAGTCTCAGATCCGAATTAAATATATAGGTTTTTCTCATTTTGGGAGAAACAAATTAAAAGGAAAAAAAGAAACTGAAAATTATCATGTTCTTAATATTTCTGTGAGAGAAGTTTTTGAGACAGCACAAGCAGCAATTTCCCAATACCACAGAGCATTTCTTTTAATGTTCTTCTTTACTTATGTACTTGGAAAAAGAATGTTCAATTCTTACTGCATCTTAAGACAGTTTATATTTTCTCAGTAAGTGAGCTAGTCATGAAGTGAATATCCCTGATCATCAAATACTGAGGAATCTCTCTCAGTGGTCTTTGGATGACTTCTGCTCTAGCTCCTTTGGCTTCCAGGCATTGTCCTGTGCTCAGACTTTCAGCTCAGGTGAAGAGTGTTCTGGAAAAAAAAATCAACAAAAATACCACCCCCCCCCCCAACCAATAATTTATGAAAAGCCAGCAAGAAAACCTGCTGTCTGCCTCTTTTCAAAATGTTTTATGTGAAAGTAGACCAGTTCTATCATACAGACTTCTAAACCCTTCATTACCTATAATCTCTTGTAAAGCTTCCTATAAATTTTCAAGCAGCTGGATGCCTCAAAATTATTTGGCTGTATAACCAAAGTGGAAGTCAATAATCCTGTTTTTTTCAGCTGCTTGTTTTGGTTTGGTTTGGTTTTATTTCTGCTTGCTCATAGCTGCAAATTTTGAGTGGCAAAGCCTATAGATATGGCTATAGATATGGATATGGATATGGATGTGCTTTCCCATATAAAAACAGTCATGTTGGTCAAACGGGGTAGGATTTCAAGACTGTGCCAATCTATCAGGAATCAGTGTATTGATTCAGCAATCAGTATATTTTATAATTACCATCATTACAATATTTGGATTTTATCATATATAGATCAGAAATTTTGCTGGTATCTAGGTATTTCAAGTAACAGAACATATATTCATTATTCTCAGAATTTCTGTCCTGGTTGCTGGAGATTCAAGTGCAGTATTTTTCCTTGACTCTTAAAATTGTAGGCTCTGCTCTATATTCTCCTCTTTCTAAAGCACTTTTTAATGAGCTAATAAAAGAGTTAAAAAATAGTTTTATGTGTGACTTTACAGTATAAATTATGTATGTCAGTTTCAAATATTTCCCTGTAAGTAATGCATCATTAGCAGATTATCCTTCAAACTGATGTCCCAGAAGAGGTAAATTTTCGGGCAAATTTTTGAATATTTTTAATATTTCTCCATGAAATGTCAAAATAAACTGACATATTAGAGGCTATAAAGGTGCCAGGAGGGTGGTTACCTTGTATTTGTCTCTAAGTAGTCATTAGTTTGATATTTACAGAAAAAAATTGACAGTTTGATTTTTATTTTGTTGTTGCATCCCAATTCCTTGAAGGCTGAAAAAGATCAAAATCTTTGATGCATCTAATACCATGATTTACCCTTTGTTTAAAAACAAAGGAATGATATATTATTCTTATGAATTCAACATTACCGTGATCTCCCTTTCTAGTTTTTTTCTGACAAATTGTAAAGATCTGATCACTCTCTGTTTCAGCTGAACCTTAAAATGTCTATATTTTGACCTTTTCAGAAGCAGAACTGACTGACTTGTGCTGTCTTTCTATTGCCTTGTATTATCCACAGGCAGTATATTTTTGGAAAAGAAATGCAGTGCTGCTGACAGGTTTCGGCTTTAGGTAATCGCAAGAAACCTTGCCACTCCTCACAGCTGGACTAAAAGGTAGACCACTTGTTTATAAAAATGTTTCAACTTGACTGTGCTCACACATTCATCACAAAGAATATGAATTATATTATTTCTCTATTCAACAAGGCAATTTGAATTTGCATGGATATTTTATTAATTTTTTAGGTTTTACTGTCTCAAAGTCTCTAACATTTGGGCCATCCAGTCAAATGGTGCTTACTGGAATAATAATAATATTACATGAGTAGCATCTAGAGAATAGTGGGTAATCAGAAATGGATGCATGACAAAAAGCAAAATAGCAAAACACTGGTTGGCATCAATTCGCCTGGTATGATTATACAAAATTGCAAATAAATTAAAAACAATTCAATTTTTTAAAATTATTAAATAAAATTTTCAATAAGTCTTCAATGCAACTTAGAAAATAATGAAATCATGGACTTTATGTTTCAGCTGCAATTTGTTTTCTATTATTTGGTAATCACTACATTATTTTGTACACACAAGTGGAGCCACTGGAAGCACGTTCTGAATAACACTGATACACATATCACTTTTAAGATCTGTATTGCTTTTTTTAAGAATATGTGACAGACTCCAGGAAGGAATTCTGTTTCCAGCTTAAACCTGAAAATTTCACTAAATCCTTGGGTCTGGATGGTTTGTTTTGGAGAATAGGAACTTTGTCTCAGGTCTGCTGAGATCTGTGGAGCTAAGCTTTGTTTTCCCAGCTCTTGGTGAGGTGGAAGGATGTGGATCTATTCACCAGGGAAAACAGGCCAGATTGCCCATGAGAAAGCAGCAAAGTTATCTTTTATTCTTTGGAAGTCATCTGGATACTGGAGAGGAGGTTAGTGCACCCATCTCTGGATACCTGGAGGTCCAGCTGCTCAGCAGAAAAGAAGACCAGGCTGCTGGTGCCATAAATCATGTCCTCGGCGATGTCACGGTACCTGTGCTGCTGGTACTGACAAAGCATTTGGCACAACGAGGCTGCAAATCACAGGTATAGCTTCCCAGGTATGAACTGCAGTGTGGGACAAAGTGAACAAGGTAAAAAAAAGAATATTTGAAAATGAACAGTTCAGTGGATAGAAAAATATTGAGAAGGGCTTAAACGTCAGACTGAATATTACTGCAGTAGCAATCGTGGCATGCTCTGGCGTGCAAGACCTTAATGTGTGACTTGAAATAAATCTTGAGGCTGGAAACTGGCAAGGGAGGGGAAAATGGAAACAATTCCATAGCATAGAAGTCGAAATATACTCCAGATTAAACAGGCTTGCAACACTAGAATGCACCAAATGATTAAAATAATTAAAGGAGAGCTATTGAGATATAAAAATGGAGATGAATGCTCTCAGTGAGAGCAGCGTAGCATTCAATCTCCTCGTGAAGGATGCACGGCAGCCTTTGTCTTTGTAGATAAGAACACGGTGCCAAATCCCCAGTGAGGGCTGCCTAGCAACTAACCTACCGAGTGAGGGCAATGCAGAATTTAATCTCTTTAGTAAGCAAGTGTAGCTATTAATTTAATTAGTAAAGGCAGGATACCATGGATCAGTATGGTAAACCACAAAAATTTTTAATGGAGATTTTTTTGAATTCTAAACTTGAGTGGTCACGTCAGGGATTGCCTCCCTATTAACAGTGGGACTGCTGAAACCTTACTAAAAGTTTATAAAGTTCAGAATACTGTGCCCTGGAATGGGATCCACTAACAGTAAGCAAGAATTTATTTTTATTTTTGACTGGGAGAGAGGCTTAAAAGACAGGAGGTCCCAGCAGCCCCTCCATGCATTTCTCACCACTTTCATCTCTTCTGACTTGTGTTCTAGCTATTAAACAGATGATGGATCCTGAGAATAGTGGTAGGTGGGATCACTCTGGATTTGAGAGCATCTGTGAGAAGTTCTCTGTGGTATGTGAGGAAGTACATGTACTAGTCAAAACAAACTTCCACTTCAGAGAAAAGTAGGAAATGTTTTCAGGAAATCCACTTATTTGAGATTTTGTAAACAAAATGAAGACCTTTTTTTTGAAATCCAAGGAGGAACATAATGACATATGACAAATACGTACAAAATATTTAAATTTCTCTAAATAGTATTAGATATTTGTAGTTTTCATCACTAAAAACTATAGTATTGGCAGTTAGATAATGCAACAGTAGCTAATTTATATCATTCAAGCTGTGTCTTAGAGATGTGAAGATTTTTTCAAAATAGCCTGAAGATATCCTTCCCTCAAAAAAACCCCGAATATGAGACCTGCTGTTTGGTGCCAGCATGTGTATGCTGAAAGCAAAAGCATTTGATCTTCATAAGCAGTTTTGTAAGTTCCCCACCAAACCTGGAGAAGATGGGAAGGTGACATATCCAATGGTTGCAGTGAAATCTCCTGAGCTGTCACTTTGGCTGGGTGACAGAAATTTTACATCACAGCTGATGCATTTTGTGCTGTATGCAGGCATATAATTCATTTATTCTGTGGAAATATCCTTTAATAAAGTGCTTAAAAAAAAAGTTTTCACTTAATTCCATTTTAGGACAAAAACAAATGAAAGTTCAGTCATAAAAGCTCTGATGTAAGATTCTTTGTTAGTGGAAAATTGTGATGATTTCCCAGTTCCGTTATGGAACTAAAATGTGTCTTTTGCTTTTTGTTGACCAGAACAGTAAAAATTATTCATCAGCTGATTTCAGAGTGAACTTGAAACTACAAATTATTCTTGTAAAGGTACTTGTGATTTGGGTTTGGCTACAATGAGTGATGAATGTTATTAGTACTATGGGATTAAAGGAAAAAGTATTAAGCAGTTACTGTTACCAATGAACACCGTTTGTATAAACATGTGAACTTACGTGTGAATAGGTGTGCATACCTTTTATCTTTGCTGTAAATAATTTTCTGGCCTTAATAAAACAGTGCAGAATTTTTATTTTGTTGTCAATGGCATAGTTTACATCAGCAGGTGGTGAAAATAGGTGCAACAACCCTAGTTATTTGTGTAATTGGCTCTATGGCAGTAATATGTCAGGGCCATGAAAATAGAAGTGGTTTCCTCTGGCACCTAAATGAAATGTGCATAACGGGAATTTTAGTTTTATCTTGCTGCCTGTTAGTTACCTTGTTTTTTTTCTTTCGCTCTCCCATACAAATATACTGAATCAGTTAGGAATTGAAACTTCTAAATACTCAACAAAAGTTGCTAAAAAATCCTAAAATACAATGGTTAAATGAGATCTTTTTAGTTCTCTATCCTTTTTTTTTTTTCCCTGTGAATTTAGTGTGAATTATTACAATGAATATGCTGTGAATTCCTTCCAGTGAGTGGGCAGACATGAGTGCTCCAGAACAGGTGAATTTCAGTGGCATTTTGAATGAAGAGAGGATTGTATTTCACAGCTACATCTGTATTTTAGCCAGTGAACTTTCAGTAAAATTTGATAACAAGAAGTACTGTTATATGCTTTAATATTTTATTGCTGAAAATTGGTTTTTTTTAGTTATTCTAATATTCATATATTACATCATTGAAAGAGGTGTGTCTTTTGTAGGACAAATACAACATTAAGAAAGATAAGAATCCTTTTTAATTATACCCCAAAGTGCTTAAAACGGAGTTCCTGCTTTAGTGAAGCCTGTGGTGAAGTGGTCTCATTTTAAGGATCAGCATTTAATTCCAAGTATTTTTACCTGTTTAGGAAAAATGCCCACTTTTGGAGTTGTTTGTTTGTTTTTCTCCCCTCACTAAGATATTTTAGCTGCCAGTATTCTGTCATGCAGAATAAACTGGTATGGACACTGAGGCATCAAAGCAATGTTTTGTCTTCATTATGCACAGCTTAAGTGTGATAATGATAACTACATATGTGGGCCTTCTATCATAACTTATATACTGAAAATATCATTAATGTTGTCATAAAGCATGAATTAGGTTTCTCCACTAACACTGCCCCTGGAATACATATTCCAGTCTTGTGTTAGAATGCTAGCCCAACTTCCTTTTGTGCAAACCTTATTCATGGTTAATATGAGGACTGAAAAACACTGAAAATTTTCAAAGACTTGTGACGCCAGAAGGCAAATACAAACCTTCCCATATTATCTTTTTTCTTTCCTTTTGACCTTTTTTTAATATCTCATGATTGAATGCTGCTCCATGGTTTTTTTTTTCATCTTGGTATGCTGGCTCCATAAAAGCTGCTTCATTGCAATTACCACAGATGCTTTCTCACCTCGGGTGTTGATACGCTGCTCCTGTCGGGCTCTGTTTTAAGAGCACAGCTACATCCTTGCCTGTTATTTTGCACTGCAGCTTGAATTTACCTTTTCAGCGTCTTTGTAAACATGACACTACCTTAAAGTTTGTAGAGAGATTGAGGATGGGAGCTCCCAGTTCAGACCTAAAGCAATTGTGCTCATGCCTTATAGCACTGCTGCAGTTTAGATGTTTGTTACTTTTTCCACTACAATTCCCTGTTCCCAGCTGTGTAAGCATTTGCTCTAGGGTGAAGCATGTCATAAAAGACACATGAAAGGAGCAGGTTTGATTTTAAGTGTAGAAACACAAACCCCAGACATTTTTCAATTAAAGAGAGGTAAGGAAAGAAGTTTTCAACTTTCAGCCACTTTTATAAAATCTGGAACTTGTAACTCTCTCTTTTATAGTGGTGAACAGCTCAGGGGGTGGGGGAAATGGAAAAGGCGTGACAGCAAGAGGATATGGAGCAATTATTTCATGATCCTCCTTTAGTAAGACTTTTGGGAAATGGTAAAAATCTGTATTACTGGATAACAATTCTCCCTGTGCAGTAACTCACTGCACACCCACATGAGCAGCTTTTTGATGTGAGTACCTCTATTGAAAGAATTACCCAGAGAAGCAAAGCATGCTCACCCAGATATGTTTAAAGAGATGTTATCCTATTCTTGTTTTATATTCAATAAACAAGAAGATATTAGTATTTCATTTAAAATCAAACAAAATAGAAGAACAAAAAAATGTACGAGTGTAAGCACTTATAACTACCTTTAAATATGACACCCAAATGAATCCTTGTCCATCAAGGTCCGGAACTATTCTTAAGGTCATAAAAATAAATTTTATTAAAATCGACCAAAAATTACTGGATGTGATCTCAAACTAAGCCTAAGCCTTTAATTACTAGTGTTAAAATCAATCTACAGGCTCTTTCTTGGAAATGACTGACAGAAAAGGCAGATGCTCCTATCAAATTCTGACCTCAAGATTTGCCTCATAGTTTCAGACCAACTGGGAGAAGTCAGTATTTCAAAATGATAATAAAGGTGCAGTAGAGCATTTATATATTGATATAATTTATGCCATCAACTCCACAGTAAAAAGGTTTAACTTCCTGTGTTAAAGAATGATCATCAAATTATCTCTTGTATCCTTGAAGTAGTTATTTTATTATCAGAAGGAATGTCTTCAATTTTTTAAGATATGCTGAGGTGGAAAAGTAAACTTTATAAAAGTGAGAAATTAAATGTGAAATTGGCCTAACTACATTGTCTGAAGGACCAGATGTAAGTGAGGATATTTAAAGCTGATCAAGGTGCTATAAAACCTTTGAGGTCAGTTCAGTTTGGAATATCTTACCCAGTGAATTGCAAGAATTTGTTGGTTGGCTTTCCTTCTGAAGTTAAGGATACATCCATGTGTTTATCTGGTTATGTTGATTGAATAAGGCTGATAGAAAGGAATAAGGTGATTAAAGGAAACATAAAATCACAATTTTTTTTCTCATACTTTTCACTGACATTCAGTTACCAGTAAACAGGACATTTAGCACTTGTCCAGCAGGGCTGTTTTTCTCATGCCTGGCAGAACCACTCAAGGTTGGGGAATCTTGGGTTTTCTGTTTTCAGCTTGGATCTTTCACTCTTTGAAATGGAGCATAAAGCTTTTAGTAGCCCGTGCACTACTACAGTCCTTGGGCTGAAGAAAGCTTTATTCATTTATTTAAAATAGTTTGTCTTAAACTTTCTGTTTTCACAAACCATTTTTATTTGATTTCTGGAGAAACATTTCAGAACCTGAGCAGCCCATTCATCACCGTTTAGTTTTTTCTCATGGAGTGAAATTTGGTCTTGCCCTTGCCTTTGTCTCTTCTGTCAGTAAATTGGGAGCACAGAGGTGGGGAAGGGTAAAGAGGCTGTGTGATTCTGTGCAGCGCTGAGGTCTCATCTTTGGGAGCACGTGGGGAGCTCCAGCTAAGGCACGTGCTCACAAGGAAAGATGGAACCTGGATGCTGAACAACAAACACCTTCTTGTCACAGTATTGCCTCTTACTTCCAGATAATTATTTATATAAGGTCTCCTGAAACCTCGGAAAAGTGTTGTCATTGATCAATGCTTAACTAAATAGGAATTAGGTCTTTTTTTGCTTTTATCTGTACTAAAAATGTCCTTTTACCTACTGTGAGGGATGTTGCCAGCTCTAAGAGATTGATTTAGTGCTCATATTAAAGAAGGGGATTTGGGACTGGATCAATTAAACACGTGAGCTGAGGCATCAGGGAGTAATGTGAAACATTTTGGCAGGTTGTAAATATTAAAACTGATATGAGCTCAGAGACAGCATTTTTTTGTTAACTGGAGAAAAAGAGTCAATGTAGAAACAGATTAGAAATTGAGTTGGAAGGAGAAAATGTTGTCCAGTTTACTTTTCTATGGCTTATCGGATGCATCTATCACTGCTATGACAGAAGGAGCTGGAATTTTCAAGAGCGAAGAACTGCTATGCAACAAAAAGGCACAAGAGTTATTGTAAATACAGACAGGGAGGGAAAGGAGTGTCTGAAGGAAGATGAAGTGTTATGGAATAAAATATCTCAGTAAATTTTCTGATTAAACCAGCAATATTTGGAATAAAACATTTAGAATAAAAATGATTCACAGAACTCCAAGTCAAAAGCAATGGCATGGTCTTCAAAAGAGACCAAGATTTCTAGCATTACTTTTTCTGCAACATGAAGGATCGAGGAAGAACTGATTTTGATAAATTCCTCTAAAACCCCTTAGTTCTCTGAGCAAGGGGAGATACTTAATCAGCATTTTTCTCATTTAACAAGATAAAACTTCTAAAGTTATTTGATGGGTGGTGCATTGCCAGATTGGGGTGTCCATTGTTTAGGGCAGGATCTATCCTGAGTCCAATTCCCTTCTGTGTTTTATTAATGAGTCCAATGTTAGCATTGAAAGCACTTTTCTCCCCCTTATTCATGATGCCAAGCCTGGTAGCGCCCCAGCTGTTTCTGAGATTAGAACAAGAAAAATTGACTCAGCAGGTTCTTGCTTTTTGGTTGTTTTTTTCTCTTATGGTTTTTCCCCTTTATGAGTTACATCCTGCTGACAAATGCTATGTTTAGAGGGTAATAATCCAGCAATAATTCCACAGAATATAGAGTTTAGAGCAAATTACAAACTAAGCTTACATCACCATTGTTATTGAAGGAACTGAAAACATCATATTTACATATATAAACAAAACTGTTTGGATCAAGCTGCTGTCTTCCCTTAGTGCTGAGGAGAGGAGGTTGTCCCATTGAATGCTTTGTCCATTTTGGGCATGCAGGCACCCTTCTAAAAGCAAATCTAAGCTTTCTGCAGGTAAACATAGTTATGCACTGGTATAGATTGTCCAGGGAGAGAAAGGAGTCACTGTTTTTTGAAGTTCTTAAGCAGCTATTAGTCAAATATCTGTCACAAACATGCAAGAAAATTTCTCTGGGAATTTTATGAAGTTAGGTTTCCTTTACAAAGTCCAAGAGCTTTCTTTTTTTTTTTTCCCTGAAGAACTCTACCCTAAACATTTCTGGCTGCCTCTGATAATTGTTGTGCTTTTATGGTAGTGTCACTCATAATTATTCTGATGTTTTCTGTTATTTTGATAGTGTTGATAGAAAAACTCTGAACTATTTGTTATTCTCTTTACAGTTTCTGGATAAGATTTACCACTCTGGTCTTGTTTGACTCTTACTTTAGGCCACATGCTGTAGATTAATCTATTAATAATCTATTGTCATTCTACTGCAGGAAAAAAAAAGTATTTTAAATTTGGAATGTATTTTGATGTATTTTTAATTTTTCTATCAAATATTTTTCTCATCTGTATCTTCCATCTGCAATAAAATCTTCATTATGTAGCAGGTCAATTTCTACTTAAAAATCCAGGTTGCTTTCTGTAAGATAAAATATTTGTCTGTTTGTTTGTTTGCTGGAGTATTCATAAGAGAATATTAGCAGTGTTTTGACTGACCTAGCTGGAAGGATGTATTCCTGCAGAGGAGATGCTTGCTAGTCTCTATGTTAGGACAAAGAATCACTCATAGTATTTCTTATTTCTTGTGAAGACACGTATTTTCTGGCAGGGACAGATAAGTGGGCCGGTTAGAATAGCCACCATTCTCCTCTGCTAGTCTCTACATATGGTATTCACCTCCCTAGGTATGAAAGTAATAATGGAATGTCATATTCCAGCTACAAGGGGTGGGTATCAGTTGTGGAGTGAGTGAGCCAGCTGATGAGGCTTAGTTATTCAGAGGAGGAACAGCCCTTGAAAGGATGGTGAATTAGACCTGGCTGCAGCTCAACAGTTTTGAGAAGAATGGATTTAGCCAAGAGGAAGGAAAGGATGAGTAGTCCTGATGCTTTAATGAGGCAGATGGTTTATTGTTTTGAAACTAAGCTACTGCAAACTGCCATGTTTCAACTTTGTGTTTAAAACTGATTGATGGTTTTTAGAGACTGGACTGGACTGAGTTCTTGTTAGCCTGTTGCTGTAGCAGTATTTATGTTTATATCAAATGACTGGCAACCCCTTAAGATACACATTAAATTATCAATTATTTGAGATAAAATCAGTACAGTCCATCAAAAAAATTGAAGTGATTCATAAAAAGTGACTTGCTTTGGCCACCACTTGATTTAGTAGTACTGCTCTCTATGGTAGTGCCATTAGAGGTTGATGGGCCTTCACAGAAAGGCTGGAACTGCAGCGTATGTGTTCTAGGCTTCAATAGATGGTCCACTTCACAATATTTTAACCTTTGCCTGGACTTCTTAGGTGAAGCCAAACTAAATTCAACATCAAAGTAATTGTGCAGAATTGTGTAGCTTTGGTCTTCTAGGTACCAGAAATATTTTTGAGATGTTTTGCTCGTTACATGGAAGAAAATGAATCCTAGTAGCTGCTATCTAATTATTCTAACCTCTGCAATGTTAACATTTAACTGTGAAATTTTATTTCAGATCTCATACAGAGGTTTTAAATAAAAAGGATAGTCAGAATAAATTTTGATATAGCTTCAAAATCAGGCTGGCCAGAAGGAAGACATGCACTGTTTATGTTAATTTTGGGGAGCAGCAATAAATTTAAGGCTGCTTTTGGGTTTGGATTGCATCATGTGTTTCCCATCTCTCTTTGCTGAAGAATTTTTGTTTAGTTTCTGAAAATTAGGGCAATAAGCTGTGATTCCAGAGGTAATAATACAGTGAAGAAAGCTTCTTTCATAAAAGTTTAATGACCTGATTTGTTAATGGCTTTGGCTAGTTGGATGGACCACATTATTCTAAAATCTCATTTTTTAAGCTGCTGTGGTTTTTTTCTCTCCAGATACAAGGAACCTGCTCTGTCGTAAGTGGCTAATTCTCTCCAAAAGAAATCAATGCCCTGGAAAGGGGCTGTACCTTTCTCCTCAGCAAATATATCTACGACTTACAGAGGCTGTGCATCTATGACAATGACAAATTTGAAAATCTGATAACATGAGAGATAGACCATTTTAGACTTCCAGCTTGCTTTAAAGGAAGGTAAGATGTAGTTAAATTAATGATGTATCTTTGAAATGAGCTTAATGTATTATAGAATCCACTGTAGGGAAAAAAAAAGGGTGTATACTACTTTGCAAAGAGAAAACAAAACAAAAATTCAAGAGCCTGCCTAGGCTGTTTTGGGGGAAATTTTCATCAATGATATTTTTAGGAATGACAGGAATATTTTGGTGAAAATCAGGGAAGTACATGTACCTTTGGTTTGCACAAATTTTA